>NW_004624739.1:20267714-20289722 GCF_000247695.1 Heterocephalus glaber | reverse complement strand
CAGGAGAGATTGAGTTGGTATGAGGTAGTAGAAAAGGATTGGAGAATCTTATGGAGGATGGGATGCAGGATGTGTGGAATACTTTGTTACCTGAGTCTGCAAACTTTTTCCTCTGGAACAAGACCAACTGTTCATTTAAGTGAAACTCACTGACGTTAGATCTGTATCCCTCCATAGTGGGTGGAATCTATAGGCTCTAGTTCCTCCTGTGTTCACATTTCAAATAGATATTTTGCAGGTCCACAAATAGATATTTTGCAGGTTGTTGAGAATGACATCGCCTACCTTGTAAAACCAGCAAGAGGTTGAAAAAGGCTTACATATATTTCAAAAATATACACAAAGAATTCACAGCTGCAAGTGTTCTAAAATAAACATTCCAAAAAAGAGAGGTGAGGGGCTTATCCTTGGGAAGGACCCTGTTTGAAGCTCTGGAGGAAACAGAAGGCTATTCACTATTACTTTAGAAAAGCTACCTATTTTTCGCAATTATGTGATAAACTCCAAAAATAGTCTTTTAAAAAATCTCAGCAGATAGTTGATTTTATTTTGCACTCAATATGTGGAGGTCAGCACACTGATACTGAATAAGCCTAATTAATGTAAATAATAGTATATAATTCTTGGCATTAGAAACTTGATTGGAATAAGCAGGGTTCCTCAGGTTAAATATTGAGCTACAATAACACCTACTTGAGTTCTTTAATTCAAAATGTTATAGTGAAAAGAAAATAATTAGTTAAGTATAACTGGCTAAAAGCTATAGCATAAAAACCATATATTATACAATAAAATATTTTTAAATCACTTAATTACAGTCTTAGTGTCTTTGCTTGTAGTCTAGAGATTGTTTCTTACTTATGTTTGTCTATCTCCCTTGTCCTCCAAGGCCCTTGATATTTGTTGAATTAATTAATATGGGACTTTTTAAAGGACAGAATTTATTTTTTTCTTGAAGTTTCCTGGATGCTGGAAACTTTACTCCTGAAATGAGGGTAACAATATCATGAGTTAATAATGATCTTTTAAACCTAATGTCCTAAAATTTTGATATAATGTTCTATATCGGTTTTTTATTTCTTATAGAGGAGTTCTGCCTGGGAAGTAGCAGTTAGGACATCTCATACAACACAAACAGATTTAATGAAAGCCCAGAGATTCAAATTCATTCAGCTAGCACTTTTAGAAATACTACAATTTGTGAGATAGTATCAGAGGGTTTTAAACATGAAGAGAAGTTGAGAGGAAAAAGAAAACTAGGAACCAAGGAAAGAGGTAGCTCTGTGTTACATGAAAATCCACGGTACCAGGGAAGTAGACTCAGGGACCACTGGGGAGGTTTTGTCAAAGTGACTCAGCACTTACTCTCTGTCTCCATAGTTAAACATTTTCCAAAGCATCCCAAGAGTTTGTCTTATTTTGCTTAGCATGATGATCTCCAGATACAACCATTTTCCAGCAAACAAGATAATTTCATTCTTCTTTATGGTCCAAAGACAGTCCACTGTGTGTCTATACCATTTCCTTTATCCATTTATCAGTTGACAGGCACCTAGCAAGTTTCCATAGTTTAGCTATTGTGACTTGCACTGCCATAAACATGTATATCAGGTATCTCTATAGTGTGCTGACTTTAATTCTTTCTCTTTTTTTTCCATTAAGTTTATTGGTACATTTTAGGTATAAAATACAGTTACATTCATCATTAGGATCTTGTACCTTTACATGATGTATCTTGGTTCTTATTTTTTTCTCCTTCCCCTGCCCTCCCTTCACCCCCTCCACCCTTCCCTATTTACAAAGACTTTGTTTCCATTTTTTTTCTTTTCTCATAGTTTTTCTTTTCCCTTCTTTCCTTTCCCCTCCCCCTCCCACTTCCCCTACTCCTTTAGAACTTTTCTTCCTATTACACATTATCAATTATAAATTTTTTAAATTACAATATTAAGATCTAGAAGACATTACCACAGATTTTACAGAATTTAAAGGGATATAGAAAGCATATTACAAAAATCTGTTTTGAAATAAATTTGACAACTTCTAAGAAGTAACTTAGAAGACAAATTAATGAAACTAATTCTAGAGGAAATATAAAATTTGAATAGCACCTATTAAAGAAAGTATATTCCTAGCTTGAAAACCTACCTATATGACAACAGCAGGCTCATATACATTTTAACTGATAAATTATATCAAACATTTAAGGCAGAAAAAAGGAACACATCTCCCCTCATTTTAGGAACTCAACATTGTGCTAATCCTAAAACTGGATAAAGATAACAGAAGAAAAAAGTATGAACATAGAAATTTGTTTAAGGAAATGAACTATTAGAAGTCAGATCTGACAGTATGTAGAAAGTGGTTTTATAATAGGAATGGCAGTGTTGGTTCAGTATTAGAAGATCCACCCCCCAAAATCATCATTTTAACAGAGGAAAGGAAAAAGCCGTATGATCCTGTCAGTAGTTGCAGAAAAAGTATTGGACTGAATTCTACAGCTGTTCATGGTAAAAGCTATCAGGACACTAGAAGTAGAACAGAACCTTCTCAACACATCAAAGACATGCACTCCATACTTCCAGCAAAAATGCCTTGTATGAATGGAGAAGATACAATGCTTTCTCCCTAAGGTGGGGAACAAGGGGTGATATGCCTACTCTTCATCTGCCCATTAAACTTTGAAACATAGGCCCAAACCAAAATAGTCTGGCAATAAACTGACACAATTAGGATAGGATTGGCAAGGTAGAAGTAAAATCTGTATATGTAGATAAAATGATCATCTGCAGAGAAAATACTAAGAAATCTCTAGGAGCCCCTAGAACTTGTACTTGGATTTAGCAGGATTAGAAAACACAAGGTATATATAAAAATTCAGGCCTATGTATACTTACTATAAATAAAGAATTGGATATTGAAATTTAAAAGTTATGTAGGAGTGCAAAGGACCTAGAAAAGTAAAAAAGAAAAAAATACAGTGTTGGAAGACATTTATTACCTAATTTTAAGACTTCCTGTAAAGCTACAGTAATCAAGGCAGTGTTGGTGTAAGGAAAGATATATGGATCATTGGAATAAACCAGAGAATCTAGAAATAGAACCACACATATATGGTCCACCGAGTTTTGAAAGATTATTTAACATTAACATTTTATAGAATATAAACTCAGTTCAAGAGCTGAGGAAGAGATAGTGTTTTCAGCAAATGGCACTAGAACACCTGGTATCCATATATAAAAAATTAACCTCAACCCTTTATTTCCATACATAAAAATAACTTGAAAGGATCTATGAACCTAAATATGAAAGACTAAAACTATAAAACTTTAAGAAGAAATTATAAGGGAAAATGTTAATGAATTTAGGGTAGGCAAGAATTTCCTAGGATATAAAAAACATGATGTGTAAAAGAAAAAAATTGAAGTGAGATTCCACCAAAATTTAGAACTTTAAATGACATCATTAAAATGAAAAGTAGTCCTTAAACAGACCATATTTACAATGTATATTACCTATGACCAGAATATATAAACAACTCTTACAGCTCATTAATAGACAACCCAATTAAAAAGTAGACACAAGAAGATGATAAATAGCCAGTACATCACAAGGAAAGGTGTGCAACACTAGAATCAGAAAAATACTAATCAGTACAATATCAAGATTGTATTATACACTCATTAGGGAGATGAAGTTAAAAGTTTTAAAAGAACAAATGTCAGCTTAGGTGCGAATCAGTTAGAACTTTCTCATACTGCTAATGTGAATGTAAAATGACAAAACCATTTTGGAAAACAATATAGAAATGTCTGTCTTTTGCTGCGGCGACCGCAGCCATGAGTATGCTCAGGCTTCAGAAGAGGCGGGCCTCCAGCGTCCTGTGCTGTGGCAAGAAGAAAGTCTGGCTGGACCCCAATGAGACCAATGAAATCGCCAATGCCAATTCTCGTCAGCAGATCGGGAAACTGATCAAGAATGGGCTGATCATTCGCAAGCCTGTGACCGTCCATTCCTGGGCTCGATGCTGAAAGAACACCTTGGCTCGATGGAAGGGCGGGCACACGGGCATCAGTAAGCGGAAGGGCACGGCCAATGTCCGTTTGCCTGAGAAGGTGATGGGGAGGATGCGGAGAATGCGGAGGATGCGGAGAATGCGGAGGATGCGGAGAATGCGGAGAATGCGGAGGATGCGGCTCCTGCAAAGCAGGCTGCTGAGGAGATACTGGGAGTCTAAGATCAACCGCCACACCTACCACAGCCTGTACCTGAAGGTGAAGGGGAACATGTTCAAGAACAAGCGGATCCTCATGGAGCACATCCACAAGCTGAAGGCGGACAAGGCCCGCAAGAAGCTCCTGGCTGACCAGGCCGAGGCCCGAAGGTCAAAGAAGAAGGAAGCTCGAAAGTGCCACGAGGAGCGGCTTCAGGCCAAGAAGGAGGAGATCATCAGGACCCTGTCCAAGGAGGAGGAGACCAAGAAGTAGAGCCCTGTGTGCACGGCGGCGGGCGGTCCTGAATAAACAGCTCTGGTCCATTCCTCCTGCTCTGCTTGCTCGTCCGGCCATGCACCCCTCCTTCCGGTCTTGTTTTGGTGGTGGGGACCGAGTTCAGAGAGAGGCCAGGGACGGCCTGTATCCACGCCTCCGAAATGCCGCCCTTTAGGCCTGCCCTTTGCAGCTGCTCATGCAGCACTCGGTAAGTGGTCTCAGTGTTGCTTAGGACCAGCAGTCAGTTGTGACCTAAGTCAGGGGTCATATATTTTATTTCTGTTGCCCAGGCTAGGCTTTATTTATTTATTTATTTTGGTGCCGGGCATTGAACACTGAACCTTCACACTGTGTTACACCCAGCCCTTCTGTATTTTGAGACAGTCTTGTTAAGTTGCCCAAGCTGGATTCAAACTTGAGATCCTCCTGCTTCTGTCTCCCAGAGTGCTGGGATTATAGGCATGCACCACCGAACCTTTTTTTTATTTTTGTGTGCTTGTTTTTTTCTGAGATGGGGTCCCGCTGTATAGTTCAGGCTGGCCTTGAATTCACTGTATAGCTCGGGTTGACCTCAAATTTGTGACATTTCTCCTGGCTCAGCCTCCAGAGTGTTGGGATTATAGGTATGCACTGCCAGGTCTGGCTTAGAGAGAACTTGCCTCTGAGTTGCATAAAAATATAAATGGAAACAAAGATGGCAAGGTTTTGGGCAGGATCTCATTGGACCCAAGCCTCAGAGCCATGGAGGTGCTTCCTTTGTGTCTGTGGTTAACAAGCCAGAAGTGGGTTCCATTTTCCCACTTAACTGGTGGTAATGACTACCAATAAATGTTTCAATGAAGAATCTGGGCCAAGCAATGTTAAAAAAAAAAAAAAGAAAAAGAAAATTCTTGTATTACTGTTAAGAACCAAAAGTCCTGTTCTTAAGTTTTTACTTGAGAGGAATGAAAACACATGTTCACAATAGATTTGTACATACAAGCTGACTATCCCTTATCTGAACTTCTTGGGACCAGAGTGTTTCAGATTTTCATTTGAAATCTACTTGATCTCCAAAGAGGATAGCTACTTCTGCTTTTTTGGGGGGTTCCTGTCACATGAAGTATTGTTTTCCACCCTTTAACTTTCAGACTATGAATTTCTTTTTGAATTAAATGTGTTTCTTGTATGCAGCATATTGTTGAATCTTGTTTCTTGACCCATTCTGCCAATCTATTTCTTTTGATTGGTGAGTTGAGACCATTAACATTGATGGTTATAACTCATACATATTGATTTATCATTGTCATGACTTTTTCTGTTTGTTGGAGTCTCCCCCTTTGCTTTTAATTTCTTGTCATGCCCAATGGATTCATTCTGCTGGGCTTCCTGGGGTTGTGATCCTCGTCGTCTTTTCCTAGGATTTTGTCTAAAAGTTTTTGGAGAGCTGGTTTGGTATTCATGAAGTTCCTACGGTGCTCTTTGTCATGAAAGTATCTTATTTCTCCATCAATTTTGGAAGGGTACATCAATCTGGGTTGGAGGCTATTTTCCTTTAGGGCTTGGAATATGTCACTCCAAGCTCTTCTTGCCTTGAGGGTTTTGCATTGAGAAGTCTGCTGTGATTCTGATGGGCTTTCCTTTGTATGTGATTTGTTTCTTTTCTCTAACTGCTTGTAGAATTTTGTTCTTCTGTTAAGTTTCTGAAATCGTAACTATTATATGCCTATGTGTAGATTTTTTTGATCAAGACTATTTGGAGTCCTATATGCCTCACTTGTCTGTGTGTCAAGTTCTTTCCCCCTGCTTGGGAAGTTTTCTGCCATCATTTCTGTGAACAGTTTTTTTATGTCATCTGTACTCTCTCCTATTTCTTCACTGACTCAGATCAGTCTTATTCTTCTTTGTAACAACTAGCAGCTGCTGGATTGATTTCTCATGTTCCCTTACAATTTTAAAGAAATTTTTCTTTTCCTAGTCACTAATTGCAATCTTATCTTCTATATCTGAAATTCTGTCCTCACATTGACTCATTCTGCTCCATAAACTTTCAATGGAGTTTTTAATTTCCTGGAGATCTGTTTGCTTCTGTTTTATTGATTCCATTTGTTTCCTATGTTGGGATTCCATCATGTTCCTCAGCTCCTCTATTATTTTGTCTGTATGCTCTCTAGATTTATTAATCACGTCTCACACTATAGGCACAATCTCTGCTGTTATGTGAGAAATTATTTCTGATTTCATATTTTCTAGATCCTCATTTGTTGCCAGTTCAGGGAGTCAAGGTGGTTGAGTATCACAATGTTCCATCTCGTTTCCCTTTGGGGTTGATTTAGGTGATCTGGAAGTCTGGTTTTGAAACTTGTTTATGTTTTTTCTCATTTCAATGGTGGCGGGGGGGTTGCTGGTGCCTGTGTGGCTCACTTCCTCTGTGCTCCCGGGGGGGGGGGTACAGCGGAGTGGCCCGGAAGCTTCCTCTTTTGTGCTGAGAGCAGCTAACCTCATCTGCTCGCAGGGGCTAATTCTTTCAAATCTATATTACCAAGGAGTGTTATAGCTGGATCAAAGGTAGATCGATTTTAGCTTTATGGTAATTTATATTGCTTCAGATTTCATCTTCTGGATACCTAATATGGAAAGACATGGATTCTCATTCCTATATTAATTTCACTCTGAAGGGAAATGCCTGACAGATTAGGGCACAAAGTATCATCTTTTTATGACTGTTCTTTTATAAATTCAACTTTTTCAGGAAAAACTTTTATAAAAACAAAACTTCTTGGATGAGAGTCTACTTCTGCTCTTTGGAGAGCAAAGAGAATGCTTTCCTTCTTTAAGCCTGATTTAGTATGAGGTGATTCCCTCTTAAGTAGTGTTCCAGAAAAGAACAGAGAGGGATATTACTAAAACAAGTTGTGCTTTAATTTCTAGGATTTCTTTTTATGTACATTTGTGATATTGTAATCTTTGGGCTACTAAGGAGCTAGATATGTGAGGAAGTCAATGGACATTGTTTTGTTCAAGTCTAACATGATAATAACTGATGTAATATTACTTTGTCCCTCACTTCAAAACCAACCCAATATTTGACATACTCCTAGAAGGGGAAAGCATGAAAATTATCACAGAGCTCATGTTTCCTTGTCAAGGACAGATTAGATAGGAGGGAATGAGATGAACCTATCAGGAAGTTTCCATAAGGGATGATCAATATATGATCAATCTCAGCAGAGACAGAACAGTGAAATATCAACTCAGATAATTAATGGTCCATGTGCAAAGGAGAAAAGCAAAGTCAAATTAACAATGAGAATGCAGCAGAACTGAAAAGGAAATTGGAAATTCAAGTTGTTGTGAAGCTCTATCCTGGCAGAGTTGCCTTGCCTCTATCCCAGTTCATTTAAGGTTGAATACACTTCCTCCCATTGAGTTCCATGAGAGTCTTTTTCTTAACACATTTTGGCCAAATCCTTTTGAATGGAATCCCTTCTTTTCCTCAACTCAGAAAAGCCTTATCATTCTTTGAAAACTTTCAAATCGGTATTGCTCTATTAACATGTAAAATTATGGTGAAAGCAAGTCTAATTGTTATGTATTGTAAACATATAGCAATAAAAATAAAGCAAAATTCATTCTTTAAGCAAAAAAAGAAAGTAAGATACAATGAAGTAATCAAGTGTCTGACATACAGCTTCAGTAAAAATTGGAAGTCTGTTAGCTCTATTTTTATGTTGGATAATAGATATCTGACTGCTGTTGGATTGATCTATGTTATTCTTTGGTGAGAAGTCTTCTAGTACTACATTTCTGAGTTTTTGATCACTAAAATTTTGTTATAGTGGAAAATTTGTTTCACCTTCAACCAATTAGTGTAAATTTTTATTTTCATAGAATGACTTTAAGGATGCCTTATTTGCTTTTTATTTTTCTGAACTTTAAATATAAGGTTCATTGAATTTAATGCCATTATAATCATTATAGTCTACCTGGACTTTGTGACAATTTTAAGGATATTTGTCCCCTTATAGATATTCAAAGTCTCTGTTAATTTTCCTAAGAAATTTTTATTTAATATTTGAAATGTTAAATACAAGGTATCTGGATTTGTCTCAAGATTTAAATAGATTACATCTTGGTCCCTGTTCTCCTGCCAAAATGTACTTCTTTATCTTTGAATCTTAGGGTACTCTCACTGCCTGTGAAGGATTTGACATATCTGAATTAATATTTAGATTTTCTTGGGGCCTGAGATTTAGCTCAGTGATTCCAATTCTTGCCTTGGAAGGGCAAGGTCCTGAGTTCGATCCCTGGTACAAAAAAAAATTAGATTTTCTTCCACAAGTCACTTATATTTTCTACTCTGTTAACATGAGTTATATCTTTGTGTGTATTAGAAAGTTATTTCTTGATATCTGTGGTATAAACAGTGCAAAATCAACAGTGAAGGGCATTTTGTGACCCAATAGGATTTCCACGAAAGGGTATGTCAAAATTGGAATTTCATCTAGGCAACAAAAAGCAACACTTGCCAAGAAAGGTGCCAAATAAATATTACAAAGGAAATGAGAAAGAGTTGGTTCTAGACTCTCAGAACTCTCCAGACATGAGTCTATGAAAGATTTCAAATATGTAGAGGCAAAAATTTTCTTTCTTGAAGTATTATGGATTGTGTGTGTGCGTGTGTATGCATGTGTGTGCATGTAAGAAAGCTGTTAACATATTTTCAGTGAAGATTGAAATATCTTACACTGAATACTTCTAATCTCTAAATTAAGACCAAATTTTATATCTTGAGGTAAACTTACAGCCATTCATTATCTCAGAAGTTGTAAAGCCTGCCACAGTTTTTTCTAGTGGAAAGACAACCTTTCCCACTGAAAGCAGTTTAAAGATAGAATAGTGTGTTGTTTACATCCACAGTTTGTAAATCTTTATTTTTTCAGCATATTGGTTACACCAAACTTTATTTAGACCTGTATGCTGTTGCAGGCTTATTTCTTGGATTTCACACTCTAGGTACTCATAAAAGATCATTCAAAATAAAGCAAAATTAAGAAATAATGCAACAATTAAATGACAACTTTCTGGAAACCACATCTTATCAGAGTGTTTTATTTTGTGATTGGTAAAACTAGTGAAATGTATTTTGTAAATATTGGTAGTTTTTTTGAAGTGGCATTTTTTAAAAGTCTGAATAGGTGAATGCAAAGAGGGTATTTTAAAGTAATATATTGGGCCCTTGAACCAAAGCAGTGATAACAACAGGATTCTGGTTAGAGTTGAGATTTTTGCCAACAACCACAGAACAAGACAAAATCTTTGCTTTAAATTTCAGTTCTGTGATACATAAGGATAAGACTTTTGAATTAATCCTGATGACAGTGTAATCACTGAAAATGGAATTTATTTGAAGCAAAAGCATTTGTTTACTTCTGAGTTGAATAAAAATTAGTTGGCTGAGAATTTTAAAAGAAAGCACAGCCAATGAAAGGCAAGTGGCCTCTTTCTGTATTCCTAGGAGAACTAAAAGAACTTACCTATATTTCTAAGAGGAACTGAAGGAAAGAAGAAATACAACACTTCAAATATTTCAAATACATGAGAAAAGGGATTGGGAAAGAAAGGACGGGCAAACTTGAAGAGGTTATGAAGACAGGCCAGTACAATTAGATGAATAACTCATTATAGTTAAGACCCGTTGGTCAATAGATTGACAGACAAAAGGAGAAGGCAGTTACCACCAGTGGAAAAGAATGTCCCTGTGTTAAACAATTATCAGGGCTGAGTTTTCATTTCACTGAATGTATTGATTACTCAGAAAGCCATTTGAACAGCCCACAGTTGATTTTTATATGGGTTGGAATTGATACAACCGAATTGATGGGAGAAATGACAATGATAACAGCTATGTCCATTCATGAAGTTTGCTTTCATTAAAACATTCCCAAGCAGTCTGATGCCTAAACTGACAGCTGAGCTCGTGAAGCTATGGATGGATAATTGCCCAAGTAATCGTATACAAGTAAGGTATTGACATCTGCATACCATTATATTTGAGAAACAGTGCCACATAAATTCAGAATAATTAACATTTCGTATGGAACTCTGGATATGGGAGCCTGTCCACAGGGTAGTGGACTGAGAGTCCTGCTTTGCCTGCTCGTTTCTGTCGATGACTACGTTTTAATCATTTCACTACTTGTCAATAGGTTCATCAGCGTGTGGGGGGAGGAGGAGAGAGAGGCTGTAAAACTCCCATCTCTCAGTGTTTACAGTTGCTAATAATATTGTTAAGAACTTGGGCAGAAGAAAAGATTGAAAACACTATCTAAAATTACTTTGTAGTTTTTAATTATCTTTGCAGTTTTTGTCTCTCATTACCTCATGTAATTGAGAAGTAGCCATTCATGACAAGGCTATTATAAGAAAAAATTGATCTTTTGTAAACAATAGAAACACAATATATTCAGTAGGATTGTATCAGTTTTAGATTGCAGAATTTTCCCTTTTGTGTACTATACTAGTAGATATGTAAATGTAAAAGGAATCCATTGTTTTTGAAAAATGAGACAAACTTTAATTCATTCCTTCTACAGATATACTTTTGTACATGATACAACTGAATTTGTAAAGTCCTTTTCCCATTAATCTCCAATTTAAAAATTAATGTATATTGTTATAAAAAGCTTAAAATAGCACAGTAATCTTACAACCTGAAAATGTAACAGTTTCCCTGCTAACCTCTTCAATCCTGCTTCCTGGCCATAGCCAATCACTATTAACACTTTGGTATTCAACTTGCTGAATATTTTCCATAAAAGTGGTAACATGATTATCCTACCTTTAGGCAGCTTTATATGAGATTCATTACTTCCATCTTTACAAACATTGTGTTACTTCTTCTCTACTAAATAATTTTGCCTTAAATTTCCAACTACTTATTAAAATCTAATTCAGTATTCAGTTTATTCTGAAGTTCTAATATATGTAATTTAATATTCTTCTCTAGCTTTCTCATATGTATTCTCTTCCATTATTTTTGGGGAGATAGGGTCAGGGGGTTTAGAGTTGCCTTTTCTCCCCTGGCCTCCAGCCTTCAGAGTCTGGAGCCCTGGGAATAGGGGAGGCCAGAGGGAAAGTGAGGCCCTGGTTTCCATAGAGAAGTGACTTCAGTAATGGGAAAGGTCCCTGCGGCTCACATTTTTTGTTTCTCTCAAGTTCTTTCCACTGCTGGTGGCTTCCACCAGTGTGTGGTTTCTGCACTCACCATGTGTGTGGATTCTTGGGGTGGCTGCTGGTGTGCAGTCCTGGTCATCATTGACACCCCCGAGGGAGTCAGCCCTTCCTCCTTTGTTCTTGACTAGCGTGTCTGCCTTCTGTTGGAGCCAAGGTTCCCCAGGGACACAGCGCTCTTACTTTTCTCTAGGCTTGGGCTCCATATGATACGGCATTCTTTTCTAAGAGGTGCAGGACTGGGCCTTGGGGCCTGTTGCTCTTCTCTTCTCAGGGCTGCATTGTCCCAAAAAGCTAGCCCAATGTGCTGGTGACTACTGCCTGAAGCCTCCACCTCTGGAGCCTCACACAAGATGATGTCCTCATCTCAGTACTTATACTTGCCCCAAACTGCAGGAGCCTAGTGCAGGTCCTGCAGGCATTTTGTCACCGCGCTTCACAGTTTTGGCCTCAGCAGAGACGCTTAGGTTTCAGCATGCGTGCAGTGAGAATCACTGCCAGTTTCTCAGAGCTGACCTTCTTTGACCTTTAGGAGAAATGGGACTCAATTCTGGAGGTTGGAGAATTCAAAAGGCACGGGACAGCTCTGGGGAAAAGACACACACATACACGCGCGTGCATGCATCACTCATCCAAAACATAGCAATTTTTTCCTTCATTTCCTTTGTAGAAATTATTTGAAAGTAAGCTTTTTGACTCTCTGTTATATATATTTTTAAAATTCTTTTTACAATATAGGATGCTGGCAATTTTTCCAGAGTATTTTCTTGTAAAACTTGACAATTTTCATATGCTCATATCTATCACTGTTTTTCCTGTGCATTTCATGACATGCTTTATAAAGCAACTTGTAAAGGGCTTTTATGTTTTTCTTCATATTTCAGAAGCTCAACACTAGCAGCACATTAGGATTATCTGGGGATTTAAAAAAATATTGATATTCTCAACCTATACCTAGATATCCTAATTTAATTAGTCTAAGGGGGACCTGGATATCTGCATTTTTACAAGCACCACAACCCTACTTTCCCCAGGTGATCCTTTGTGAAACCAAACTGAGAATCACAGGTCTATATTATTTGGACATTAAAAGAATTACAATGTGTTATGTACATGTACCAACTCCCCATGATAAATGTAATCACTGTATAACACAAACATACACTAATAAAAAATTTAAATTACCTTATATAACTCAAGGATCACTGAAATTATCTTGTATAGCATAAAATAAAAATAACTTCCTGGAGTTCAGCTGTATTTTATAATAAGAGCTAATTGTAGTCAACTTGATACCTCATTTATAAACATAAATTTCCCATGCTTCTCATCATCATCAAACTCCAATAAGTCAATTATAACAAAAGAAAAGGATAGGTTCCCCCAGATTTATAAGAGCAGAGATGAGGCTATTTCTATTATATACATTTGATAGTTTCAGGATGCTACTTCTTAGAACAAGAAGACACTTTTTCTGCATTGCTCAAATATTGAAAATTCAGGATTAAAAACTTGCAGCTGAATTACTCCCTTAAATATTTTCAAGTTCTCATGTCAGGTAGATGCCATCTGAGGCACTGCTTGCCCTAGATGGTTTATCAAAACCGTACATCACACTTCAGCTGTTAAACAGGAGTTTTACTGGGAAAATGAGCATAGGCCAAAGATGGGCTAGAGAGCAGATGTACCAAGTCCCCCTGATCCTTCCATAATTTTACAGAAGGGAGTGCTACTGTGAGGGAATTGGGAGATGCCTGGACTGTTCCATATCTTGATGTTGGTGGTAGTTGCTTGACTGTGTGTTTGTCAGAACTCATTGAATGTACAAAGAGAATGCAATGTTACTGTTTTACATTGAATCTTAATGTATGTAAATTATACCTCAATAACACCATTTTAAATTAAAATATAAATTTGCATTTTTTGAATTATAAGTGGAATTGAAGATTGATTATATTCATTAGCCATTCATGTTTCTTAATGAATTGCTGTATTATTTCATCATCATTTCATTTGGTTACCTTTCTTAATGGTTTGAAGAATAACATGAAGAAGTATTTAAAATATGAACTCATCCTAATTAGTAAATGTAGCATCTACTGCTCAAACATGTTACTTGTAAAATGATTATGGTGTTTAAAGTCTAAAATTTTATATGTTATTTCCTTGTTGTTTTATTTATGTTTTGAGACAAGGTCTCATTATGTAGTCCAGACTGACCTTGAACTCATGGCCATCCTCCTGCCTCTTTGCTGAATTTGGTTATTAATTCTAGAAAACTTTTGCTGGAATTTTTAGGGTCTTGTAAGTCAAGAATCATATCATCTGAAAATAATGATTCTTTCTCCTTTCCTGTATGTATCCCTTTCATTTCTTTCTCTTGCCTGGTTACTCTGGCTAAGGTTTCAAGGCCAACGTTGAACAGGAGTGGTGTTAATGGGCACCCTTGTCTTGTTGTTGATTTTAGAGGGAAAGCTTTCAGTTTTTCACCATTTAATATGATGTTGACAGTAGGTTAACCATAAACGGCTTTTATCAGATTGAGATGAGGTCCTTCTATACCTATTTGCTTCAAGGTTTTCATTATGAATAGATTTTGGGTTTTATCACAGATTTTTTTTTTCCTGCATCTATTGAGATGATCTCTTGATTTTTGCCCTTATTTGTGTTTATGTGATAAATTACATTCATTCATTTGCATATATTGAACTACCCTCACTCACATCCCTGGGATCAATGCTATTGTTCTAGTTTTGTGATTTTTTTTCCAATCAGGTGATGCAACGTAAATGTACATTAAGACCTTTTTGGGTCAACATAGGGTTTGATTCCACTAGGTGCACATGTTGACCTCAGACACATATCCGCATGTGGGGCACCAGTAGGGGGCTTGATGAGCCCTTCTGAGGAAACTATGAGACTACAACCCAGGAAGCTTATCACACCACTTTCTGTTTGGGGTCTCCTGCCCCGCAGCTGCCATTAGCTCATGTTCAACAGCCTCCTCCATCACTACTACTACTGCCCTTGCGTGGAGCCAAGCTGGCTGGCCTCGGATGTCTGTGCTGAAGGAAGACGTGGGAAAAGCCTGAACTGAGCCAATGTTCCAGTTGCTGCTGTAGCAGCAAGAGTGGGAGAATGTCAAGCTTAGGGTAAAGAAAGTAGCTCTTAAATAAAATTTTATAATGCTCATGAATAAAACTCTGTGGAAAAGGAGGAAGGTCATGGGATTAAATTTGTTGACATATTAAATGCATGCACCAACTTTCCTGAAATAAACCTTGTCATTATGAAATATAAATTTGAACTATAAAATGTTAAAAAGCATGAAAATAGATTAATTCTCTATGAAAGGAGTCTGGTTTTGTAATAGTTTCATATATTTTAAAATTTCTTGCCTTGGTACAAGTTAACTAAAGTTTTCTATTTTGGAGCTCTTTTAGACTATTTTTTCCTCATGGAAACATGCTTTGAATTTTTCATATAGAATAGCTCATAGCATTCTCTTACATTGTTATCCACTCTGCTTCCAACTCATATGTGCTCATGGTCTCCTTTGTTTTTGACCCCTGAATACTACTTGACTATTAATTTTACAAAGATCTTGGAGTTATTTATTCATTTTTTACATTTATAATTCTTAATTTTCTGTGTTTAATTAAATTATTTGTGTGTCTTGTTTTTCAGAAGCTTGGTTTTCAAATTTGTGATATTTTGAATTTATTGAAATCTTCTCTAAGGGCAAACATATGATCATTTATTTTAAATGCTTAATGTGTACTATAAAAAGTTTATTCTTTCATTGGAAAGTTAAAAGTTATGGATCCAATTATTAAATCATCCTTAGTAATTATTTAACTAAATTCAGCTGTATCATTTATTTTTCTATTTAATTATTAAATATTTAGGAAGCTGTATTAAGATTTTAATCTTTGCTGAGAGTTAAGTTATTCATTGTGTTCATGTTAATGACTTAGCAGTACTCTCATTGTGACTTTAGTTTCTCAAGTTATAAAAGATAGTTTCAGTATATTTACTTCAGAATCTAATTTGATTTATATTTTGATTTCTGATTTTGATTAAAAGCCTTTGGCTGGTGTATTCTTTGTACTATATTTATTTAACTCTTTCTTATTAGTACATGTATATAGTACACAATGTTTACATTCCTTTGGGGAGTTGGTACATGTACATAATACGTCCTAATTCCTTTTTTAATGCCCTTTTCTTTCCCTCTCTCCCCCCTCTACCCATCTCTTCATCCCTTCCTGTTATCATTAGTACACATTGGCAGTATCTGATGTTTACATTCCTTATGTAGAGTTGGCATATGGCCATAACACATCTTAATTTCTCTTTTCACTCTTTATCCCTCCTCCCTCTGTTTCTTGATCCTCCTCCCCTTTGAGAATGGCCTATCTCCCCACTTCCTATTACCTATCTTTTATTTTGCTCCTTATTTATACTTGGATTTCTCATATAAGAGAAACCATGTGGTGTTTAAATGTGGGGCTCTGATTTATTTCACTAAATATTATGATCTCAAGGTGCCTCTGTTTTCTTACAAATAATTCAAGTTTATCTTTTTATGACAGAATACTATTCCATTATGTGTAAATACCATGTTTTCTTTATCCATTCATCTGTTGATTGACATATAGGCTGCTTCCAAGGTCTAGCTATTATGAATTGTTCCGCTATAAACACCGTAGGCATGTACCACTGTAATATGATATCGTTAACTCTTTAGGTAAGATACCTAGAAGGGAAAAACCCGGGTCAAATGGAATTTCTAGTTTAAGTTTTTTAGGAACCTGCATACTGATTTTTTATTTGTACTCCTTCTTCTGTGAAGTATCTATTCATTTCACTTGCTCAATTTTTGATTAGATCTTTTTATTCTTTGGATTAATGATAATTGTCTTCACTTTAGTGACTGATGCACTTAAGTGCTTTAAATTTAAGCTATATTTTACTGGATTATTAGCTTATATTCACTCATTAGATTCCAATTTCTTGAGGCTTGGAATTTTCTGTACATTCTCAAAGATTGTGCTATTGTAACCAGTTTTTGGTGGGAGAACTCTTGTCCCGAGGACAATGATGAGTGAAGGTGACCTGAGGACACACAGGAGGGCAATGCAGGAGAGCAGTTTACTAGAGAACAAAGGAAGGCTCTGCTAGCTAGAAGGGGCTTCAAGGGAGGATGCCAGGGACACCCAAGTTTAGGAGTTTATATGGACTTTGTTGGGTTATTTGTTGGACACTTGAAAAGGAGACAATGAAAGTATGTGGTTTCTGTTTGTAACTAGGCCTCCAGTGTTACAAGAGCAGATTTCCTTTGGGCCCCGATTTCCCAAGGCAAATCTCAGTTTACCCAAACCCTTGCCCCTTGGAAGAATGTGCTTGTCATTTTTAGGAAGGCCTTTAACTTCAGGACAGACTTCCCCTACCCTCCAGCTTCCCAGGGCAGATTCAGTGAGATTCCTTCCCTTGTGTTCCAATTTTCCCAGGGCCTATCTCAACTTACTCTGGTCCCTATCCCAACTGTCTATTGTTTTGCTGTCCCTGGGTCTCACTGTGATTTGAATAAGTGTCCTCCAAAGACCCATGTGCTGAAGTCCTGGCCCCCAGCCTGGTGCTACTGGGAGATGGTAGAGCCATTAACAAGAAGACCCCAGCTGGAGGCCTTCCAGGCAATTGCTTGGAAGGCTTCCTTTACTTCCCAGCCATAGTGAAATAAACAGATTCTGGTGCTGTACATTCCTGCTATGACATGCTGCCTTGCCGGAGGACACAAAACAACTAGTAACTACAAAATGCAATTTAACTTCACTATCTCATATGTTTTGGTACAGTTGCAGGTAGCTGGCTAACTTAAATTTGTAGATGTTCTCTTCCAGAGACCACACTAAATAAGTAATTATCAAATGCATGAGTGAATTAATGGACCTCTATTTATCTTCCAATAGTCAACATATTATGATTCCAACTCAAGCATCCCAGTTCCTATATGAATGATTAAGTTGGTAATGCCAACATTTTAGAATGTTTTATAGAATAGTCTAGAAACTTAATTTTCTTTTAGGAGTATAGTGTTTGAATTTTTCTAAAATTTTTGTCAATCTCTATAAACAATTTACTTGGGACAAAAATAGAAATAATTACTATTCATTCAGAAAATTATCAAACTGAGCTGTTGACAAGAAATTTCAAGAGGTAAATTTCTTTTTTACTTAATGGCAAAACATAGTAAGTTCTGCTGAAAACCTAACATTTGGGAAGTTTTGACATATACTTTAACAGATCATTTTTTTTTACATTAATTCAAAACTCAATCCTTAAACTAAAATTATTTTTACAGTTAATTAAAAGGTTACATACAGAGTTATTCTGAATTGCATATATTAAATGTTACATTTCTAGGTATTATGGAGGTAGTAAAAAGACACTTATATTAAGCACTTAATTAAAAAGGCGGTGAAAGTTAAACAAATACGAATTGTAGGATATTTTTCAATCAGTGCGATGACTGGAAATAGACTATCAGATTGCCTTGAAGATAATAAGACCTTAGTATGCTTTATTATCTGCAAGTTGCTTATGACTTGAAATATAAAAATGTTTAAATGTAAAATGAGAACAATATCCATCCTATGTTTGAGTTTGTTGGGAGATGAGAATGAAATTATAAATTTAAAAATTAATGATTATGCTTTGACTGAGTAAGTGTGACCAAAACTGGAGCCCAGTCCATAGAGACCAAACTTTCAGGAGTGCAGAGGAAATCATGGGTATTCATTCCATTCACACACACATCAAATACCCTCCAATTAACAGACTAAAAAGGCTAATTGTGAAACAATGATTCCACCATCAGGTCCCTGTGTTTCTACTATTTCAAGATTTTTCTAAATAATAGGATCTTTACAACTTTGGCCTCTGAACTTTACAGCTAATTCTTCCCTTTTGTTTTCAGGCCCAGGCATGAATAAAAATGCCTCCCTCATTTTCCTCCCTTTGGTTTAGTGAAAATAGGCAGAAGTTTTCACAATTTTTCTAGAAGGCTTTACTAAGGAGATAAGGTTAACTGACAAAAAATATTGCAAAGTAAAAAGTAAATTACAGCCAGGCATGGTGACGCACGCCTGTAATCCCAGCACTCTGGAAGCTGAGGCAGGAAGATTCCCGCAAGTTCAAGGCCAGCCTGGGGTATATAGTGAGTTCAGGGGCAGCCTGAACTACAAAGGGAGACCCTGCCTCAAAAATTAAAAAGTAAATTACAATACCTTCTCAATTCTGCTGAGAAGTAGCAGTCTGAACTGGAAGCCTGAGTTCCATTCATAGTTTTTACATAGCCCATCTCATAGTCTTTGGGAAATTTTATTTTTATATGGGTCAGTTTTCTTACTCATCTCATTTTTGTGGGACTGCATAACCTTTGTTCCTTTTCTCCAGCCCCACTGTGATTAAATGTGAGTTAATGGATAAAGATGCTTGTTAGTTTTGGGACACTAGATAAAATCTGTAACAGACCTAAAGTCCCAAAGTACACTACTCAACTCCTTGTTTGCCTGGAACTGATGTTCCGGACACCACAATCTATAGAACAAGCTGCAAATGTCTGCTGACCATCAATACGTGACAGTCGACCACTAACCTTTGTCCCTTTTCTTCAATTCTATATGTTAAGTTCCCCCTCAACCCCCTATAAGAACAGCCTCGGACTCTGAGCCAGTTGCCTCTCTAAGCTATTTTGCTTTGGGAGTGCTGTCTGGCCAGACTAATAAAGGTCTGTTTTATTTTCCAACTTGTCCGGTGTGTTCCTTCCCGGGTGTTCTTCGCTGCAGTCAGCTCCTCAGAGCGTTTGGTAAGGCCCTCGGTCTTACAATTTTCACCTACATAGTCTCCTGGAAAGAGGCAAAATATGAGTTAGACTGAAAACTATTTTGATGCTATAGATAAGAGTATGTTTTTCATTAACTCACATTTATAGATTTTAATTAAGTGATGTAAGCAGAAATCCAATAATAGAAGCCTTCACAAATTATTGTGCAAATTAATACTTAAATGTTGTATTAATGATCATTTCTGAAAATGCCACCGGTGAATCTGAAAATGTTATTTCACACCTTGCTCTTAATAAAGAAATAATTCATGATTTATATGGCATATTTAGCACAATGTATCCTCTTCTTCCTCCAATTTAGCAAAATTATGAAAACATAATTCTCTATTGTCATTTAATAGGTAGGGTGCATAAGGAAAGCATTTCAATAATGAAAACAAGAAATATTTTTATGCCATTCCAGGTAAAATTTCCTATCAAGAAAAATATAATTTGAAGGTGGGCTTGAAATATAAAAGTATTAGTTCCAATGAATATAGTGAAGATAAGGAGTCAAAAGTAATAAGCATTTTCCTAGCAATACTTCAAAATTAGAATGAATATATGATGTATTGTCTTCATAATGTAGAAGAACTTTTTAAAGTATTTTTAAATGAAATGATAATAGTAATTTGAAGGAGTATTTCATAATGAAAGCAAAATGTTTGATTTCTCACATTTGTATGAAATTTAAAGATTCTGAAAGTATTATCAAATAAATATGCAATTACTTTGAGAATTTCCACACTTGAGCTTTTAGAAATGCAATTATAAAATCATTTATACACTATATTATTATCATCATCTCTATTCTTCATTCAAGCCACTTTTATGAGTTCAGACCAAATTTCCCTTTTGCTTAGTTGCAAAACTTTTCTCTCCTTCCTCTAAATTTCTCTACAGCACTGTGTATTAGAGATGGATAACAGTTTCATAGGACTCTACTCTTAAAATTCTCTGTTTATTCTAATTCCATGGCTTCAGTCCCCACCATTTTTCCATGGGATGAGACTGTAAAACAGCGCCTCTGAATCTGTTTTAGTTTTCATATGCTGTACTTGAAAACAAGCAGATATCCCAGCTTGTGTTGTAATTAGTTGTATAAAAGCAGTAGGACCCAGCAGGATGTTAGTTATCATCCTAAAATCAGTCCTGTGAGATATTTGGAGGATAAGGCACAGCTGAGACAGGGAAGAAAATGAAAGAAAACTAAAAAGAGCTATATAAACTTTATTTGAGAAGATGGAGGAACTCCCCTCAATTGTTGATGCAAGACTGATTCAGACTTGTGTGGAGAACCAACCTCACTTCAAGAGAAGTGACTGAGAAGGATCCCATGTTTAGTCAGTGTAATATTAGCTTTAAAAACTGCTCGCATTATCTTACTAAAATGTTTCATAGTAGCAACCAGATGCTTTAACTTTAGTTTGGTAATCGGTATGAATTTACACATGACATTTTAATTTCTGACTTTACTTTTATCATGGTCCTAATGGACCGATTGAAAACTACTTATATAAATCAGTTGAGTACCCTTCTAAAAAAATTGATCATGATTTAATAAATTCATATATTCTTATTTTTGAACATACCAACTTTAACTACAGTTCACAGCACACAATCACCATTTTTAAAAAATAATGTGCTTCTGTTAAATCAATATTTATAGTTCACCAAACCCTAAAACAATTGTTTAATTAGATTTAAAAATTGGGTAAGAAAGTGCTAATATTTTAGTAAAATAGTTTCAGAAATGTGGTTAAGTTGATGACTATTCTGCTTATGCTGAAATCTTTTGGTTTTAGAATTCCATGTTGCACACTTCTTTTAGCCACTCTCTTGTTATAAAACATCACCTAATTGATTACTAATAAACTGAATGTGTTAGGGAGATTACTGGAGTCCTTATTCGAGTGAATGGAAATCAGTCTATTGATTTTGGCATTGTGACTTCAGGTGTAATTGATGGTTATAGAATACTAGGTGGAGAATCAATTTCTATTAGAATTTTAAAGATATTTCAACATAATGGTCTACAGTAAAGTATTACTGTAAAGAAATTGGTAATATTCCGATCTCTCTTCTTATATTAAAGATCTGTCTGATAACTGATTGCTGTTGTATGGGTGAGAATCTGTGTGCCTGTTACATTTGTTTTCCTCACAATTTCATTATTCTTTGTTTAGCTCTACTGGCTTGAAATCTCACAATATGTCCTTTATACAAGTCTTTTCGATACTTCAGTAATCATGTTGGAAAATAAATATAAACTTTCAATATAATACTTTGTCACAGGCTAGATTTTTGGTATTTTTCCTTTTTAGAAGGCAAAGAAACAGACCTGAGGACCAGTGGAACAGATTAGAAGATGCAGAAACAATGCCAGACACAGCCATCTCATCTTCGATAAAGGAGCCAAAC
>NW_004624739.1:20252676-20267239 GCF_000247695.1 Heterocephalus glaber | reverse complement strand
ATAGCAAATAAATACATGAAAAAATGTTCAACATCACTGGTCATTCGAGAGATGCAAATGAAAACAATGCTGAGATTCCACTTCACTGCAGAAAGAATGGCTGCTATCATGAAATTAACCAATAACAAATGTTGGCGGGGCCGTGGGGAAAGAGGAACCCTGCTCCACTACTGGTGGGAGTGTAGACTGGTGCACCTTTTCACTTTTATAATTTTAAATTCACTAAAAATGTTGCAAAAGTACTAAAAGGAATTCTCATACACTGCACATTCATTCTGTTCTGTTATCATATTATGCCATATCTTATGTTACTGACATATCTTATGTTACTGTACATGCCATACTGTCTTATATTTCCCTAGCATCATCTCATGTTCACTTTCTGTCCTGGGATCCAAGTCAAAGTTACAGCATAACTTTTATTTACTTATTATACCTCTTTAGACTTCTCTTCACTGTAAAAGTTTCTTAGACTGTCCTTGTTTTTTTTGGGGGGGGGCAGGTACTGGGGTTCAAACTCGGGACCTTGTGCTTAAGAGGCAGGCAGGGGAACCACTGAGCTAAATCCCTAGCCCTTTCCTTGTTTTGATGATCTTGACAATTTGGAGTAGTTACTTTCATGTGTGCAGTATCCTTCAATTGGGATTTGTCAGGTGTTTTTATTACTACTACACCAGTATTATTGTTACTGTTGATTTTTTTTAAGAAGAATAAAACAGAGGCAAAGTACCATTTGTATCACATCATATGAAGTATACATACTATCGACATGATGTGTGACTGTTGATGCTAACCTTTGTCACCTGACTGAAGCAGTGTTTATTGTTCTCTGTTGATTGTCAAACTTTTGCAAGAGAATCAGTATGAGTAGATCACACACAAAGTGTGGGGTGTGATGCTCTGCCTCTGTGCGAAGAATATCTATAAAATTATTTATGATTCTTCTGCATGAGCAGCTCATCTACTCTCCCCCACTTTTTACATTATTGAATTGTATTTATATTAGTGTAGGCTTGTGCATATTTATTTTACATTGAAGGTTTAGTCTAGCAATGTTTCATTTAACGTGTTACTCAAATTGTACCTCCTAGCAATTAGAAAGTCTTTTAATTGGATCCCACGTCCCTTTGACATATTCTCCTGATCATTAAGACTTTTGAAGACTTTCTTAAGTTTTAGCCCTACAAGTTGTTTCAGGCTCATCTCTCTTATCACCTGGCTTAGTTCTAAGATCAGCCACTTGTTCAAGGACCCCTGGTTCTTTTTATTGGAGAATAGTATCAGAAGTAAAGATCTTAACACCATGTGTTCTCATTGCTACTGGAATATCATTGTTTATAGGCCTTCTTATCTGACAGGAAGCAAGTCTGTGTGTGTGTGTGTGTGTGTGTATGTGTGGGTGCATGCAGCATATATACATGAATATTTCTATATATAACGATCTGTACATATATTAAGTTTGCAATAGCAGAGGCTCACACAGATGTCTTGAACTCTAATCCATTACAAGATGGATCAGTGTAGCCTCTCCCCATCTTACTTATCTGGAATGACTCCATCCATAAGAGACTTGGCTCTGAACTTGCATAGCTGATCAACTGAGGGTATACAGTATGTATAGTATATACACTATAGTGGTTCCAGAATTGTTAACTCTTACCTCTGTAGAAAAAAAAATTATCAGAGTACAGTACTTATCTATTGGCTTTTTGTTTGTTGCCTTTATCCTTGAGAAATACATTTGATGTCACTCTGATTAGTAACTTTCTTCCTCTCTCACTGAGACTGTCTCATAAATTTTATATAGTGTCTGAAACATACACACACACACACACACACACACACACTTACTTATATTTGTCACAGTTTGTATTGTGTTCCCAGAATTCCCAATCTCCATATTGGCTCTTTTTAAAATTTACATATTAACTTTCATTCTTTAAGTTCTAAAGGTGTGTACATTTTGAAACTGCAGGATATCACATATCCCTCAACGCTATTGTTCAGAATAGTATTTTGTTTTGTTTTGTTTTGGTTTCTGTACCGAGGATTGAACTCAGGTCCTTGTGCTTGCGAAGCAGGTGATGGCACCACTGAGCTAAATCCCTGGCCCTCAGAATAGTTTTAATCAACTTAAAAGTATCCCCTGTATTTCACAGATCCCATCCTCCACCTTGAGCCCATGGTGCCCAATGATCTCCTTAATGCCTGGATTATCTTTTTAAAATGTTATACACATGGAATCATTCCATATATAGCCATTTTGGATTTGTTTCCTGCATTTGAACATTCCATATGTGTAATTCTGATATGTGTTTGCAAAGCTGATAGCTCTATCTTTTTATCCCGAAGAGTATAATATTCCATAGGTGTATCAAAGGTTGTTAATCCATTCAGCTGTTAAGGATATCTTGGCTGTTTCAAGATTTCAGTGATTATTAGTGAAACTACTAAAAATGTACAAATGCAGGTTTTTGTGTGGAGATGTTTTGAAGTCAGCTGAACAAAAAACTAAGGGCAGGATGGGTGGATCACTTAGTTTGGCACTGCTTAGCTTTGTAATAACCTTCCCATTGCTAGAGAGATGACAAGATCATGCTTCTTTATTGCTAGGACCTCTGGTATTTCTGGGCTAAATTGCATTTAAAAGTAGGAACTCCTCCAAAGACTGCCCCTAGAAAACTTTTCACACTAGCTAATACCAGTCCATGTTTAGCCTTCAGGTATTTGCAAAATATTACATTTCTCTTTACCTGCTGGTTTGATTCCAGCAACTTCTCCAGGAAGGCAGGCCTTTGCTACCTTGCACTGGACGTGCCTGTTTTTCTGGATTTCTGGGGGGTAATTTGCCCTCCTTGAAGGAAATTAATTAAGTTTCCAGTTGTCCCCTTTTTTTCTTGGTGTAAGCACAAGAAAGAAATTGCAATCCTATGACGTGCTGGAAGAAATATCAGGACGAATTTTTAAATATTTTTGGAAAATTTTCCTAATTTTTCTTCTCGTCACTTTTCTTCTGTTTCTCAAAATTTCAATTAGTTTGATACAATACATTATAGATTCATTCACTTTCTTTTTCTTTCATCGTTAATCTACCCCTTGGGAAAATCCTCAAACCTTATTTCCAAAATTACATTAGAAGTGTTTTATTTTTAATTTTCAATAAACTTTCTTATTTTATTTAAATCTTCTAAAATGTAGTTGAAGTGTTTTATTCTGTAATGCTTTCCCCCCAGACTCTCATTGTTTTGGGAATAGCTGATCAATGTATAATTAAAAATTTAGTTATTATTTATTGGGCAGAGGAGAACACAATTAGTGCATTCATAGTCAAAGATATGTTGGGTATTTTTAGGCTCAATATTTTGATCTGTCATTCGTAAGCATTTATGGATGTTTTATTTTATTGTGGTTGGAATGCATGGACCTAATGATTTACTAATAATACATGGGTATTATGTGATTCTTACATATATATATATATAAAAATATATATATTTTAAAATATATATATAAAATAGAAACTTGAAAAGTCATGGTTTCTACAGGATATAAAATCTAATTACATGCATTTGATTATATCTTTTTTTTTTTTTTGTACCGGGGATCTAATTCGGGACCTTACAGTTGCGAGGCAGGCGGTGCTGAGCTAAATCCTCGGCCCTATTTATATCATTTTTGTTCATATAGCTTTTGATTTATCACTTCTAATAAAGGCATGAAGTTGAATTGTATTTTCAATCAATTAGAACAATCTGAATTTTAATGAGGAAGTTTAAGCCACTTGTAACTGTTATCATATGTATTGAGTGTCTGCTACTTAAAATTTTCTATTTTACTCTTTTCATTAATAAGAGGCATATTTTATGGGCTTTTTAAAGATATTGTAAAGCCATAAGCAGTGTCTCAGTTACTAGTTACTGCATGTAAATTAAAACTAAATTATTTAAGGATCAGGAACAGAAAAATTGATTATTTCATGTTTCATTTGTAAAATAAAGTACATGTAATAACTTTAATCTATGTTTGCTTCATTTCTCTCATACCAATTTTTTTATATCCCTCTTGAAAATTGGGATTTAGACCTAGATAAGCAATTTTTATTTTAATGTTATATATTTTGACTTTATAAATTATTTTCACATTTGTATTTTTAATGTTCCTGATAATTGTTTGGACTGCTGCCTTTCAAAGTTTCCCTGCCATTCCTTTTTTTGAGCTAATCATTTTATTTGTGCTGAGCTTAGACTCAGTATTCCTTGGTTTATTGTATCTCTAGAAAAAGTAAGTTTGTGATATACTTCTGTATGTTTATAAATCTTAAAATATCTGACATTTTTCGTAACTGAACCGCCACCTAGCTAGATATTTAACTGTGTTACATTGATGTCTTCACAAACCTCTATAGGTTTTGCTTCAGTATTTAGCATCATCGAGGAATCTGAGGCTATTCTGATGTGAAACCTTGTTTTTAACTTCTCTTTGGTCTGTCCTGTCTAAACCAAGAACAATTTTGAATATTGTGCTTTATACAAATGAATAACTCGCTTCTGTGAATTATTGCATTTTGACAAATTAGTTTTATGATTTGAATTTTAAGTTCATGATAATCTACCCCAATCCAATCCAATCCAATCCAGTTGTTAATATATTTCTATCATCTTACTTTATTCTTGTTAACCCATCAGAGTTTAATTTTTCTTTTAGGTCATATGCTCTTTAATTTAACTTAAAAACAGAAAGTAGGTTTATTCCTAAGATTTAATTGTTTTTAACAGCAAATCTTTACAAAAAGTACAGTGTTAACTATGCAACCAAAAGGCAGTCTTTGATACAGTGGTCTACTGAACAGCCACTGGTAAGGTTGTTTATGAAATTCTCATTGTGTAAGCAGCACTCTGCAGGGTTAGGTCAAAATCTTCCTGTTGTTTTCCCTTACTGATGACCCAGTTCCTATTTTGTTTTGTTTTGTTTTGTTTCTGGTACTGAGGATCCAACTCAGTACTTTGCACTTGCGATGCAGTTGTGGAGCCACTGAGCTGAATCCCCGGCCCAGTTCCTGTTTATATCCTCTCCTCAGACTAAGTTTCATCGTTTAATGACATAAAAACCTCTTTAAAATATTAGGATGTCAAATAACTGTGTATCTAAAGGTGTCTTTACTAAGCTCAAAATTGACTGCTTTCTCTGCCTGATAATATCATTAATTCCGGAATTTTCCCAGCTTGACTTAAAGATCCTTTTGTAATCAAATGCTCCAAATGCTCACAAATTCTATCAAAGGTGAGAAGAGCAAAAGTAATCAACTCTTTCAAACAGCAAGTGGCATTAGCAATTACTCTATTTTAGACTTTTTATAAATACTTAAAAAAAAATCTTTGAGATGTTATAAGTACCAACATTTATAAATAATGTTTCAGAACTTGATTAATAAGTAGAAGCATTTTTAAAGTCTATAGATTTTAGCATATCAGAGATTAAGTATAGAATGTCCAAAATTCAGGGCTGCCAAGATTTTTCCCTCACTTTTCTATCGACATCATTCAATGTGCCATTAGAATTTCAACCAAAATTATTCTATTTTTGAGAATTGCAATGTCTCAAATAACTATAAAACAGAGAAATGTTAATGATGAAATTGAAATGAAGACAAATTCCTAATCACCTCCAGAAGAGTTTTCCATATATTTAAGGTTTCTTTTCCTTTGTGAATAGTCATCAAGGGCTCTAAAGTAGGAGCATTCACTGAGAATGAGTGAAAATCTCAGTAGCTTTTTTTAACTGGAATGGGGTTTTATAGAATTTAATTTGCTCTTTCATTAGTGGGAATTCCTCTTCATGTCTAGCAGATTGTTGATTAATATTTCTAACTTCTCTTGTACAATTGTATACATTTTCCATTTTTATGAATAATTTGATGAGAAAGTGGAGTGTCAAATTGGATAGCACTATGTAGCTACCACTTAAAAAGTTTGAAGAGGTAGGCTGGGGATTTAGCTCGGTGGTTCTAGCGCCTCCCTTGTAAGCTCAAGGTCCCAAGTTCAATCCCTTGTACCAAAAAAAAAGAATGTTTCAAGAAATCTTCAAACATAATATTTTGTCCTAAACACATGGAAATTTACAATGTAGTTTGGATACATAAGAGTTGTAACACTCTCGTCAGATGTTAGATAAATTTTTACAGTAAGGCAATGACTACTCAAGAAGGCAAAGTTTATTTTCTTGAATATACCTTTGATCTTCTGCATTTAATATGTACATCTTTTAAAGACAATCAATTTCAGTGTTTCTGGAAATTCTCACAGATTTAGCTGTTTTGAGTATTAAGGTTGAGGGTTGATTACTCTCGTTTTTTTTTTTTTTTTTAAGAAACTGCCATCTCTGAATATCCCCAGCAGCACACATTCAGTCACTCCATGTGATAGTCATGGATGAGTTAGAAAAACTAAGTTACCTACGGGATTGTGACCATGTGGTCTTCTATAACCAGGAGCATATAGGCCATGGGTGGGAGCAAGGCACGGGTGGGTGTTGAGGGAGGGCCATGGCAGGGTAAGTCCTAGAGCATTCCATGTCTGGGGTCACTTCTAAGATTCAACAGATACAAGCTGTTCCCTCTAGCTTTCCCCCTAATTATTTATTTTTTCCAACCCCTCAGGAGATGGATTTTGGGGATCATCTTGGCCATCCACAACCTGGATCACTGCCTTCCAAGCTGGTCCTGAGACTCCTTGCCTGACTCATCTGCTATGTTTGCATCTGGCCAGTCAAGTCTACAGGTAAGGTGAGGGGTTCCAGCTATTGGTAAGCTCTGTAGCCTGCAGAATTTCTGGGTCCCCTTGCATAGATTGCACTACACTACATAACTCAGACTGGAATATGAGTGATGCATGGTACAGCACTTAGCAGTAATTGGTTAAAATGATTGAGTAGATAGTTGCAATGGTTTGCTGAAAATAATGGAGTGATTTCTCCAAATTACTCTGTCAAGGATTTAATGAAGCTGTTTTCAATAAAGGGCAGCTAACTGAATGTGCCAAAGACTCAAAATACTGGTAAACTGTTTTCTGCTTGTGAACTCCCATGTCTTTATAGTTGAAGCCATTTCTTATTTGCTAACCTTAAAAATAGATTCTTGATCAGTGGAATAGAACCTTATGTTTTTGACTAGATGGTTGACAACATGTTAGTTTACAGAGATTATTACATTCGCCAAAGTCTACACCATCTGTTCCACACTCTAATTACCGATAAAAGAAAGACCTAATTCATAATTGCATCATAAAAAAGTTAAATGTGATTTAAATGTATTTGTTTCTTTTTTAAAGAACTTAATTATGGATCTGTTACACATTTTTCAATATTTTGACACAGATTATAAGAATATTTTTAAAAAAGTATATAACAATAAGCACACAGATTTTCCAATGGAACAATTTGTGAGAATATGGGCCTTAAAATTTTGTATTATTAGCCACTAGCTTAATGACAGATAAAGGAAATTTGTTATGGAATGAATATTTTGAAGTACCTTTTAAATTTTTAAAAGCTCAGATGACCTAAAACACTCAGTAAACTTATAGACTATTTTATTTCTGTAGGATTCAATTCAGATCAGCAAAAATAATTATGTGACCTATCATTATATATTAAGTAAATAATGATGTAATATGATAGGAAGTGGGAACTTACATGGAAACTTTTAATTAAGAAATAAGTAATTATAATTGCATGGTGAATAGGAAATAGCCACGTCTTCCTTTCTTGAATGTATTGATATTGCTAACTGAGCCATGTTATAAAAAATATGCACTTGTCAAAGGAAGTGTAGAGGGTGGGTTATCTTTGCCTTTCTATTGCTGTCTTCTGTAGTGTGTGTTTTTCTTCCTGTGGTCAAACTGCTTTCCCTTCCATGGCACATAGCTTGGTTTGCATGTCAATCAAAATGTTCCCTCTTTCACAATCCAGGGGTCCTGCTCCTAAAGTTAAGTGAGTTACAGCCCACTCTGAGTTGCCTTTTGGAAGCACTGGGAGAAAAAAATTCCCTTTTCCTGGTGTTGTTCATCTGAAAACATGTTAGTTTGGGGCATAGGAGCTCACTTCCTATCACAAGGTGAAGAGAATCATTTTCCTGATACCACTTGAGCCTTTAGACCAAGCTGTATTTGAGATCAAATTTCACCTGGACTTATAAACTATGTAATCTAATTTATTAATTATGCAGATTTTACTTTATTTCTTTAGCTTATAACCAATTAAGAGCAAATCAATGAAGAAGCAAAATATTCAAGAATTGTATATAAGTTCATATAAAGTTAGTTACATATCATTTGGACTTTAAGAGGAACTATAATATATATATATATATTCATCTGCTCCCCATTATCATATTTACTTATATGAGAAAAATATTATTATTGGAAGCCATCATGGCATTACTTCCTTGTGGTAGGCTTTGAATAAGGTGCTTTTCATATATTATTTAATGTACCTTAGCATAAAATTAAGGTATTTTGTATTTTTAATTATTTAACTTATTTAATATATTTCAAATGTAGATATAAAAGAGGAAAATATAGCATATTTCTTCAAATATATTTTCTTTTATAATAGTACATGATTGCCGTACATAATGATTACATTTATCATGAGGAGTTTGTGCATGCACATAGCACATCTCAATTCTTTTTTTGTCCCCTTCCCTTCCCATCTCTCCCTGCACACTCCAACTACTAATTCCCTTCAAATACATTTTAAAAACAAAAATAAATTAAACATTTCAGATAAAATTGAGGGCTCTATGGCCAATCTCATTTCTATTCATCTCTGTCCAGAAGTAGCCATTCCTACCAGAGCTTCATAGAACAAGCACTTATTTTTTCCAAATGTGTTCCTTTAAAATAATTTAGTCACATATTTATTTATAATGGCATTTCATATTTGGATTACCTATATGTTTAATCTCTCTAAGAGTCTATTGTTTTGCATTGATCATTCTACAAATTAGCTTTTTTTCTCTCTTCATTATTTTGGAGATTTATTTATATCTTGTTTTATTCTCTTTCAAATGCCATATAAATGTACATTTATAAACATGCCACAATGCGAATACATGTTCATGTGTATGTACATTTGGATGGTATCTAGTCTTTTACAACAATAAACACAAATGCACAGCAAGTTTGTGCACCTATAAGTAGGATCTGTGTCTCTGCAAGGATAGCATGTCAGACATTATTAATATTTTTAGACAATTTTTAGGAAGCTTTGCATTATCAAATGAACAGATTGGTTTTATTTTTGTGTTTACTTTATTTAAACTGTTGCTTATAATTACATTTCCCAAAGGAATTGATGTCAACACTAAGATTTACATTAGAATTCTCCTAGTTTCACTCTTCATAAAACTAAGTGAAAATTATACCTCTGTTTATGTTAATTTCATTCAATGCTCCAGGTTAAAAATAAATCTGAAGGTATAATTAAAATCATGGTATGGTTAGATGTGACACACATAACTGAAAATCCTAATATGAAGAGCTTATTATTTTATGATTGAAGAGCTTATAATTTTATGAAAAATTTTATAACAACAAATGTATAAAAATGTAATACAAGGTAAAACAGCTTCCATTGTTTAAATAATAGACATAAAAATAATTAAAGGTAAGAGAAGAAAAAAGTGATCCTTGTGACTGGAAAAGGTGAGAAAGCACACAGAATGAGAACCAGGGTTTTGCACCCCATTCCTTCTATTTTCTTGTAGAAGCTAAATACCCATAGATAAATCAGTTCAGGGAATAAAGAAGTGTTTTAAAATTTAAAAATGTATTGAAAGATTAAAATGTCTGTGGTTTGAAATCCAGTGTTAACTTCTTTAGATCTAAAATTGCTTATCTGTAAAATAAATTTAATGCCTTATAACAACATTGTATCTAAGAGTAGGAAAACAAGTGAATGTTACTAAAGCCTAGGAATTTAGCCCATAAATATTATAGGCAGCTAAGTTAGGTAGAAATTAACAGGCAGTCAGATAAGGAGAAGCCCTCAAGGAAGCCAGTGCCTAAAATGAGAACACATCAGAACTGTGGCAGGAGGCGCATCTGAGGAAAGCAAGCCCTCCAGATTAAAATCACAATGGGCAGATTTATATACTTCCCTAAGGGATGAATGGAAATTGGTACCACCCAGTCCATTAAATCCAGATATCCATCAGACACCCTTGAACCCATCCCTTGTGAAAAATGTTCCTTTTATAAGTCATAGATAAGCCAAGGTGAATGATGTCAGCCAGGTACCCTTGCTATGGCGCTCTGCTTCCCTATTGGATCAGTATTAAGGAAGCAGATATACTTGTAATCTTACTGGTTGATTATAGTTTGACCCACCTTATACCCATATTGTACCTTTGCTGTGTAAATTGCTCCTGACAAAAGGCCTTGGTGGCCACTCACTAGGGACCCCTCCTATCTCACAGGAGCTATTCCTGTACCCCAGTAAACCTTTCCTACTCTTCATCTCTTTTGTCCTTTGGAATTCATTCTTTGATTTCAGGGGACACATTCAGCATATCTGACATCTAGCAGGTTAGGAGTTACATTTCTCCTAAATCATTTAAACCTCAAAATGGGTAGAGGGAACAATGTCAGGGTTAATGTAAGGGAATGGCTTTGTGTAGTAGGAGAGGATATAATGTAGTCAGAAAATGCAATAGATAATTATAACTCATATTTTAGCAAGGAAAGAAGCAAGGAGATTTATTCTCTCATACTATGTCTCAGTATTTCCCTCCCTCTTATCTACCAATTTTCACTACTCTGTTAGTTTTCTAATACCATTAAAAGAGTTTTAAAATGTTTTGAAGTTTTCTAATGCAGGAGACTTGATCAGAATTGCCAGGTTTCTTCTGCTATTAACAAAAGCAAAATTCCTAAGTGACTCTGTTGTAGGAATCATAGGATTAAAAAAGAAGCTAAGTAGAATTCTGGCAACATCTTAGGTTATGTTATACAGGGATTTATGTACAAACCAACATGAATGATGTGGTGAATCACTATGGTTTTGGTTGGGTGGCCAGGGCAATGGAAATACATGCTCATGGGAAGTACTGGTTAGCTTATAATCATGTCAGTTCCTGAATTTGAATGAAGTGAGCCCATATAGCTACATTCTACCAGTACTTAGCAAAAAGGAATCTTCCTTTCAGAAAAGTAATAATGTCTCCATTCAGGATACAATGTAAGTGTATGAGGAGAAAATAAAATATAACAAAACCTAGTGCAAACAATAGAAACAGATGCAGCGCAAAGAATAGAAACAGATCTGTAGGGATTTCAGATATTGGCATGAAAGGAAAAATAAAATGTGCTTACGATGTTCAGAAGTATTTTTAAAGGAGTTAAAATTTTGGCAGAGAATTAAAAACACCAAAAATACAAAAAAATTGAATTTCTCTACTTGAAAAACATGATATCCCTTTGGAACACATCATACAGATTTAACAGCAGAACCAAGGCATATAGGAGAAAGAAGTAGTGAAATTGTTGACCAAGTAAAAATATTCATAATACAACATAAGTTTAGAAAATTGGAGAGAGAAAATAACAAATGAAAAGTCCATTACAAGGCTTTAACACATGTTACTGAAGTATCGGAAGGTGGGAGAGTGTAGAGAACATATGTGGATGATTGTTTCCTTAATAACCTTCAATAAAGCACTTGCTGCTCCAGCTGTTGGGAGTATTGTCAGCAGATATTCAAAAATAACCTTGACTTTAGAGATTTACTTTTTTAAAAGTTCATTACTCTTTTTGGGTATCTGAGTCAGTTGAAGTTGTGTGGGAAAATACCATACCCCGAATGACTTGCCCAGTAAACATTTGCTTGTCACAGTCCTAGAGGCGAGGAGATCCCACATCAAAGTGCCAGCAGGTTCTGTGTGGAAGACTCCTTTCTGGTTTGCTGATGGCTGCCTTCTTGCTGTCTCTCATAGAACAGACAAGGCTCTGGTCTCTACTTATGAAATCACTAATATAGTCACTGAGCTCCATCTTCAGGACTTCGTCTAAGTAATTGTTTCCAAAGTTCCAACCCCCAAATAACATCACAGGAGGGATTAGAGCTTCCACTCAGGAATTTTCTGACTTAAGAGGGCTGCAAAGATTTAGTCTGCAGCTCTGGGAAGCTTGTATCCCATGGTTGACTGATGGGGGTTGACTGATTCAACTCCAACTGGGAAAAGACAGGGGATTATGATGGCTCTTTATCTCCCTGGGATCTGCTGACAGTTTCTTTGCAACTGCTGGACAGCTCACCTTCCCCCCTCTATTGGATGTTTTTGTATTGCTCATTTTATTTCCACAGATGTTGATCCCAAGGTTCTGTCTAAATAAGTGTCCTGTATGCCAAACTCCATCTCAGAGTCCCATTGGGGAACCAAACTTAGGACAGAGATAGAAATTAAAACAAAGAAATATAATGATAAACTTAAGGCTTAGATCTAATTGCCTCATGGAAAATTCTCATAGGCCAACTGAATAAAGTGAAATTATTATAAGGTATGTCAGGGTAATACTAATTAAAATTAAGGACAAATAGCAGCCAGAAAAAAAGATATACTGTTTAAAGTCGCAATAATGAGACATAAACTAACTCTTCAATGGACAGTGGGACCTAATAAAGTAGAATGATAACTTTCAAGGATAAAAAATGATAAAGACAGTTTTGTTAGGGGCAAAAAACAGTTGAAAAAACATTGTATCAGAAGATTCAAACTTAAGATTACATTAAAAAGGGCAAAATGAATGCTACAGTCTCAGAAGAAAAATGTAATAATAGTAATACAAGCAACTGTTCTACTACAAATAAAATATGTAAAATTCACATATATATTAACTATATAACAATTATATGTGAGGGATAGCTGCAATTTCTGGGAAAAGCTGCAAATTTCAATTAATACTGAACTTTGGAATGCTGGATACATAAAGGACACATTTTTTCGTGCTTAGGTTAAATTATTATCATTATAGTAGAAGGAGTGGAATATAAAAAATAAAAGTAATCCAAAGGAAAGAGATGAAAAAATCATAGCACAGATGGTGCAAATAGAATAAGCAACTACAAAAAAAAGTATGTGAGAGAATGAATTTGTTAATTAATTCAAGTCAAATATTTTACAATATCTATATTTCAAAAAACATACTTTAATGATATCCTTAAAAAGCAAAGTGCCAAAATAGTGTGTTTGAAAGAGAATGTATCCGTAAATATATATGTAAATAAACATAAACATGAAATACAAATATAAACAATGTTCCAATAAAAAGTTTAAATAAAAAGTTTACCATATAAGTTTTATGATAAATATATCCCAAACATAAGGAAACAGGAAGATTCAAAGTAAAAGATTAGAAAACACATACCATACATCTAAGTAATTAAAAAAAGCCATAGTTATATTAAGTCAAGCAAAATAGGTGCATGGGCAAAAAGGATTATTAAAGTTAGCAAAATAATCACTTAATTGTGATAAAAGATTAATTTGGCCATTATTCCAAACTAAGTATAAATTTTTATGTAACTAATTGCACAACTGCAAGTAGATGAAACCAGTTTAATAAAATTAAATGAAGTATATAGATTCTGATACACTTTTTAATGTGTTTTTCTTTGTAACAAATGGAATAAGATGACTTTTTAATATCAGTTAGCATTTGGAAGAATTGCATTATGTGTTAAGAAAAGTTCAGTAAATGGATGTAAGTGAAACTGTACCAAACTTTAAAAAATACATGTTATATTTGCTTTGATTGACAATACTCTGGGGTATAAAGCAAGTCTTAACAAATAGTGGAGTCTTGAAATCACTGAATATTTATCCTAAGATAGTGCAAATTAAATAGAAATGAAATATATAAAGTAATTGGAGAGGCTCCCCTGCTGCCATTCCACTGCTCCTAGGGCAGAGAAGATGAGCCGAGGGCACCACCAGCAATCCCCCCACCCCCCCACCCCCCGTGGAAATGATTAGACTCATAAAAAAGCCTCAAAAACAGACTTCCAGATCACCTACAGCAACGCCAAAAGGAAAGGAGGTAGAAAAATCTGATACTCAACAACCTGGACTCCCCGAACTGGCAACAAACCAGGATCTGGAAAAAATGAAATCAGAAATAATTTCTCACATAACAGCAAAGATTGTGCCCATAGTGCAAGACATGATTAATAAATCTACAGAGGACACAGATAAAAAAATAGAGGATCTGAGAAACATGATGGAATCCCAACATAGGAAACAAATGGAATCCATAAAACAGAAGCAAACAGATCTCCAGGAAATTAAAAACTCCATTGAAAGTCTACACAGCAGAATGAGCCAATGCAAGGTCAGAACTTCAGATATAGAAGATAAGATTACAATTAGTGACCAGGAAAAGGGAAATTGCTTCAAAATTGTAAGGAAACATGAGAAAGCAATCCATCAGCTGCTAGACGATGCAAAGAATAACATAAAACTGATTGGAGTCAATGAAGAAACAGGAGAGAGTGCAGATGACATAAAAAA
>NW_004624739.1:20173280-20225486 GCF_000247695.1 Heterocephalus glaber | reverse complement strand
TTTTTATCATGAATGGGTGTTGGATTTTGTCAATTATTTTTTCTGCATCTATTGAGATGATCATATGGTTTTTGTTCTTGGCTCTGTTAATATAGTGTATTACATTTATTGATTTACATATGTTGAACCATCCCTGTATCCCTGGGATAAATCCGACTTGGTCAGGGTGTATGATCTTCTTGATGACACTCTGTACTGTTTGTCAGTATTTGTTGAGGTTTTTTCCACCTATGTTCATTAGGGAGATTTGCCTGTAATTCTCTTTTTTTATTGTGTCTTTCCCTGCTTTTGGAATCAAAGTAACACTTGCCTCCAGGAATGAATTTGGATGTATTGCTTCCTGTTCAATTTCATTGATGAGTTTAAACAATAATGGCTATAGTTCTTCATTAAATGTCTTGTAGAATTTAGCAGTGAAGCCGTAAGAACCAGGGATTTTCTTTGTTGGTAAATTTTTTATTACATTTTCAATCTCATTCATTGTAATTGGTGTGTTTAGAATTTCTATATCTTCTTCATTTAACTTTGCCAATTCATATTTGTCTAGGAATCTGTCCATTTCTTTTGTGTTTTCCTTTTTATTAGAGTATAGGCCCTCAAAATAGGTGTTGATGATCTTCTGGATTTTTGCTGGATCTCTTGTGACTTCACCTTTTTCATTCTTAATTGCATGGATTTGAGATTTTTCTTTCCTTTTTTTGATAAGGTTGGCTAAAGGTTTATCAATTTTATTTATTCTTTCAAAAAACCAACTCTTTGATTCATAGATTTTTTTGTATCATTATCTTAGTCTCCATTGCACTGATTTATGCTCTGATCTTTATAATTTCCTCTCTTGTTAGAGCTTTGGGTTTATCATGCTCTTCTTTTTCTAGGAGCTTGAGGTTCAGCATTAGATTGTTTATTTGAGCTCTCTGTGTTTTCCTAATATGGGCCTTTACTGCTATGAATTTCCCTTGTATAATTGCTTTCATTTTGTTCTTTAAATTCCTGTATGTTGTACTGGCATTGTCATTTACTTGCAAAAACTGTCTAATTTCTTCTTTAATTTCTTCTTTGACCCATTGGTTGTTCAGGAGAGTGTTATTCAATTTCCATGTGTTTGTAGAGGTTTTGTGGTTTTTTATGCTATTGATCTCCAATTTTATTGCACTATGGTCTGATAATATACAGGGGGTAATTTCAGTTCTTTTACATTTACTTTAACATGTCCTATGAGCTAGCATATGGTCTATTTTGGAGAATGACCCGTGTGTAGTTGAAAAGAATGTGTATTTTGATTTTGTGGGGTGGAACACTCTGTAAATATCTATTAAGTCCATTTTTTCAATAGCTTGGTTCAGTTCTAGAATTTCGTTGTTGTTTTTTTTGTCTGGATGATCTGTCTATTTGTGATAGTGGGGTATTGAGGTCCCCTACTACAATTGTATTAGTGCTTATTTCATTTTTCATGTCCATTAATATTTGTTTTGTATAGTTGGGGACATTCATATTTGGTGCATATATATTTGTGACTGTCATCTGTTCCTCTTGGATTGTTCCATTCACAAGGATGTAGTGACCATTTTTGTCTCTCTTAATTAGTTTTGGTTTGAAATCTACCTTGTTTGCAAATAAGATTGCTACCCCTGCTTTTTTCTGGATTCCTGTTACATGTAGAACTGTTTTCCATCCTTTTACTTTCAGTCTATGAATTTCTTTTTGAGTTAGGTGTGTTTCTTGTATATAGCATATTGTTGGATTTTGCTTCCTCATCCATTATGCCAGTCTAAGAGAGATGATGATCCCTCCAACTTACCAAGTACAGAGTTCTGGTGTGCCTTTATTGCAGAGATTCTCTTCACTTTTCCAGTGGGCTTCAGTTTTCATCAAGGAGCTGAGAGAGGCCCTCTTTCTGTTGCTCACTTCTGCTCTATGTTGTGGAGCTCAGTATAGAATAAAAAGGGAAAGAAGGAAGGGTTCCCATTTGGAGAGGGCTCCTATCTTCCTCAGTGGGCTTGTTCTTTGCTGCCATTGCCTTTGGATACTGGCCTCCAGGTCTCCAGTTCCTTTGATCTTCCAATAGAGACCAGCACTAATTACCCTCCAGTCAAATTGCAGGCTTTTGACCTTGGACTAGTGCTGTGTCCTTCATCCCTCTTATTCTGCTGCTTCCATTTTCGAGGCTGAGGAGATCCTGAATCCTCCGGCTCTCCAGAGTAGAGGCAGCCATTGCTGATTCTCCAAGTTCTGATCATTAAAATAGCTATTATGAACTTTCCCACTTTTTGTCCTGTAAGCCTATGTAATATATCCTCTTGTATAAATATAAATACATTTTCTGTTGATATTATTCTTCTACAGAGACCCAATTCATACAGACATAATGAATTCTTTACAAAAGAGGATGTCCAAATGGCCAACAAAAACATGGGAAAGATGCTCAAACTTTTAAAGTTAAAATTCAATGAACTATCTCTATAACATTCACCAAAATGAAGACAAAATTTAAAATCTGAGGAAATTCAAGTGTATTAAGACTAGGTACCAGCAAGAGCCCATATAAACTACCAATATGTAAGACAAATTTCATACTATCTACTGTAATTGGAGCTATGTACTGTTTTATGATCCAAAATCAATATACCTAACATATAACCAACAGCAATCCATGCACATATGTGAGACCTGAGTGACTCCATTTTAAAATTTGACCCCATTTTAGAGTAAGGTGGCCTGGACATAAATTCTAGTTCCAAGAAAAACCACAAGATGCACTTTGGCCACCTGCCTGTGATAATGTTCAGCAGTCCCCTAGCAACTAGCCTAGCAACAGCTAATCAGTAGCTGCCTCAATGTCCCAGATACTCTTCTCGATGGCCTGCAGCAGCTAATCAGTAGTTACCCCAATACCCCAGTATCCCAGGTGTTCTTTTCGATGACTTGAGCAGCTGTTTGCAGTTCAGCACACAAGGCCTTTCAAAACTTGCTAAATGCTAGCCAATTGTGTGATTTGCGTGTGATTTGAAACCCCGCGGCTTTTTGAAACCACGCGTCTTGCTGTAAACTCTATAAAAAGCCCTGGTGTTTTAGAGTCGAGGCTCTCAATCCTGACCCACTGCGTCGGTGTCGGATGAGAGTCCCTGCTCGAGCTTGAATAAATGACCCTCGTGTGTTTGCATCGGAATCGGCTCCTTGGTGGTCTTTGGGGACCTCGCGATCTGGGCACAACACATACACTGCAAGAGATGTGTAAAGGACACCTCATACTAGCCATATGCAAAATAGACATAAGGAGACCATATGTTGGTTATGTAAAATGGAATAATATTTAGGACTGAAATGAATAAATAAATATTGTAAGATACAACATCAGAGTTGAATATTATAAAGCCAGAGTTGAACAAATACTATGATTAATTGTGAATACTTGATGTTCAAAATGCAGAGAAATGCAGTTACTGTATTTAGATGTATGCTTACATAGTATTGGGAAAAAAATCAACTTGCTTTATAAAAAAAAATCAAGAAGCACTTCCTTAAAAAGTCAGGATTATAGTCACCTTTGGAGGGGAAGGAAGTGGTAAGAGATCTGTCAAGATAAAAAGTGGGCCTTGGGGTTCTGTTTTCTACTCTTTCTGTTGATGTGAATAATGAAAACATGAATTTATTATGTGATAAACAGTCAAAAAAACAAAAGAAAAGAAAAAATACACAAACATTACTTCTTGCCAATTGCTTTTTAGGTTATGTGGACTATAGGGCATCGTAAGGCTCTGAATGGAATGAGAATTTCAGGTAAGAGTCCCCTTGATGTACAATGTAGTTTTTAAAATTTTCATAGATATGCACATAGATACACAGGAATGACTGAAGTGATAGCCTAGATGTCCCTCTCATTTACAACTTGTTAATGACCTGCTGAGCAGCAGCCTTGGGCAATCTTTCACTTTTTCTAAGTCAGTCATTAAGAGAGAAACTGTAAATGACCAGCAGGATGTAAATTGCCCTTAGTTAAAAGTGAAAATGTGTTGACTTCATTTGCCTAATAAAATTACTTTTGGCATTATGCCACAAAATAGGAAGCAGCTACAGTTCCTACTGGGAGCTTGAAATAGGACAAAAGATATTTTATACTTTGATGGTTTGGATATGAAATATCTAAATTTTATCTAAAGTAATTATATTTCAAAGGACTAGAAAGTCCTTTATCACTGAAAAATTGTATTTTGAAAAGAATGGGAGCTGTAATAAAGTAGTACTAATATTTTGAACTCTGTTGGTTAAGCAGAATTTAAAGTAATAAAAACAAATTTTATTCAGAAAAATATGCCTCAATTTATTGACATTTATTCTTAAGGCAAAGCATTAACATTAAATCCTGTGATTTCAAGTGCATGTATTGCAATTATATGTACTACAAATCGGTGCAAATGTGCTAATATTATGGATAGGTAAGTTAATTAGATATCTTGCAGGCAGTTAAACAGGGCCTCCCTCAAGGGACTACCAGTTCTCAAGGTGCCAGTCCTCAAGGAGCCAACACAGCAAGGAGCCAATAAGGAGAACTATTGAGGCACATTCACTGGTTAGCATTATAAAAAGAAGAAGTACTACTTCCCCTGGGAATAGATAGCAGTGATTGATGTTCTAAATGGGAAATTCCTTGTAGGTGACTTATTTTCCCATTTGATACCCATTTAATCAATATTACCTGAGTAACTGTACTTGTAATCTTATTGGTTGGTCATGGTTTTGCCCCACCTTATGTCCACCTTGTAAATTTCCATTGGATCTTATAGTTTTGTCCCACTTTGTACCCTCTTCACCATATGGCTTTCCTGTATAACACATCTTTGAACCCTGGGGTGGGTGGACAACCCACTTTCCAGTCCCCCCTCTGTCTCTCTTAGGCAGAAGCTTTCTTTCTCTCAATAAAGTTTTCCTACTCTTAACCTCCATTGTGCCTAGAATTCATTCTTCTATTTTAGAGAACAAGAACTCGTGTTTCAGATAGCTAGCAGATAGGTTTGGGAGTTACCTCTCTTCCTCTTAAATCACTAATACTATTCTTAACTTTCCCGCTTACCTCTCTGCCTTTGAGCCCTGTTCTTTGGTTTGGAAAGACTCATCCCTACCCTTCATTCTGCTGCTTTCCTACCTATTCTTGGGAGGCCTAGTTCTAATGCCCTCAATTACAGGAAAGCTCTCCCATTTTTGGCCTCTGGATTCCTTTACTTACACATCAACTATATAAAATGTATGATCAAAAACTACAGTATGTGGTTAAATAAAAAAGATTTATTACACTAAAAGGTATATTTCTATGAATCTCCTTCTCTCTCACAGGAAATATTTACTTTTTAAAAATTTATTATAGTAAAAAAAAATACTCCCCTACCCTTTGCTTCAAATGCATTTATCCAATCATTCTTGCCACTTCTGGAAGCAGTTCTGGAAGTCCTTTTTCATGAGTTTCTTCAGTTATACTATTGTGGGTGCCTTGAAATCCTGAGTCAATTTAAAACTTTTACCTTGCAGGGTCATTTTGACTGAGGGAAGAGCCAGAAGTCACAGGGTGCCAGATAAGGTGAATAATGTGAATGGGACATTTTAACATGTTTTACAGGCCTACTTTTCTAATGGATGGCATCTATCATATTACTGATGACACCTCACAAGGACACTCATGAAAGAGGAATTCCCGGACAGCTTCAGAAAGTGTCCTAAGTGTTCTAAGTGAGGGGGAGTATTTTGAGGCAGAAAAATCATTTTTCTGTAATGAATTTTTAAAATTTAAATATTAACTATCTTTTTCAATCATCTCTCATACAATATCATAATAGCCCAATACTTGGTTTATCTACATGTTTTTAGAAACTAGATTATAAAATTATCTATGGACAGAGAGATGTCTTGTTTGTCCTTATATGTCCATGGACACAACCCTGGTATCTTAGAAGTCTGGATTTTTAATTAATTTATTTATTTATTTTGGTACTGGGGATCAAACTCAGGACCTCATGCTTGCCAGGCAGGCGTTGTGCTGCTGAGCTAACTCCCTGGTGAGATATTTCTTGAATATAACTAAGTTTAACTAAGGTAAAAAAAAAAAAAATTAAGATGCACTGGAGATTTCATTGTTTTTCCTCTAAAGATAAACTAATTTTCAGCTCATGTGGGAATGCATCTGTGTTTAGTGACAGAGTGTGACCAATTTCCAGTAGTTCACATTTAGCAGTTGACAAATTGGACAGTGTTAAGTCTAAGCTAATGCTTTAAGGAGCCATGTTATCAAAGATAAATGATTAGACTCATGCTTATTATTTATCAGATGCTTCTGCTGCTTCAATAGTTGATATTTATTAAATACTCTGTGCCGGGTGGCCTGATAAGCTAGGTGATTGATTTATCTTTTCCAATCACACCACAGAACTGAGATTATATTATTTTGTGTCCATGTTGGAAATGGGAAGGCAGAAACTTTGAGGCACTGATAACTACCCCAAAGTAAGGGAGGTAGTAAGAGGCAAGATGAAGAGGCAGGTGAGGAGAGGGCCTAGACGGGTATCCAGTGCTAGAATCCCATTCTGTTGCTGTGTAGTGTCAATCAAATCAGTACTTTAAGCAATGATGGTAAGTTCTTCAGAAATGCACATTGAAAACCTCCAAAATGACTTTTGCCTAGGCATCAAGATTTCTAAGTGGTGCTTGCTTTAATAATATTACTAATATCAAGAAGCTTATTGAAAGACATATAGATGCCATTTGAAATACATGAAAGTAAAATAAAAAGTGCTAAGAGCAACTTAAATACTGATAGTTCAAGATAGTTCACAATCATGAATGAAGTGACAATTAAGTCCTATAGTATAATATAATGCGTTCAAAGTTAATAGCAGCCTCAGTTTTGTCCTAATATAAGCTTTTGAATTACTTGATGTAATATTGCAGCTATGATATTTGAGATCATATTAGGAGAATTTATGAATTAATAATTGAAAAAAGGTCTTAAAAGAACTTTTGAATTAAGGATATATATGAAGTTATTTCATTGTAGTATCTAACTTTTACAGAGGCTAAATATATTAGCTGTTTAATCTGTTGTGTATTTACGAAAAGGGTATCCTTAGAAAAAGAACTAGCATAATTCTTGCTGTCAAATATATCACTTGTTCAGATTTCTTTAGATAGCTTACTAAAGGATTTGTGATCATAAGAACGCTTTTGTAGCAGCACTTCTTTTCATTTCAATTCACCTGACATTATTCAAGTATAACTCAGTCATTTAATACCTAGTGATATAGGGGGAAGAGATGTAATTCCCAAACCTACTAGATATCTGAAATGTGAGTTCGTGTTCTTTAAAATCGAAGAATGAATTCTGAGAACAGCAGAGGTTAAGAGTAGGGAAACTTTATTGGGAGAAAGAAAGATTCTGCCTAAGAGAGACAGAAGGGGGACTGGAAAGTGGGTTGCTCATCCATCCCAGGGTTCAAAGATGTGTTATACAGCAAAGCCATGTGGTGAGGGGGGTACAAAGTGGGACAAAACTATAAGATCCAATGGAAATTTACAAGGTGGATGTGAGGTGGGACAAAACCATGACCAATCAACCAATAAGATCAAAAGTACAATCTACCCAGGTAATTTTGATTAAATGGAGATCAAATGGGAAGACAAATCACATATAAGGAATTTCCCATTTAGAATATCAATCACTGCTATCTATCTCTAGGGGAAGTAGTACTTCTTTTCCTTTTTATAATGCTAATCAGTGAATGTGCCTCAGTTGTTCTCTATGTTGGCTCCTTGCTCTGTTGGCTCCTGGAGGACTGGAGCTTTAAGGGAGGCCCTATCTAACTGTCTAAAATATCTACTTAACTTACCTATCTGCAATACTAGGTTCACTTGGCTTAACTCCTCAGCAGTGAGTATATTATCAAACTAAATACTCATTGAAGGGCTGGGTGTACACAGTGCATAATGGAGAGCAATGGTTCAGGAAATGGTACAAGAAATTTGGAAAAGAAATTAGGGAAACTATAATCAATGAGGCTTGGAACTAGACAAGATACAGATCTAGTGAGGAATTTGTGAAGCCAATTCCTCCTGTGCCCCAAGAAATCTAATAAAAGTGGCAATGGGAATGAATGGAATCCATAACAGTACTATTTGCACTTGGTCTTTGTGTTTTGAGATAAAATAGCTGAGTTCTTTGTTGAAAGCTTGCCTTTTCTCATGTAATTTGATAGTCTAGGCCAGGCTCTGTACAACTGAACTCTAGGCCACAATGAAACACTTCATAAACTATTCTTTTAGTAGCTTTGCTTAGTTATAGTAATACACAAACCAGTTCAATAGAATCAAGGGTGATCCTACATCTTCAAAAATTATTCAAATAGAGACTACACTCCCTAAACCAGATCATCAACAGCTATTTACATTAAATGGATCTACCTTAGTAATAGCACAGCTGAAATTACGGCATAGTTATGTTTCTCCATTAGTACAAGATTGGCTCTTCTAGTTGGTGTTCTATTAGTTAGCAGAAAGCATGCTTTGACAAAGTTGCAAATAATCAGAAAGTGGCCCACATATCTCCAGCCGCATCTTCTTCTATCTTCCAAACTCCATATGTAACAGAAGCCACATTCTATTTCTTGATTATCAGAGCATTCCATGGAATCTGACACACAAAAACTTTTTATTATGCCTCTTAGAATGCTCTTCTCTAAACTCTGCAGGTTTAAAAAATCTCAAGAAAGACTAATTGAAATGGCACTTGGGAATCTGCCCCAATTTCTCATTAAAGTATGATGAAAGCACAGAACGAGATTGTAAAAGGTCACAGATAAATACGGACAAAATACAACTCAGAGCGAGAAAATGAGTGGAACATCCTGTGATTATAAGATAGGCGAAAAATACGTGTTGCGAGTGAAAGTATGCGAAAGGTGTGACAAAATTCTGTTAAAGACATACCTTGCTCACTTTATGAAATAGAGATAAGGAAGACTAAATAAAGGCAAGAAGGCAAGGACAGTGTGTTACACCCTTATCATCAGAGTTTCAATTGCAGAACCCCAGAACTCAATAATCAATAATTACTATCTCTGTCTTTTGGATTCATTTGTGTTGAGCAGAATATAGCCTTCTTTTTCTGTATTTCACTATTTACAACAGTAAGGTAATTTCTGTTCAGTCAGAGATTTCAAGTCTCTGTTACAAAAAAATGTATGTCCCAAACATCTGAGGGAAACATTGTGGAAATAGTAGGATGAGAAAGTTTGAGCTATCTGGAAAGAATCCATATATAGATTGTGTTTAAAACTATAGGAAGAAATGTAGATAGAGACTACATTGGAGCTCATCAGTGGGTTGGGAGGGAAGAGTCACTGAGATCAAAAGAAAGGAGGGTGTGTTTCCAGAAGAAGCACATACAATTATGTATAGTACACAGTATTCAATAGTGTGATAAATGACTGTTACTGTTTTAGGTACTTATCATAACATGTTGTGCTTTTCACCCTTTAGAGCGTAATTCTACTTATATAAAAGAGTTTACTGTAAAGCAGTGTGCTGCTACACCAGCGGTAGCCTCATGTATCTTGTGTTTAACTGTGTATTTAGATAATATCAAGGGGCCATCACAGATGATTGACGTATACCGTTTCAGTTTGGACTTAGAAGTTGGCACTCTGAGTGGTACTTTGCAATACACATGGATGAAACTGCCTAACAACATATTTCTCAGATTATATTTCCATCACATGTCACATGACTGTATTGAAATTTAAATTTAAAAAAATTGGCCTATGTGGAGTCTACTAGTTAATTAGAATTTTTTCTCCAGATCACTATTTGCTCAATATTAGTTTTGAAAATCTTTCTAAAACAAATCACATTTTCTGATGTCTTGTTAATGCTTGAGATTTTTTTTTAATTATATGGAAAAATGTTTAAGTACTTTTCAGTTTTGCTTTGGTTGAGTTCTTATTATATTTGAATATTATTATAGGTTTTTTTCCCTTGCATAGCTTTTCTTTGAATAATTTTAATTTTTGTATATGTGTGTGTTTAGTGAATGATAATAAAATTAAACATTATTTAAAAAAAAAAGAAAGTTCGAGCTTTGGGAGATAGAGCAACATCTGCTGAAGCATAATGAAAAGCTCTTTCTTGTCTCAAAGAGGAGACCTAATGAAGGATCTATTCAGAAAGAAAGAATAAAAGAGAAGATAATGCCGAAATTGAAATGTTTCTCTATTTTTTTCTTTTAAAAACACATGTTTGTCTAAATTTAAGCTACAGAAATTACTCATGTTTCTTGTAAACAAGCTACAAAGTTGATGGAGTACAGAGAAAGGAAGCATAAAATTTGTCCCATTCTACTATTTATTGTAAACCCTTAAAAATGGTTAAGAATTAGAATTAAATTTGAACAAATTTTGTTATTAACACACAGTTTATATTGGCTGAAATTAATGTGTCCCATGGTATTCATATATATTTTAAATATTGCATATTCCATATTATTTGAGAAAAGCTATAATTTTAGTGGAAGTCAGGGGTTTATTTTTAATGCCCACTTGACATCATGAAAACTAAAAAAAAAAATTATACCACCACCATTATAATTATGATGATTTTTATATATTTTGGACTATAGTTTACATGTAAAAGTTTAAGACTTACAGATTTCTTACTGATGAAATACTTTATGAAATGCTACTATTTTCCTTTAATAATTTATCATTAATGATATTTTCTTTTTCTCTCCCAACTGGTAGGTATAATTATTGAGTATAAGCTAAAATTGACAAATACAAATCGTATAAGTTTTTTGATGTAAAACGATGTTGTGATAAATGTACACATTGTAGAATGATTAAATCAAGTGGATTAACTTATCAACCTTATGTATTTACTTTTTGTGGTGAGAATATTTAAAATCTACCTTAATAGCATTTTTCAAGTACAAAATATATTATAAACTGTAGACTCCTTGTTGAACAATAATCTCCAGAGTTTGTCCATCCCTGTTGAAACTGTACATTTTGACCAACTTCTCCCCATTTCTCAGTCCCTTGCCAACACCCAAACTTTGGAAATTGTCATTCTTCTCTCTGCTTCTATCACTTTAACTTTTTCCTATTCTGAGTATTCATATTTATCTTTCTATGCTTGGGTTATTTTACTTAGCATAATGTTTTCCAGTTTTATGTAGGTTGTTGCAAATGACAAATTTTCTTCTTTTCCAAGTTGAGTGGCATTCTATTTCTTATCCATGTTTCTGTCAGTGGACATGTGTGTTGATTTCCTATGTTGGCTGTTATGAATAATGGTACGATAAACATGGAACTGAAAGTAGCTCTCTGACATACTGACTCACTTCCTTTGGATAAATACCCAGAAGTGAAATTCTGGAACAGGGTGGTGGTTTGAGTTGTAATTTTTCAAGAAATCTATGATGTATTGTTTTTCATAATGGGGACACTAACCTATATCCCCACCAACAGGGTACAAGTGTCTCCTTTCGTCCACATCCTTGTTAATATTTCTGTCATTTTCATGATAGGCATTCCTTGTTGTACATTTATCTGATTATTAGTTGCTACTGAACATTTTTTCTTACATCAGTGGCCAATAAGCCATTTCTGTGTCTTTGTTTGAGAAATGTCTATTCAAGTTCTTTGTGAGTCTTTTGTTTTAATGTGACTGAGTTGTTTGAGTTGCAAATATTTTCTTTCAGTCAAGAGTTATCTCCATTCTATGTTCTCTTGGCTATGCAAAATCTTTTAAAATTTGAATTAATTCATCTGTCTGGTCATATTCATTTCCCAAATTAATACCAAGAAATTCATTTCCCAGATTAATATCAGAAATTTTCCTGTTTTACAGTTTCCAGTTTAAGTTCATTTTAGTTGATTTTTTTATATTGTGTGACATAGGAATCCAACTTCATTCCTGATTCTTGTTAAGTGTGTTGAATGTCTATTAACCTTAAGTGTATGGCTTTAGTTTGGGGTTTTCTGTTCTGTTCTATAGGTTTATATCTCATTTTATGCCATTACTATGCTGTTTTGGTTACTACAGTTTTTCAGTATATTTCAAAATCCAATAATGTGATGGTTCAAGTTTTTTTAAATTGAGATTACTTTGGATATCAGGGTTCTTTTGTGCTTCCATAGAAATTTTAGAATGTTTTTATAACTTTGTGAAAAATGAAATTGGAATTTTGCTAAAAATTTTACTTAATCTGTAGATTTCTTTGAGTGGCATGGACATTTTAATGGCAGTAATTCATCTAAGTCATCAAAACATGAAATCTCAATTTTACCTCCTAGATTTCTTCTTATACATAAGTTCCACAGTACTCTATCTTAATCATTTATATGTCAACTTTATGATGATAACTTTCTAATTTATATATCAAATCAATCTTCTGAATTCCAAATTCACATCTTCAAGTGTTTCTTTGACATTTCTGATGTATCCCAGCAATGTCAAAGACAAACTATCCAGAACATATTCTTTGACTTTTTTCTACTCAAACCCTTCCACTACCTACATATTTCCTTTTCAGACTATATTCTCCATATCAATAAGTAGCCCTATGAGCTACCTAGATAATCAACAACTTTCTTTCTTTCTTTTTTCAGTTATTTTTCTTTTTGGTAAACCATGGTAGCTTCAGAAAACAGAAAGCGTTGTCAAACTGGGTAATTTCAAGAGAATATATAGGTAGGATTTAGGAAAACCACTAAGTCTTATTAAGTATAACAGGGCTTGCAAAAGTAGCACTATGGAAGGATGGCCTGAATGGTCTGAATAGCTTGTGGAAGGAAAGTTGCCAAAATATGGAGTGTATGCTATAAGGACAGGACTACCGTGATTTAAGCTGTGGTTTCAATAGAAGATCAAGCCAACTCGTCATGAGTGTTAAAATTTGTAACTAGATGTTGCCCCAAAGCCTCATGTGCTCATAGGAGGGCATTTGGGAAGGTAACTGGATCATGAAGGTGGTATATATCATCAGTGGATTAGTTGACTGGTGAGTTAAAGTTAAATGTGATGTTAGGAGGTGCAGCCTGGTGGGAACAGGTGAAGTCACTGAGGGCATGGCCTGGAAGGGTCTATCTCCTCCCTCCTCCCTTGATCCCTCTCTGGTTTCTGCCTCCCCTGCCCTGAGCTGTTTGTTTCTCCTCTGCCACTCTCCTTTGCTGTGCGACCATGCCTTGGAGCCAGATGATCATAAACTGAAACTTCTACAAACTGTGAGCCCAAACAAATCTTTCCTCCTTTAAATTGTGAGTGTCGGGTATTATGGCTCAGCTACAAGCAAGTCGGTAAGACTATGACTCATAGGAATAAGTCTTAGAGAATGAAAAATGTGCCCACATTCTCTTTACACTCTCCAGCCTCCTGCTATCCTTTCTTGCGGCCAACCACAGTAGGAAGCCAGTTAGCAAGGGGCTTCCACGGATATAGTTCATGGAAGGCAAGGTTTCAGGACACAAAGTAGTGTGAAATAGTGTGAATAGTGGAAGTGAATTTGAATGGACATATGTAAGACGTATAGCATGTTTTCTCACTGCCCTTCTGCATTTCACCAGCAAATCCCACTAAGCCTATCTACAAAATATGTACAAACTTTGTACATCTTTCCATCTCCACGGTCATTTGTTTACCACAGGCCACCATCATCTCCCACCTGGAATACTGAAATGGTCTCAAACACTCTTCTCATACACAATTTCCTTCCAATAAATACTAATACAGTGATCCTCCTAAAGGAAAAATTATATCAAGGAACTGACTTGTGTATACAATTTATCATGGTTCTATTTATTTCACTATATTGCTTTTAAAAATTATTTAGTGGTTTCTTCCCAAGAGTTCTGAACTTCTTAAGATCAAGAACTGTGTTTTCTACATATATCAGTGTCACAGTGCCACGTTTGGTATCCTTTAAATAATAATCACAGTGAGAAGGGTTTGTTTATTGCATTTTGTTAGTTTAGCTTTTAAAAATCAAGATCAGAATTATAAGTTATGCATACCTGTGCTGCTTTCCAAAGTCACAGATGGCAGGGTCTGCAGTTAGGGTTTTTGAAATCAACATTTATGTATGAAAACATTAAGCTGAACCTACCTGGCTCTTTTTGTCATGATCCCCACATGGCCCCTGGTCACAGGATGCAGGTGAGCACTATCTTCTAGAATGTATATTCCTTTTATAGACTGAATCTGTGTTTTGGTACATTGTCTTCTTTGTCACATTTCCCCAAGCCACCCAAATCACCAGAGTACTATAGTTTCTATTCTCTACTCAGTTTCAGGTCAGAGTACAGAAGTCTTTTTTTTTTTTTTTTCCTTGGTACCAGGGATTAAACTCGGGTCCTTGGGCTTGTGCAGCAGGAGGTGAAACCACTGAGCTAAATCCCTGGCCCCAGAGTACAGAAGTCTTGATGGCTTTCAGTGGGAGGATTTTACAATCAGCTGTGCTGTAGAACTTAGAACTGAGGAAACTGAGGGACTTACTGAGAGTCCCTTAGCTAGATACTAGAGTATCTGTTTAATAAAAGAAAGTGTGATATAATTGTCTACACACATTAAAGTTTTCATCTTTGTCAGTTATCTGTATACGTGCTCTATGCCTTTTTTTGCTTGAAGTAAACAAATTGTCTCTTAGTTATTTGCATTCAAATGGATCAAACCAGTAAAATAGGTAAAATTAGAAAAATATAATTAGTTCTAAAAAGACTATCAAACAATCAGATGTTGAAAAAGCGGAGATATGCTATTTACCTGATGTCAGATGTCCAGCTATTTGTGACAAACTGATGTTTGTCATCGTGTGGCAGAATATCCAATTAAAACTTGTAATTTAAACCAGATGTTTTATTTTGTACATCTGGTAATAACCTGAACAAGAACAAAAAAATCCAACATTTTTTTTCAGGCTGCTAATTGCTTCTAAATATTCTATCACAAGAATGGCCTGAATACAAAAGCAGCAATTACAAAAGCTATTTCAAATAAGTAGTGCTATTGTCATGAAAGCTATTTTAAAAGTATGCACAATACAATTAAAATATCTTTAAGCATAATGTAGAGTTAAAAATAAAATTTTAAAAAATATATATAGTATAATTACATTTATATAAAACAAAATTACACAAAGAATACTATTTTATTCAGGAATATATGAAATAATTTTTAAATGTGCTATGGATGCATGCCAAACTCATGATTATGAAAGCCTGAAGGTAAGCACGGATATGCTATGACTGTCCCCATAAAGGGAAAAGTTATATTTTACTACTTGTTCTTTTATTTAAAAAATAAATTCAAAAAATGAAACATGTTAAAACGTTTACTTGAGTTTTTGCATTACTTGTCTAAAACAAATTTTCTGTAAAAAAAGAATAAAATGAAATTTTGTGTTGAACAGAAAACCCATAATCACTACTAATCACACTTTAATCTCCCTTGAACTCAGTCCCTCAAAACCAGTTATGTAGTCTGTTTTTCCAGAGATCTATTACTGACACTTCATATAAAGGGAATCAAATAACATGAGCTTTTTTTAAAAAATCTGTATTCTTTCACAGAGCAAAATGTTTCAATGTTCATCCATGATATGGCACATACTATAATTTCTTTTGTATAGGGGGATCACATTCCATGGTATAGATTTACCATATTATGCTTATTCTTTTATCAGTTGATGGACATTTAAATTAGTTCTACTTTATGTCAATTATTAGTAATTCATGTAAAAATTTTTATGTAGACATGTTTTTGAGTCTCAGGTATATAATTAAGAATGTAGTTTCTGGGTCTAGAGTAACTTTAATATTTTGAAGAATAATGAACTGTATTCCAAGGTAGCTGTACCATTTTGAATATCCATGAGAAATACAAGCAGGTTCTAATTCTTCTTAACTTAGCAGAACCTGTTATTGCTCAGCTTTTTACTTGCAACCATGGTATTGGATATTGGGTAAAAATCTCCTTGTAGTTTTGATGTGCATTTCTCTAAGGACAAATGATGTAACTCTTTTTTTTTTTTGGTACTGGGGATTGAACTCAGGACCTTGAGCTTGTGAGGCAGGTGGCAGAACCACTGAGCTAAATCCTTGGCCTCCTTCTTTTTAATTGGTACATGTCTGTCCTACATAATGCTTACATTTACTGTAAGAAGCGACACATATGCATACCACATCTCGCTTCTTTTCTTTGTCCCCAGCCTTCCCTTTCCTCCTTGCTCCTTTCATGTCTTGGTCCCCTTCCCATTTGCAGAGCTCTATTTCCCATTTTTCCTTGGAGTTCATTTTTTATTCCCTTTCCCTCCGCCCCCTTCCCTCCATCTCTTCCCCACCTTCCCATTTGAAAAGGATCTCCCTACTTCCTATTATCGTCCAGTTTGCTCTTTCTTTATAATTTGGGTTTCTCGGTGTGCATGCTGCTGTAAGTATCTTCTATTGAGAAATGTCTGTGAAAATTCATGCTCATTCTTCACGGATTCTGTTTCTTCCTTTCTTTGCTGCCAATTCTCTGGAACTGAAACTATACATACGCTGGTATTCTAGATGGTATGCAAAGGATATTTTAGGCTCCTTTGTTACTTTTCACTACTTTCTTTTTAATCTTTCAGATTAAAAAAGTAATTGATTTTCTTCAAGATCACTGATTTTTTTTTAAATCTAGAGAAATTTTTACTTTATTTTTCTTTTCAACCTCAGAATATTTTTCTTTTTTCTTTATAATTTCTACCTTTTCATTAATATTCCCTATGGTGAGATGTCATTCTCAAATTTTCTCTTAGCTTTTGAAATATATTTTTGTGTGTTTACTTCATCTATCATAGTTTAAAAGCTCATAAAATCTTTGGTAAGTCCAATATCTGGCATTCCTTGGAGGATTTTCTGTTGACAGCTTTGATTTTCTCTGTATGAACTATATTTACTGTTCCTTGGCATAGCTCATAACTTTTTGTTCAAATCTTGGCATTTTAAATATTAATGTGCCAACTCTAGAAATAAAATTGAACCCTCCCTGCCACCAGGTTTGCTTTTATTGCTAATTATTACTGTTGTTCTTGTTTGTTGGGTTAGTGACTTTCATGGACTACATCTTTAAAGTCTATATTCTTTGTCATATCCCCCCATTAAAGCCTCTGCTTCATTAGCTTAGTGTTCCACTAATAATGGGACAGAGCTCCCCACTGTCTAAGTTTATCAGTCTCCCTGTCTTTTTAAGGGGCTTAGTGCATGCTTTGGATGCTTTGGAGGCAAGACATTGAAGCTCCAACAGGCAATTTGCAATTCTGTATTACCCTTCACTTTCTGTGTGCATAGAGCCGCAGAGTCAGGCAGAGGTGAAACTTGAGAACCTTCTTCAGTCTAATATATATACATTTTTTTCCCAAGATCATTAGAGAATTTCAAAGTACCATATGTTCATCTCCTAACATTTTTCTGTAACTTTTTGGGTAAGGCTTTTGTTAGTTCAAAGTAGTAATGCCATCTCAGAGAGCTGTAATGTTAAGCAAGTGTTGCTTACTTCATTACTGATGCCTAGGGGTTAGAACTGTTCATCGGAGTCAGCCCCTGGTCAGCTCAGCTAAGGAGAAGCCCTGAGAACTGAGGTTCTCAGATTCCAGACAGGTCAAATAGTGACAAGGATTTTTGGTACTGAGACTTCTGCACCTTCCAGACTTACTCTGCTCTGTCTCGTGGTTTATGAACTGCTGTTTTCAATTCTACTGTGACTGCCGTCTTCAGTTCTACTGCTGCTGGTTTTCAGGGATGCAATGGAACTAGAGAGGTAGATTTTGGCAAGTTAAAAATACCAGTGTTTACTGCTCTTACAGAAAGGCAATGTTTTCTTTCCTTTTTCTTCTTTCATAAATACTCCTGACAGTTTTAAAATTCCCTAGTGTGTCTCTAGTGTTGTGAAAACATTGTTCTGATAATTTGTATTGATTTTATGGAGGAGATTTTCAGAGATCCTTACTCCAGCATTCTGGGACTCAGGTCTCAGCTTTTTTTTTTCTTAAAGAAATTTAATGTTTCACTGACTCTGAATCTATTTCTCAACTATTGTAAACATTTCCAAGAACACATGTAGTTTGATACTTTGGACATGCATTTCCTTTACCTGAAAGATGTCACCCTTAATAAAGCAAATGATTAAAAAAATTAAAGCAAATGATTAATGAGCTATTTTACTCTAATATTGGATATAGATATGTAAAAGACACCAAATGGGGATTTTCTCTGGTGTACAATAAAATTATAAACCAAAAATTTAAATGGAAATGTCCATTTTTTTCTATAATTGGCAGCACTTAAAATTCTGCATATGGGTAATACATTGATTGAGTTTTGCAGAAAATTCAAGCCAAAAAAGAAGACAATGAATATTTCACCTACAGACTGCGAAGATTTTTGTATAATAATAATGCTGATAAAAATAGTAGCACAACTAAAGCAGCATATTAAATATAGCTGGCAGCTAACTCAAGAATAATACATTTTTGATATGAAGTAAGAAAGTGTCATGTTTCTTTAGGGTTATGTAGAATTTAGAATTCTAGAGCTTTCATTTCATAAGGTTTAGACTCATACAATAATCCACATGCTCTTGCAAAACATTTGAGCTTAAGGTATTTTCAAATATATAATATATGCTCCATTATGTAGTTAATTTTCTGTAGTGGTAATGAAAGAAAGATGTAATATTTTAGTAGAAGGGGAATAATATTGTTTTAATGTGTAAACTTGTTGATATGGTATCAACACATTAGCTATGTGGTGGATGAAATCAGTATCCTAGGAATTGCTTTGACAAAATGTTTGTGTGGTTCACAAAATGATCATGTTGAAAATCCCATCAAAGAGAGACTATTCTAATTGCATTACCAAATAGACTAGTTTATGCTTAGGTAAATTTATCCATTGCTTATTTGTAAGACATGATCCCTTTCCTAATGCACTGTAATTGGGCACGTGAATAATTTCAAGCCCTGTGTTAATCAGTTGATCTCCATATATCTCTACTCTTGCTACTGGTCAATTACTTCCATTTGTTTCTTAAAGTCCAAACCACTTTGCTACCCAGGCATGTAGTCCAAATACATCATGCTTTTACCTCTGAATCTTTTCCTGTGCTAATTTCTCAATCTCCACCTCCAGGACTCAGTTTTGATGTTACTTTGTGAACCCTTCGCTGACCTTAGGTATGATATCAGAGACGTTAAAAAAAAATCACAAGCTCTATTGTTTGTTTTTTTCTTTTTTTATTTGTAGTTCTTGGGTTTTGCTATGTAGTTTGGACTGGCCTTGAACTCACTACGTGGTCCAGGCTGGCCTCAAACTCACTGCCTCCTGCCTCAGCCTCCAAGAGTCCTGGGATTACAGGCATGCACCACCATGCCCATTCCCTAGTACGGTAGAGAAAGTTTCATTCTTTAGAATAATTTGATATTTTATTTATGTTGGTGTTTAGGATTGAACCTAGGGCCTTGTACATGCTAAGGACACATGCCACCACTATTGAACTCTAGCCTTAGTCCCTTGAATAATTTGATAGTTTAGGTGTGGAATATCACTGACAGGATGAAGTAAATGTTTTCAGGATTGGATGTGCAGCATCCTGTCCTACAAAAAGTAGGTTCTCTTTGTACCAACAAACAAGTAATGGTCTTAAAGATAAAACTGACACTTAGGAGAGTGACTGCCAAAACCGCAGAGTGAGAAGCACAGGCACTGTGTGTCAGGTGAGTGTAATCCATAAATTGTCAGAGATTCATGCAGTGAAAGAGCAAGTCTTAGCCTGGAGGCAGAAGGCTTCTGAATTAAGTGAACATCATATGAGATTTGAATGGCAAACTACATCTTCTTGGTTCCTCATTTTCTTTCCCAGAACAATGGCCATTATGTTTTCTGCCTATCTCTTAAATTTCTTTTAAGGAACAAAATGTGCATGTTTAGGGATGTCTTATCAGCAGCACAAATAGTTTTCTGATTCCTCCCCTTCTTTTCTTTCAGCCTTCTTCTCTCTTAGATCTTCCTATGATGCACCTCTTTAATATTTCAGCAGTTTCCTTACTTTCCTTGTCCTCCGCATCTGGTGTTCATACTAAATATTAAAACCCCAGCCCTGAATCAACTCAGCTATTGCCTTTCTTCTTACCTTAACTGGTAATGCACAGCCTTGCTGGAGAAAACAGCACACATTCACCTCTAGGTGCTGCTATCCTCCTCCAACCTCATGGGACTCGAAGTCCATCCAATAATCCTTCTTCATTTCCCAAACAAGGTATTTTTCCACAATGGTACTTCATAACTTTGTCCATTCTTTTCAAATACTTGATTCTTTCCTTGTGAATTCTTGTCACTTTATCATCAGAAAAACAGTAACACCCACCCATAGAAAATCTCAAAGTTCTACATCTATAAAATTAATTGCACCTAATTCACATATTTCCCATTTTAAACCAACATAGTGGAAAAGAATACATCACTTAAAAAAAATAACCTCTACTTCCAATCTCCTCATCCCTGCTTTTTCAGTCATCTGAACCTGTTGACTACCTCTTATGAGTTACATTTTCATAATTTTGTTTCTTTAAGATAGTAATTATTTTTAACAATAATTTTAAGTTCACAGCAAAATTGAGCCGAAGTACGGAGATTTCCCATATATCCTTATCCCGTATGAGGCACAAGCACAACCCGCCTCAGCACCAACACTCCTTCCACAGTGTGCATTTGTTACTAATGTGTGTACATGGACAGGCCACCCGAAGTCCACAGTCCACATGAACTTCACTCATGATGCTGTATGTTCTTCCGGTCTTGACAAACGTATGACAGGAATCACAATTATGCTAGCATACGGAACGGCGTTCCTCCCTTAAGAACACTCTGTGCTTTTCCTCTGTCCCTTCTTCCTTTACTCTTCCACTGCAACCAGTGGTCATTGTCGTTTCTGTGTCATAGCCTCCTTTCACTTAGTAAAATGTAGTTTTGGCGTCTCCATGTGTTTTCACAACTTGATAGCTGATTTCTTTTTAGTGCTATCTTTATTTCCACTGTCTGCTTCATCCTTTGGGAAGTCAACAGCCCTCTATTTAAGTACTCTTGATTCTCATCAATTCTGAAAATAAACCAACAAATCACAAATGATTCTCTGTGAAACTTTTCCTCCATAAATCATCCTTTTGCCCTTTCCTTAACAACCCAGCTTCTTCAAGTTCTCTATTTTCTCTTTCAATTTTTTTTTCACCCACATACTGAAATCTAATTTTCACTCATATGTATCCAGAGTGTCTGTTCTGAATGCAATAACCAAGAAAAACATTTCCTTTGACTTCTGTGCCAATACAGTCCTGGTTTTTCTCCTATTTTCTTCCTTCTTCTTGATTTACCTTTATATTTTTTCCTTTCTTCTCCTGATCTCATTGAATAAAGCCCCAGAGCAGATTTTACTACATACATTTTTCTTTGACACTACATTCATGACTTTTACTACATTACAAACTTAGATAACTTACTTTTCATGCTATCATATCAACCAAATTTGTGCATATAGGAGCCATATCTTTGTTTTTCAAGGTCCATGCAAAACATACACACTTGTTTTGGCTCACAAAATAACATGCAGAGTGAGGACTACCTATGTTACTCATGTGCTCCCATCTTTATCTAAATTTCCTTTTGAACATGTAGTTTTCTACCATTTATTTCCTTTGTCTTCTATTCTAACTATTCCAAACCCCTTCTCAGTTGTTTAATAACAGATAGTCACCACTACAGGTCTAAATCTGAAATTTTCAACCTTGATCTCCAACTCCTCTGACCATATCCATGTATACTTGTTAACATTTGTTACTGCCAGACTCTGAAGTTACAGTGGTAATACTGTTTTAACGACACGATCCTTGTAGTTTACAATCCAGAAGGAAGACAAACTGAAGTAAATAATTATATAAGTAGCTATCTTTACCACTTTCCTATCAGAGAGACTATCATTGTAAGAAAAGATGAAAGGAGCATATCTCTCCAAGCTACATTGAAGTTAGGTAGAAAACAGAACAAGTGTAGAGAAGAATGGGAAATCACATATAGGAAAGCTCAGAGGAAGGAAGAAACCAGGGCTTCAGGGCAACGGATATTAGTTCATTAGAAGTGATAGTGCTCAAATCCAGAGGAAGGTTAGCACAGCAGAAATATGCAGAGATGTTAACTCTGAACATAACTAAGAATAGTTATGCAAGAGCTTGTGATTACTATTTTTTTGTGTCTGTTGCCCAACTTAAAATCTTAACTGAACTTATTCTTCCCGTCCCATTTTCAAACCCCATCATTTCTAGCTTCTGAATACCTGCCCAACTTATTGATATCTTTCTACCTCATTTCTTCACTCACAGTCCTAATCAGTGTTATCTCTACAGGTTACTCTGTTATTCTTTTATCACCTGGCATATCATTACCTTGTCTCTATTTTCTCCTATAGCCTAAATTTCAAACACATGTTGATTGATTTAATCAAATGCTTGCGGAAGAAATTGTTCCATATATACATTCTTTTAATTCTCACTATTAATATGGTTGGTAAGTACTGCTCTATTTCCATTTCATGAATAAAGACATTAAATCACAGAAAACCTATTGTAGTTCTTAGAACAGCTTATTATGTTAAAGGTACTTTCATGTGCTATTTCTTATTCAAGACATTATTTTCTGGCCCTTTGTCTCAAAACTAACTCTTCCTGGCCCTGCATTTGTCTATCCATTCAGGAGGATTGCTGTTATTTTTGAGGCTTAACTTTTATTTCCTTGGTATATACACTACACCGTACCATACAGTATTATAATAACCTACTGTGTGTTCATTTCTTTCTCTGGACTCTAAGCACATTTTAAATATATGTGTGACTATGATTCCATAATTATTTTTGAATTAATCAATAAATTGAGGTACTAAATTCAGAGGTGTTTTGAAAGTGAAAAATGGCCATAAATGCAAAGTAATATTCATAATGATCCCAACAATAAAAAATTATGTTTATTTTTAATTGAGTATATAAAATGAATAAGAAATAACTCTTGCCTCAAGAAAAACTTACATTAAAAAAATAGCTAATTACCACAAATTGAAATGAATGAATTTTCAAGTTGTATGTTCTTAAAAACAGTGGCCTAAAAGTAATGCATTCAGTTCTATTTATAGTCTTTTATTGTTTATCTTTTATATATATGAAATAAGAATCACTAAACAAGGCATTCTGGTATAAGAATTATATAGACTAATTGTTAAGAGACATAATTTGTTTATTACTTGTTAAGAGACATACTTTGTTTTATTACTTAATCAAGGGATTAAGATGGACATCATGCAGACCTTCATCTATTTATTTATTCCTTATTCCATTCACTTCACATTTATGCATATAATATAAATGTTATATAAAAAGTACCATGTTAGGGCCTGGGGCATGTAATTTTAATGCAGTACTTCTCAAACAGGAAAAGTCCTGTGGTCATTCATCATTGGATTGCCCACTAGGGATATGAAACTCTGAAGGAAAACCTGAGAGACTGGAGAAATGATATTGGAGAGAGGGAAACATTGGAAACATCTTATGAAAGTTCTTCACCAAATAATATGTTGAAGGCTTGGGGTTACTGTGCCCATGGAAGAGTAGGTTAGGGAGGTGACAGCCAATATTTGCTTTATGGATTGCTGAAAAGTTGGGAAGCAAATCTCTCACAATTCAAGAGCTTTTTCTAGAGGCTTTCAGGACAATGCAAAAGCCAGCAAAAGAATGCCTTTCTTATCTTAATAATAACTTGTCCATTATAATGTGGTCAGGGGAAAATCAGTATGTGCAGCAGAGTTTTGGGAAATCTGGAAGGTACAATGTAAGAATAAGCGCCCTCAGAGAAACAATATAATTCCTGTATGGTGGAGGTCTTAAAATAAAATATTTAGTCATGTTAAGTCAATCTTAGATAAAATATTCTACATTTTGAAATTTTAAAGCAGGGACTGCTTAGCATCCCTTGGTTACAAAAATAAAGCTAGCCTGTAAATTTTCAATATTTTACATCAGTAGAAAAATTACCTATGACTCATCTGACTAGCATATTAACAAAAGAGTCTATTAAACACAGTAAATTGTTTTATCTTCAAAAGGTTCTGTTCTCTCTATTCAGGCTAGTTACGAAAATGTTATGTACAAAATAAAAAATAAATGTGAAAGGCATCATAAATTATGGAACTACTTCATACTGACTACTTAAATAGATTTGTGGAAGCCATTTCATAACTATGATTAGTTAGAAACACATCTTTTGTGTTAGCTAACTTGGTTTTATGTGTACAGATATTAGCATTCTGTTTTTTAACTAAGATTTTATTTATATTAAAAACTCTAGCCAAAGAAGACTATAATAATTGAATTAGAAAAGTAACTGTTACAGTGCCCCCAATATTGACAATGAAAATAGTATTTATGTTAATTAAAAACAAAGCATTTTTGTGTAGAAAATAAGAAACATTTTTGTCATTTTATTGTGATTAAATTAGTTTTACTAAAGTGTGCAAATATCAATAATAGATTGTTGAGTTCTGATAAATACAGATAGCCATACGACCAATTTCCCAATCAAAACGGAGACTTTTATCATACTTTTCCAGTCAATCTCTCCAGCCTACTCACCACAGACAGCTACTATCTTGATTAATAAGTAATCTGTGGATTAATTAACAAATACCTTTTCAAACATTTTAAAGCTGAATAGAAACTACGTGATTACCCTTTCTTAAATGTTACTCAAACAAGTGACACATAAATTAAAAAAAAACAAAACAGAAGTGTTTGGAATATGAGAAAGATCCAATGTTATATCAGAATGTCATACTTTCTTTTCAAATTGGTTCAGTTAAAAATGCCTGCTAATTAAATATAAAAACAAGGCTTGTTTTTGCAAGTGTGATATGAATAATAATGCACGTATATAAGGCAGACAAGTACTTTCATCTCTGCTCGGAATCTTTAAAGGGATAAAACTCTCCAATAAAAAGTTCTTTTCACAAAAGAGAGATTTACATTTTGGGTAGAACAGTAGATTTTTTTAATTGAATGTTGAATATGTAGGAATATACCTTTCCTACATAGAATTTGAGTCTCTAACCAGAAATAATACCTTGTGCCTTTTAAAATGTACCAAGGACCTTAGAGCATGGGAAATACATGCTTGACAAAACTTTGGCATCTAAATGTCTACCTTAAACACTCACTGGTTTGAACTTCTGGTGCTTCCAAGAATCTTCATCCTGGAATTTTGCAGTGGAGGTTCAAAGAGATTAATTGTATATGCATTTGATAGTTTGCATTGTCTAAATCAAGGATTACATACCTAAGTGTAAACAAGGATGAGGCTAATAGTGTATAAGAATTATACTGGCCTTCTGAGAACTGCTGAATGCAGGGCTTTCGAGACAAGGGAGTCTACATCAGCTCCTATTCATGGTAGTCACACAGAAATTGTTATCACAGAGGCTGATTTAGAAACTTGAATTCCAATTTTTAACTGGAACAGAATATTAGAATTTTCTGTGAAATATCTTGTTATGAAAGTTGATAGCCAGTTCATTTTTTCAGTATTGAAGTCTCTGGGATCTAATTATACTCAAGTGAAGTTAGGTCAGAACTCCAAAACTGTCATCTTGGCCACTATTCTGAGCAGTAAAATGTATCCACAAAGTTATTCTACTACTTAGGGAAAATACTTCAAAATAGTGAGATTACCAAGGAGTTTGAAACTCAAAGCAGATATTAAGTAGTGAATCTAGGAATGGAATCAAGTTCTATTTGTAGTTAAGACTGATGGATTCTATATTAGAGCATGCTGAATAATACTATGTGAGATTAGAGAAGAAACACTTTTGGCTTGAATAAGGGATAGGCAGCATGAAATTCTACACATGCATCAATTAAGAAGGCCTGAAAAATGCCCATGGAAACTGGTCATTTTGAGGTCATTCATTACCAGAGCCCAGACTCTCAGTATATAAGAGGGAGTGTGATGTTTGCATTCCTTCACCCATTCTCAGTGACTTTCCTTCTCTTACAAACTGGAAAATCAAAAATGCACTTATAATAGTAATTATTTTACTGCATCTATCAAATATGCATACTGGTTGCCATTTTGACCCAGAAAGGGCATTCTAAGGTTTCCTGGTAGGATTTGAAGACCAAGAAAAACAAGTTTAGATGTTAACCTAGGAAGTGCACCCAAGATGCACTGAATAATGTATAATCCATTTTGTCAAACAAAGCAACTTTACTTAAGGATCTTCCATGGTTAAGATCTTTGGTGGGAAACTGATGTTTCAAATGAAGAAAATTTAAAGACAAGCCTCTTGAGCAAGGTACATGCAGGGTTAAGGAAAAACAAAAACAAACACAAAACAAAACCCAAACCAAAACAAGGGCATTATACCCAAAGATAAAAACAGATTTAAGTGATTACCATGCAAAAAGTTGAATGGGTATGAGGGTTCAACCATGTCATCAGCGCCATGTGAGGTCCAAGTCCTGGAAAGGGAATTTACTATAGAATTACAGTCATTTAGAAATTGAAAAGTTTCTGAAGGATCGTGTCACAGCAAGGAATGAGTACAGGAAGAATTGGCTTAGAATCTCTTTCTTCTTCCCCTCTGATGTCTTTTGGACATAGCCTGTCAAGCCTGTCAGTAAGGACTCCAAGCGCTGCAGGGTCAGGCCCTCTGCAGCACCCAGAGGAGGGCAGAGTAAAGAGCATATTTCTCGTGACAAACAGAACTTATCCCAGTGATGTAGGACCTCCAAATGATATAGGGGAAATAATATGACTCCCCAACTGCTAGACTTCAGATACGCTGAGTTTGTGTTCCCCAAAATCAAAGAATCAATTCTAAGGAACAATGGAGGTTAAAAGTAGGAAATATTTATTGAGAGGGAGAGATTTTAACTCCTGAGAGACAGAAGGGGGCCCAAGTGGGTTGCCGTGGACCCCACTTCACAGAGGAAGTTTTACAGAGCAAGATCAAGAGGTGGGTACAATGTAGGACAAAACTATGACCAACCAATAAGATTACAAGTCTAAGCACTGAGGTAATGTTGATCCAATGGGAAGCAGGTCACGTCGCAAGTATATATGGGAAGAGCAAAACACATTTTTAGGAAGAGATGGATCCGGAGGTCTTTGTAACTCACTGGGGCAACTGATGTCTATCTAGACTTTATTGGGCCAGATGTTACCACTTATCTTATCCTTTAGGGAAGTATGTAGGCCTCATCATTTTGTCTTTGTCTTGAGGCCTGGCCACCAACAGATGTGTCTCCAGCCACAGTTGTTTTCATCTTTCATATTGACTCTCTCCAGGGGCTACCCTGTCTGACTGCCTGTTATAGTTCTACCTAACTTAGCTGTCTATAATACCAGCACTCTGGGAGGCTGAGGCCTGAAGGTCGCAATTTTCAGCCCAGCCTGGGGCATTTAGCAACTTACTAAGATCTCAAAATTTTAAAAAATAAATAAAAAGTGGCTGAGGATATAGCTTACTGTGAAGACCTAGAATTAAATTCCCCGTGCCAAAAATAATAAATTAAAAAAAACCCACAGTGTAATTGGAAAGCTGGTACAATCATGTATTTCTCTATCTTATTGTTTAATTCTCCTATTAGGTTTTAGATAAAAATAATATGAAATGTTTGGAATTACACTCAATACATTGAAGTAGATATATACTACACTCAAACATCAAATGCACTACTTTCAATCTGCTACTTTGCCTGCTCTGTAATAACTGGATATACCTCTCTATAATCAAGGACAGAAGGAGGAATAGACTTAAAGGCAAGATGAAGAATCCATTAGCACCATTGCTAACATTATGATGTTGTTGTTAAATATTTGCCTTTGTGAGCTGAATTATATCAGCTAAAGCTTCAGACAGAGTTGTAAAATCAGATTTCTTCATACCTAGATTGCAATATTTTTCTAATAAAAGAATAGTGTTCTTAGGGCTGGGGATTTAGTTCAGTGGTTCCACTGCCTGCCTCGCAAGAAGAAGGTCCCAAGTTCGATTCCTGGTACCCACCCCCCCCCAAAAAGAATAGTATTCTCTAGAAATAGAAAGGCTAGAAATTAGCAATTTGTATTCAGAGATCCAAAGAAATTTAATCTCATAATGCCATTTTTTTGTGAACAAATGTCATAGTAATAAATTGGTTTAGAATTATTTCTATAAACAAAAGCAAATAAATGGCTATCTGCATCAGTAATATATACTTCCACGTGCCAGTATAGAATCACTCAATGGGATTTGTTTGTGAACTCCACTCTCAGAACTATATCAGCTTTTACAGTCGATTTTCAGAAAAATGTTTAAATATTGTGCTCTTGTTTACTATATTTTACCATATGTGACTGCACTACAATAAAACAGAGCAGACTTTCCCCCCACAAATCATGTGAAAAAAATGCCTCACAAGGAAATCCTTTCCTCACACAGAAAGAATGTTTTCATTTCCAGGGGTTACCATAACAAAATACTACAAGCCAGTGGCTGAAAACAACAGAAATACCTGCTGCTCTGGGATACTAGAAGTCTGAAATCAAAATTACAGTGCCATCCTCGTGCTAAAGTCTGTAGAGAATTCCTCCTGCTTTCCCGCTCTTTTCCATTGTCTTGCCAAAATACTTTGCTTTTCTTTGCCTGGCAACAGAGTGGCTCTCATCTCTGTCTTCATCATCACACAGTGGTCTCCTTGTGTGCTTCATCCTCATCTGCCTTCTTATAAGGGTGCCTGTCATGGTGGATCAGGGGTCTGCCTCCTCCAGCACGACCCCCTCTTCACTAATGACTCTGGCACTACCCTGTCTTAGTCTGTTTCGTGCTGCTATAACAGAATTTCTAAGACTGAGAAATGGGCGAGTACCAGATATTTATTTCCTCACATTCTGGGCTGGGAAGTCTGAGATTAAGATTCTGGCATCTGGCTAAGGCAATCCTGTGGTGCCATCATAATGATAGAGGGCATCACAGGGCAGAGGAGTAAAGAGCAACAGAGCAAGGGAGAGTAAACCCACTTCTGTTCGAAGAGCATTATGCCAGTGGCAAAGGTAGAACAGTAACAACTCTTAAAATTCCCTCCCCCGAGACTGTCACCTTGGAAAACATCAGACCATAGCAGACCACATGATTCCACATGATTAGGAGTCGGACATATCTTGGGGGCAAGGTGACATAATTCAATCTATCATAAAGAGTATGCAATAAAATCTTCAGCACATCTAGAAATGAGAATTGAGTAGTTTCTTATACAACAGTTTTATCATTCTATTTTTCTACCATTTATTGTGTTTAATTGATTCAATTGCAGGCAATTCAAATATAAATGAATTTAATATTTTAATTTGTTCAGTGTTCAAATGGCACTTTAACATTCTTCTACCCTTCCGTTCTATTGGGACGTTGCCTTAACATAAATATATTTAGAGTTTTAGAAAGTTTGGTAAGAAATCAGGATAGGGTAACACTGGAGAAAAAGGCTTGAGCATTTCTAAAGTTCAGGCTGGAACTAAGAGCATATTTATGCTTTCAAGAAAAGAAATCAGAGGCAAATAGTAAGAAGTGGCACACTGTCATGCTAATATCTACCATTTCTCTTAGAAGATTGTACAATGTAGAAAAACTTTGAAAAAAATTAAATTCTATTTTAGACAGGAAGGTTAAAAAAAAGGAAATTTATTATATCAGGCAACTCAGACAATCTCCAGAATGAGTTTGTGGGCATATAAGATTCAGAAACCATACAGCTAGGAAAAGCTTCATTTATCCATTTACTCATTCACTGGGCAATATTTATTGATGGTTTTTAAGGCAGTGCGGATAAAGCTATAAATAACAAGATTTCTTTTATTTAACATTTTCATAGCATAAGACAGGCAAGAAACACAACATATATTAGTTGTAAAGAGTTTTAAACAAAAACTAGTGAGGGTAAAGGGAATTTGTTTGCTTCTGTTTATTTTCCAGAAGAAATGTATAACTAAAAAATCTTATCTTTTGAGATATTAACTTTATACCTCAGTGAAGATAGAATAAGATATATTTATAATAATGAAGACAGAGTTGGAGATAGCACATTGTCTGATTTTAAGATTTACTGTGAAGCTACAATAACTGAAGTAGTGTGGTAATAAAGCAGAAATAAATGCAGAGATCAATAGAACAGAACAGAGTCCAGAAATGGCACCATACACAGTTCTTCACAGAGTTGCAAAGGCAATGCAATGGAAAAGATGTCGTTATTCCAAGAGGTGCTATAGGTACAATTGGATGTTGTCATGAGGGAAAAAGAGAACCTGCTGTAAATAGTACACCTTATGTGATATTAACACACAAAAAAACATAGGTCTAAATGCAACATAGACAAGTGTTGGAAGTAAGCATAGGAGAAAATTTTCATGACATGAAGTAAGGCTTTTAGACATGACAAGGAAAACACAATTCATAAGATTTAAAGAAAAGATAAATTGGACTTAATTAAAATTAATACCTTTTTCTCTGCAAAAACACATCACACACAAAAAAGGCTACAGATTGGAAGAAAATACATGCAAACTTCCCAAGACTGTATCCAGAATATTTATGTGAGAATACTTAAAATACTCAAAAGTCAACAGTAAAAAAGCAAACCAACTTATTAAGAAGAAGCAAAAATTGGAACAGATATATTTTAAAAGAAGGATATAAGCACATGAAAATATGTTCCGCATTATTAACCAGTAGGAAAACTCAAATTAGAACCATAATGAGACACTGCTACATACTTATTAGAAGAGCATAAATTAAAATTAAAATTAGAAATGGCTAACATGCTGCCAAGGACAATTCCTACAAAAATATAGAACAATTGGAACTCTCATCCAATGGTGGAATGAATGCAATAAACAAAACTTTCTAATTTTATTTCTAATTTAACTTTTAATCTATGAGGCATACTTTCCCAAAGAGATCACAAGTTTCTAAGTGTAGGAGATATGTTTTATAACTTTGATTACTACAGAGATCTAGTCCTTGAACTCAACTGACACCCAAATTATTGCTCTGGATGATAATTATAAAACGTTTTCTGTGATTTAGGTAGATGATAGTTATGATTTTTCCTAATTTGTCTTTAATCAAAATAAACAGGAAGTTTAAGTGAGATGCAAAATATCCTTCCAAGCCAGGTTGAACTGGCCTACCAAGATCCCCATTTTTTAATGTTAAGGAAAAAAATAACAAATTAAAAATCACAGTCTGTAGTTCTATTTTATATCTGAAATATTCAAAGTAGAATAAGAATAGCTTTAGAATCAGGCAGGTAGGTGATTGATTAGGTTGCTTAATTCACTAGGTACCATATCACTTGGGGCAGCAAATGAGAAACCAGACGAACTGATTATTTTTGTCACTTCTAACTCAATGGATTCATAGGGAGGCCCCAGGAGAAAAGCTGCCCAGATGATGAATAGGGATTTCCATCCTCTGAATTATGCCCATAGATTTTCGTATTCTAGCCATCTCTAATTATTTCCTTTCTATTCTGTGTTCATTTATAAATCTCTTAGAAAGACATTAAGAGACAATCTCCTTGGTGAACATGTAAAAAAAATCAAGAAAAGGAACACAAAGCAGATCCCACTAACTTTTTATTAAGTTGCTGAGAATAAAAGGAACAGGTGAAAGCTTTACAACTCCTCCATCAGGCTGCAAGGAAGCATATTCAACTGCAGGCATGTTAGTGACTCGGAATTAATGTGTTCAGTGCATTTTCAACAGACTGAAGAGTGGGATGCTAAATGTAAAAATGCTAGTTTCTTTTCCTCAAAATATTTCCCTGTATTCTAAAAAGATGGTCAGGAAAGAATGATCATAATCAGTGTTCAAAGGAGTTCTGAATTTTATAATCAGTGCCATTGTGTCACAAATTACCATGGAAGATACATTTCCAATGACAGGAAACATTTATCTTTAAGCTTGGGGTGTGGTTCCTGCTGAATGCTTGGAAAATATCAGAATTATAGAAATTCTAGTATTTAGCAAGGTTGTAAATCCAAACTAGTGCAAGTTTATATCAAATAGAAATGCATTAGTTTTAAGCAAGAGGCATAGCTAACTTTTATCACAAGTGGCTGTTAACCGTAAATGTTTGGGAAAGGTTTGGGAGATTAATACATTAGCAATCTGGTTATATTTTTAGGATAGGAATTTACACTGCCAGCTAAGAATCTTCGGGTGCCTCAGAAAGAAGAGAAGTAAAAATAAATCCATTGTATTTCATCTCTTCTGCTGTTTACAACTAAAACTCTAAACAAAATGCAAAAATTACTTCTCAAGGACTCTGAAAAATCAACCATGTCAGTCTTGTTGGTGAGGTGAATCAAATCTTAAAGAAAATGCTTGTTAGGGGTTAGATATGGCTTAAGTGTCTCACAAGGCTTCATGAGTTACAATCTAATCCCCACTCTGAGGTATTTAGAGGGCACCAATTTAATCATTTGCATTTGGAGCTGGGGCCCTTGAGCAGTTACTGTCATTAGAGAAGATCATTCAAATGGAGCCCTCACGACTGAATACTGGTGGCCTTATGAGAAAAAGAGACCAGAAGACTCATATACATGCGGGGTCCCTATCTTTGCCTTGCACCATCTCAGGACTCAGTAAACAGAAAGGCCATCACATGTGACCATTCAGCCTTGCACCTCCAGAACCATAAGATAAAATAAGGACTCACCCAGTACATGGCATTATTGGGAAGGGAAAACAAATACTGTAAAAACAAGAACAGAGAAAAGGGGACCAAGATCTACAAAGAGTTATAAGGTAAGGATCCCATTATGTTTTCACTTTTTCTTCCCTCTCACTGTTGTGTTCCAGGGCAGACATAGTATTGCAGGTAAGAGCAAGCAACAGAATATGTAGCAGAATTTGTAGAGTATGTAGCTGGAGAGGAAGATTCCCTGACTCTGTATATGAAAAGATACAAGTTCTAGGCTCACGCTGAAATGTGCATGCATGGAATACACCCACAGCATCATTTAAAGGTATGAGATCTAAATTCTCCAGGGACACATGCGTGAGGTAGACCTCAAGCAACAGAGCAGAAGACAGGAAAATTGAACCAATGCTGGAACCACAGCTTGTAGGAGGTGACACAGAAGCTGCAGGCTGAACTTAGCTAAATAGGTTGATGACTGCTTAAACAAACAAACAAATAAAATCTAAAGAAAATATACTGTCTACCAGAGAGTTTAGCAGGACCCAGTTTCACAAGAAATCATACAAAATGGCCATGGTACAATCTAAATTTATTCAAAAAACAGAAGACCAGAAAAATATGAGCAATTCTCAAGAGAGAGTAAGAAAAAAATCAACAAGTAAAATTCTTAAGTGACCTAAGTGTTGGAAAAGTCAAAGACTTCCCACAGCCAAGATAACTATGCTCCAGGACATAATGTTAAATTCAGCTGTTAATGAAAATGTAGGCTCTCTTAACAGAGAAATAGAAGTTATAAACACAAATATCTGACATGAAAATCAGTAGATAGGCAAGATAGCAGAATGGAGAAGATAGATGAAAGACTCAAAGAAGTTAAAGGCAAATGAGTGGAAATAATCCATTCATTGGAAAGAGAAAATATATGGGACAAAATGAACCTAAGGGATTTTAGGCGATATTCAATTTAGAGTGATTCATCAATTGCATCTTCAATTTTTTTTTCCATTTTTAAGAATCCAATAATATAAAAGTTACCTTTTTGTGTTGTATTTTGATTTTTAGTTTGCAATTAATTTCTTGAAGCTTCAGAGCATTAAATAGTTTATAAAAGTTCTTTTCAGGAAACATATCTTCGTTATTCAAGAAATCCAACTAAACCATTTTAACGTGAAAAGAGAATTATAATGAATAGTTCATAGGCATTTCTCCTAGAGAAAGAAAAAAAGTTTAGTTTTCTAACAGTGGCATTTTAGAGATCCAGAATAATCGCTTAAAAAAATTTAAGAGTCTGAATAAAAGATATCCAAAGTTACATTAAATGTATTTTTGGGTTTTTTTTTGGTACCAGGGATCGAACTCAGGTCTTTGCACTTGTGCAGCAGGCGACGAAACCACTGAGCTAAATCCCCAGCCCTATTAAATGTATTTTAATATTTTATTTGAAAGAAGAAATATGTAGGGTTTAAAAAATTACTTAAAATTAAAGTATTATGTGAGCTATACCAAATGAATTTGCCAACCTCTATCATAACAAAACTCCAATATTGACAATTAATTATTAGCACTTAATTTCTTATCTGAAGAACAATAAAGGTTTCTGGAGAGCTGTCCTTAAAACAATTGCTTAAAGTGAGTATCTTTTTTTTTTTTTTGGTACTGGGGATCAAACTCAGGACCTTGTGCTTTTGAGGCAGGCACCAGAACCACTGAGCTAAATGCCCAGCACTTAAAGTGAGTATCTTTTAAGAGAGTCTACATTAGAATTAAAATCCTATTTCTAAGTAAATATGAGAGAAGTATTTGTTCCTCCATTAAGCTAAGCTTTGTTTTAGAAAAAAATTGTTCACTAAATGGTAATAACTGTGGGCCTGGCTTCATATAGAATTGATGTTTAAATTTATACTATCTATAGAAATTTCGAGCTGATAGATGAAAATGGAAACTGTTATAGTAACTTCCTGTACTATACAGAAGAAAGAAAATTTCAAAACTCTGGAGACCTTTTCTTCAATTGACATATTATTATGAGGTACAGAGACATGAAGTTCTACCAAGCTTTAGTAAGCAATCCAAAAGTCATAAGATACCTGATGGAAAATGCCAGGATAATTAAGGGCATGAATTAAAGAAAGCAAAATTAGAGGTCAAGACATATAGACTAAATGGATTTTTTTAAGGACATAAAATCTCAGGCTTGCTTCTAATAAGCTTACACCACATTGTATTGATTCTGTAAAACACTGTGGACAAAATAGACCTCTTAAAAGAATTCAGCCCGAAGGCTGTCACAGCAGGTTGATGAGAAGGCTTCGTCCTGAGCATTTCCTGAATGTATCTGAGGGTGAACCTCATGAAAGTGATCCGAGGAATTACACTGCACCAGGCATTGTCTTCCTGTAAACAGGACATCAAAGCCTCAGCCGCTCAAAGTGCTGTTCAGAGTTTAGCAGCTTAAGAATTTCAATGCAATTTTATCAAGAGATCTCTGCCACACATTGCTGCAGTCAGCAGAATCAAATACAATAAGAAGAATAGAAGCATATGAAATAGTCTGGAAAACTCTGGCCTAAGTAATTTACTCTTATCCATCTGGTTGTGCTGAGGTGGTTTGCAAGACTTTAACACCGGAACACAGAAAATGCAGAATCTTTCAGTCTTCAGCGTGAACACGGTCTCCTTGCTCTGTTGTGGATCCATACACATTTGATCCGAACCACCATTCCATCCAGTGTTGACCTCCACACACACTGTTGTCAGCTCACATTGCCACAGGTTGGTGATACTATCTATTCATCAAAGCAGTGGGAGACACTGGCACCTTGTGCCAATGGTAGGGGAGAGTAGGGACTGCTGGCATGGTAGGGGATGATGCTCAGAAAAAGGAAGGCTTTCATCCATGCACAAGAGACACCATGCAAATTAGTATATGTAATTCTATGCCAGTAAAAGAGACCATCATGTTGGGTCTGAGGTAATATATTCCTAACATTAGTGCCGTCAGCACCAGACACCTGTCTTTGGGCATCTATCTGGTTGTTGGATTTTCTGAAGATGTCCCCAGAATTAACGAATGATGTATACATTTTATATCAATACATTTATAGTTATTGTCCTTACACACTTTAGAATTTTCTTTTTAGGGTGCTCAGTGGTGGTAAATCAATGTGTAAACTCAAATGCTATGATTGGATAAATTGTATTTTTGAAAAAAAATGAGAGAAGGAAGGAAGAAGGAAAGGGAAGAAATAAGAACTGCATCGCAAAGAATTTCCATGAGGCTAAGGGTTGAATGTCAATAAGACAAATATTCTTAAAAGGATGAGAAAAATAACAAAGAGCATGATTTTCTCTTGAGGTAAATTACTATTCAGTGAAGACATAGAAATACTGATAATTTCAGATAATTGAGGCTCAGACAGACTACTGTTATTAATATCTGAGTAAAGGACCTTCCACAGAATTTTCCTGAAGAAGGAGGAAATAGAACACAGGAAAATGGACTGAGTTGGAACAAGAAACTTCCAACAAATACCCCTTTAATTTATAGGGATAAATATAAACAAATATTAGTCAGAGTGAAACAATAAAATATATCTAATTGGGGAAGAAAATGGAAATTAACCATTTAAAATAATATAAGTAGTAATCAGATAAAATCATTAAGGGTAAAACCACTATGTATCCTTTTCAAGTTAGAAATAGAAAAGAGAAATAAAAGTCTATCAGTCTAAAGCAATATAGTAAAAGGAGAAAAAGGAAAATTAAATATTCATGGTAAGAAATAATCTGACATGAATAAAGTAATACAAATATAGTACAATAAATTTAAAGTCATCTGTTAAATGATAGTCGTTTTATTTGTTGAAAAGAAAATATTCCATGCGTATGTATTTATAGATATGTACCTAAATCACAATAGAAAAGAGAGTAGGGAAGAATGTGCACTAGGTGTATTGTAAAAAAACATAATTATATTAATATCAAATAAAGTTTGCAGTCACCTGAAATAGCAGACATGTTAACCGGCAAGTAAGTCACTGACAATCTAGATGACAATGGAATATTACATAATAGTAGAAATAGATCAACTGGAGCTTGAAGTGGAGGAACAATTTAAGTCGCTAAGAGGTAAATATTTTGTGATATCATTTCTATTAATGTGTAGTATAATGCAGAGGATCAAGAGCAATTTAAATAATTTCTTTACTTGTGTGGGTACCTGGGTGACTGACACAGGCTTCTCTATACATTCTTACATATCGATAGCAAATAACAATAAAAACAATGAGAAGAACACACATTGTACAGAATTAGATGTTTCTGTATGTTATATAATAAGCCTGTTTTCTGGGAATGATAATATTATCTGGCTTTTCTTGAGCAGTGAAAGAATAAATCATTAGAATCACTGTAGGATTGATTTGGCAATAGTAGATTTTCTCTCAACCCCAGCTGGCAGAACCTTGTCTAATTTGTAAATCCCAGGATGTATTGCTGTCCTTTTGAAGAAGTCACATTATTTATTTTCCACAGACATTAATTTTATCCCAGTTTTTCTTTCCTAGGTAATTAGCGTGTCTTGAAGTCTAACCCATTTTTCTTGTGGGGCTTATAAATCCTTCCAGAGTTTGAACTGCCTTTCTAGATTGGAACCTACTTTCAAGGGTCTTTATCTTCCCTCTTTATATTCTTAGGACATGTGATTGAATGAACAAAAATCTTTATCTTTTAAACTGTGAATCCCATTCTAATCTGCATAGTCAAAGCCAGAACGTTTCTGATAATATAACAATATAAAATTAGTGCCTATTATATATGTGCATATACATACTTACAAGTGCATGTATACTTAAGTGATGGTGACAAGTAATGTGCAAAAAGCAGGTATACGTTTGTGTTTTCTATATTATATGTAGGGTATGTGTGTTCACAGTCTTGACCTACATTTAGTTCTGTTTTGTTTTCTGTGGATTGTAGTGACAATATTATAGGCTTTGTTTCAAGTTCCAGAAAATGTATTCCCCTTCTGTACACCTTTTTGTCCCCCAAACACCATCCTTTGAAGATTTGTACCTTGAATATCATAATGAGTGAAGTGCATAATAAACATGTCTGTAGGTGTGTGTGTTTCTGGGTTCTCCTTGGCTTGTCTCATGCTAGTTACCTCTTTCCTATGGTGAATCCATTGAGATTCAATTAGACAGGCTGATTTCCAGGCCCCTGGCTGCAGGTGCAGATACATGACCAGGATGGGCCAATAAAAAGTCTTCGTCATCATCAGTAATTTTTTCAATGAAAGTATGTGACTCCAACTTGTCTAAAGTTCATCTTGTGATTTTCAGTAGAAAATCAGAACAGACAGCTTCTCTAGCCCAAGGTAGTTAAGTTTATTACTACTGTTGGCCATCTGGCTCATTAACTCTCTCTGTGTATATGTGTGTATCTATATGTGTGTTCAGATAGAATATATACTATATAGTCATATATATATATCATATATATGTCTATATATCTATATAGACACAGATAAGAGAAAGAGAGTGAAAGAGAGAAGAGAGAAGGGAAGCAGAACCTAATGACAACATTTGAACCACTAGACTGTTGAATAGGCAGAGGTAAATAGGCCCACAGATCCACACAGAACTTGGACAGTGACGTAGTCCAGATTTGCCTGAACCTAGCCATTCCTTAGGACTTCTCAAATATGTGAGCTACTTTTCCCCCCAATCTAGCTAGGACTGGATTTATGTCACTTGCTTTAAAGGGTCCAGAACAGTACTTGTTCTATTGTTTTCATTTCTGAACTTTTTAGTAAGTGTGTAATATACATACAGAAACAAGTGATTATCATGAGTATTCAGTTTGGTAAGTTTTTCCTAAATAAACACTCTCAATCAACATCATGTAGATAGATCAATAAATAGAATTCTCCTAGATTTCTCCAAACTTCCTTTTGCCCCTTCTAGTTATTTCCCTAATAATAAATGCAAGTATATTTTTCCTTTTTCAATATTTTATTATGAAAATTCAAACACACAGAAATTTTGAAAAAAGTTTTATGGTGAAAATCTATAACCTCCACCTGCTTTCTACACTTAACCTTTTACTACAGTTGCTTTACCATGTATCTAGCCACTTTTTCATTTCTATATCCATCCCTTAATCTGTCTCACTTTTTTGATGCATTCATAGTAAGCTTCTGACACTGGAACACTGCCTTACATGTTCGTCATCAAACATATACTTATGTAGTGTCTGTATCCTCTTTTGGGAAGAACGTACATTTAATAGAATATAATACATTGTAGTCAATTCCAAAACAGAACCAAAGTGTACTCTGTTTTTTTTATGGTATTAGTTTGGGTTGTCTATCATTTAAAACATTGAGAAATGGGATGCCTATTTTTTTTCTTTTGCTAGATCAACTAAGTATTTTAATGGTGCCATTTTATATGATGATCAAAACATTTTCTCTCTGAAATATCAAGAAATGTAAACCCATATTTATATTTGTTATTTTTCCAATTTTATTTAATTATGTAAGTGTGAAGTTGACCTAGACTTCCATAAAGAAAGCAGTTCAAACTTCATTCTCGTCATTCTCAAAGATAACTAGAAAGCAAAACAAAAAAAAAACCTTTTGAGAAATTAAAAATATCATCTTTAGTCTTTGGTATGGTATTTGGAAGGAGTCCAAAACTCAGTATTCCAAGCAGTAAATCAACCTTTGATTTACTGCGTGACTGATTATGTTCCAATTATTCAAGTGTTTAGCCTCACCTAAACTTTTATTCTCACATCAAGTTTCTAACAGGTGCAATACATTTTTAACAGGAAGGGTTTGTGTTGATGAACATAGCACTTTTTTGAACCAGAAAAAAAAAATCCTACTTCATTTATCTTATCAGCAGGAATTGTACAGATCTTAAATGTTGAAACCTTTATCCATATCTCATGCTGCCATGCTTTTCTGGGTGAAAATGCTGCTGAGGGGCTTGGATTATATGTTTTCTTGAACCTAGGCATTACTTCCTGATGGTGTAGACTCTCTGATCACAAACTATGCCACAGAATCACACACTATGCCTCAGAATCTGTGTCCTGAGTGTACCATTTGCTGTTCTCACAGCTTCTCTGATTCCCTCCACTCCCTTTGCCTTTACCCCAGGTGGCTGAGTGACTCTGCAACTTTGACCCTCTTTGTACCCCAGGGTTATGTTTTCTATGCATTGCAAAATATGCTTGTTTATGCTTGTGCCTCTAAATAGCCTTTATTAAAAATATTGTACTTCATGGGAGTGTGCTTAGTATCTAGGGACCAAAGTGAGACTTTACCAAAAGACTTGAGCATAAAAGAAATACTAAACTCATGCAAAGGTTTACAATAAAATCCACTCAATTATAATGACCAGAAGAATTCAGAGTTATGATAAAATTTCAACAGGTTTTAAAACAGCAGATTATGACCCTAATGTGTTTGAAACCATTCATTTATGCAGTTATTTGTCCACTCAGTCTTTCACTGAGTCAAGCTCCAAACAGTAAATATGCACTTGCTTTGTAATCAGCACTTAGTGCAGAGTACTAAGCGAACAAAAGGGAATACAGGAAACTTTCTTACCATCCTGAACCCAAGGATTGAAGGTTAGACAAGCATCTTGCTGCTTCTAGGCTAGGAAGACCTCTCCTTTCTTAGAACTTTTACTTTAGAAAAACAAAACAATAAATTCTTTTTCTACCCCTTTGATAGCAAATCTTTTTAAAGAGCCCTATTTTTTGTTTCTGCTATAATCCAAAATGGTCTTTCTGAAGGACCCAGGAAACATTTCTTTGAAATATAAACAAGAATGGTAGGGCTCCTGTTCCCCAGCCTATGGGACAGGAGCCTAAATTGAGCAAGAGCCTTATTCCATGTTGTCAGACTACCTCTTGACATGGAAATGTGATGAGTTTTTACTTTTCATTTAGGTAAAGTCAATTAGCTGATAGAGATAGCCTAAGATTTCCCACCTTTGCTCTTTAAAACTCTGCAATTAATTAATAGAGTTGATCTTATGCTGAGGACTGAAATCGTTCCTCATTGCCATCTCCTTGATGAGTCATCATTACTTGTTAACTTATCCCCAAAGCTTTGGCAAGATGAATGCCCAATTTTGATAGTTAATGCTGAGGAGAGATTCACTAGTACTCTGAGAAACTGTAGTAGAAAGACTGCATGTACCTGGTCAGATGTTAACAAGAAAAGATTCTCACAAGAAGCTTGATCTGGTATTTGAAAGGAGTGGAAAAGAGTGGTTCTTGTATATAAGTGCTCTGTGACCAAACATATAAAGGGAGAATCCCAGTGAGGCTAGAGTAAGGGGAAGCAGGGGGCTCCTGAAGTTAAGTGCCAGTGAAGGGTGAACTGTATACCAGCCCATGTAGTATGTGATAGGCTCTGCCAGGTGTCTAAGTTTATTCCAGTGAATCTGTGACAGCTAATCTTTGTTGTCAACTTGACTGGATTAAAAGATGCCTAGAAAATCAGTTAAACACACTTCTGGGTATCTGGGTGTGTCGGGGGTGTGTCGTTAGGGACCACATGGTCTCTGGGCTTTTCCTCTCTGGTTCTCTTCCCTTGTGCTCTGCTTCCTGGCAGCCGCCTTGCTCCACCACACAATTCTGCCATGCTGTTCCTGTCTCAAGGCTTCAAATCATGGACTGAACCTTCTGAAACCACGAACCAAAGTAAACCTTTTCTTCTTTAAATTGTGTATATAAAGTATTTGTCTGCAGCCACTGAAAAGTTGACAAATACAGAAGCCATCAAAGTGTTTGGACATAGAGAATGGTGGGGTTGACATGGTTCAGTTTATCTTCAAAGAAAGTTAATATACTCTCGATGCAGTGTGAAAATGAATAAAGACCATCTGAGGGTTCAGTTAGCAGGCCAGTGTGATTATTCAGGCAAGGGAACATCATAGCTTGACTGAGATAGTGGTAAAAATGAAAAAGAGTGACCAGCTTCAGAAATTTGTGAATCAAAATAGACAACTTTGGGATAAGTTAGATGGAAGATAAGAGAGAAAGATCAACAGACAACTCCCAGACTTGCGCTGAACATGAACAGGGTTAGCATTCACTGGAGAAAGAATTGCAATGGCTGTGGGGAGGAGGAGATGCGGACGTGAGGGAGGTATATTGCAAATAAGAATGTCCTAGTCAAAAGAGTCATGAAACCATCAAAGGAGGATCAGAGAGGCATGTGCATAAATAACTTTGCAAAAACTACATGTGGTCCCAATTTGATTGGTTGAGGAAGCCATATGGCAAAAGAAAACAAAACACAAAAACAAACAATCCCTCCCCAAACATAGTGTATCTTAGTCTCTCTCTCTCTCTCTCTCTCTCTCTCTCTCTCTCTCTCTCTCTCTCACACACACACACACACACACACACACACACTGTAATACTAGGGATTGAACCTGGGTGTCCTCTACCACTAAGCCCTTTTTATATTTTATTTTGAAAGACAGGGTCTCACTAAATTGCTCACATCGGCCTTGAGCTTTCAATCTTCCTGCCTCAGGCTACCAAAGCACTGGGATTATAGGCGTCTGACACCATGCTTGGCTGCCTCTTTCCTTCTCTCATTCACTCAGTAAAATGTCAATTGAAGCCAGCCATAGTGGTGCAGGCCTGTAATCCCAGCACTGTGGGAGGCTGAGGCAGGAGGATCACAAGTTTGAATCCAGCCCAGCAACTTAGTGATTTAGCAAGACCCTGTCACAAAATAAAAAATGAGTAAATAAGAAAGGGGCTGGGGCTGTAGCTAGTGCGAAGGCACTCAGTTCAGTCTTTAGCACTATGGAGAAAAATAATTATTTAGCACCAACTAAGTACCAAGAATCTTAACTCTCAATTTTTGGAATCATGTCATTCTACTCATTTTCTGATACCATACCTTTTCCTTTTTATTTTTAATTCACATTTTTATTTTGCTTTGCTGCAAGAAAAAATAGGCTACCCACAGGATACTAGTATGTAGGAAACATTTGGCATTTAGCTTTACCTTGGAATATAATTAATACGTATTCTCATTCCACATGTAAGTCTCCTCAGATTAGAAAATGTGAATTTACCCCAGATATATGGAGCCATTCTGATAGAATGAGACTTCTGAGCTCTCTGAGCCTGAAACCCTGAGATTAGTGTGCACTCAGAGCTTTACAAATTTATGGAAAATGCTTTCCACCGGCCAGCTTCACAGAATGTTCGTATACACATTAGGTGTAATATGGAGAATGGAAATCTGCATCAACTGAGAAAAACTGTGGTGACTCTATTAACATCCTCAAGGAAGCATTTTTGGACCATTCTATACTTGAGTTATTTTTAAAGTTTGAGTCATAGTTTACTTATCCCATGAATACCACTTCACAATATTTGAATTAACACTCACCCTCTCAGATGTTGTAGCTACTAACATTTAACTACCTTGTTGATTGGTTAATTCATCTCCCACTAATGTTCCCAGCATGCAGACTTGACAGACTATTACCTTCCTTGTAAGTGGATTATTTGGTGTTTTAAATTCAGATGTGTTTTGACATAATATGACCCTATAAGTAAATAAAAATTTAAAAGCCATATGCCAACTCACTGCTATTCTACTGATTTTCATTTAGTGTCTAGTGATATGTAAAAGATTTCTTAAAACCACCTGTTTCATTCTACTGATTCATGACATCATATAAGAAGAAATATTCTGGAGCACATCAGATCATGGGTTGAATCACTGTCAACTCCCTACTGATTGCGGTACCCCTCCCTCTTAGTTTCCTGTGGTGCACAGTCACTGCTCTGGCTGAATATAATGTTCCTGAAATATCTATAGGGAACAAGCAAAGAAAGGTCTGAATAAATACTGAGAATTAATAACAAAATTATCAACACTGACAGATATCTCTGACGTTTTCAGCAACAGCGTTTTCTGTAACTCTTTCCAGAAAAAGCAATATTTATATGGTATTTGGAATAGACCCAGATTTTTATGCAATTGTAGGCACCTTCTTTCTTTTCTCTTCCTTTCCTTTCCATCCTTCCTTCCTTCTTTCTTTCTTTTTCTCTCTTTCTCTTTCCTTCTTTATCTCTCCTCTTTCTCTTCTTTCTTTCCTTCTTTCTCTCTCTTTCCTTCTTTCTCTTTCCTCTTTCTGCTCTTTCTTTCCTTCTTTCTCTCTCTCCTTCCTTCCTTTCTCTCTCTCCTTCCTTCCTCTCTCTCTCTCTCTCTCTCTTTCTTTCTTGAATAAAGATTACAGAAACAGAACTTGGTGCAGGGCTTTGAAAAAGCCCCACATCAACAAAAGTGTCCTGAAGTTTAGGCTTTGTTAACTTCACAGGAAAGAAAACTTCTGACAAAAACAGACTATGGTTTATAATCTAGAAAATCTATACTGTCAAAGTAATTAAGTCAGGATTTCCTCAGGAGGGAAGCATAACTGCTGTCCAAGGATGTTCGTCTCTCCCCAGATGTCTACAATCTTTCTCATATGCCTCTGTTTAAATTTGAAAAATGACATCACAATGGAGCACACGTATCTCCTAAATTATAATTGGCAAATATGAAGATATGCCTACATATATATCTGGGGACTTTATATATTCACCAATAAAGATTGGAGAGAAATCAGAGCTAAGTAAATAAATAGAAAGAATTACAAGTTTAGACCTAGATTGACAGAGGTTGAGGGAATAGTTCAAGTTTAATTTTGAGTCCAAAAACCAAACCAAAATTTGCGAAGGCTTCCCAGAGGGAATGACTTGCATCTGGCATTAGAACATAATTTCAAAACCATCTCATTTCTTTTTTTTTTTGTACCAGGGCTCAAACTTGGGACCTTGCGCTTGCAAGGCAGGCACCAGAACCACTGAGCTAAATTCCCAGCCCTCATCTAGTTTCTTTTATTCTTTTTAACCCATTGCCCAAATTGGACACTCCCAGTCTTATGAAAGAATTGCTGCAACAAGCTCAGAGTGGCCTCTAAATTTACTATGGGAGAGGATCCTTCTTTCTGTTGCACTTCCTACAGCTCAAGATTATGAACATAGCCATAAGGAAATCATATTAAGGCATGTAAAGCATTGTTTAAAAAGCAAAAGAGGACAATGCCATGAACTGTGGGGCTTTGCTCACACACAAGATCAGGAAACTGAGGTCCAGATGCCTGTGGTTCTCATGTGTGGAAGAACAGAATTTAAAGCTAAGCCTCCTAGTTCCCATGGGCTCCAAAGAGCATGCCTATCTTTTCCTTTCCTTTAATGCAGCTCTACATCCTCCCTGATTACTTCTCTTCTCCCCTCTCACCCACTGAATATAAATTGCTGTGATTTTTCAAAATGTTTATTGCACAGGGATTTAGAAAATTATAATCTTCATGCTAAGATTTTTTTTTTAGAGGCATGTGTCTCATAAAGAAGGAACTGATTCGCTACAGCACAAGTGAAAAACAAACTCAGTGTTTACAGTCACACCAAGCAAACTAAGATCCATATGTTGAAATGGTTCACTTTGCAAAGGAAGTAAGTTATCTGCAAACTGATTTCTGATTACCCTCCAGTGGAGAAAAGTTGACTCGGAAAAAATTAAGGAAACTTGTCAGTGTAATGTATCTATAAGTTTTAAGACTATTAGTCAGTTTTAACCAATTTGATTATGAGTTTTCATGCTTGTGATATGCTAATGTATATTTAGTTTGTTATGTATTTGTAAAGGTACAATTCTAATAAACAAATATTTAGAGGCATACTTTTAATCTTATGCCATTTTTGTAAAGAAATAAACCAAACTTCACTGGTATGTTGTGTTTAGGTTCATGATGTGGAGTCTTTAAATAATTTTTATTTTTGCAATGTCCTTCTTTCATCTTCTTTTTAAAATTTTCCTTTTTCCTGTTCACATTTTGGGTGAAACTTTAGCTCTACAAAGGATGAAGGGTTTAATCTCCACTTGCTGGAAATAAAAATGAGTCGCTCCCTAGGAGTAGGAGAAAATTTTCATATCTTTGCTCCCAGTAGGAAATAGGAATCATTGTGAGAATGTGGAAGGAACTGTGCAAAAGCAAAGAAAAATCTGTTATCTGGAATATTAAAGTTTTGAGATTCCAGGAGGAATTAAAGAATGACCTTGAGTACTGAGCATGCCCAATAACTACAAAAAGGAGATATTTTACTGTGACTGAAGTTTCCCTAAAAAGAAACCTGCAGGGAGCCAGTAAATAGGCAAGAGGACACACAGAAGAGAGGCAGCAGGCTGCTGTCACCAAAGCAGACACTATGAAGAATTTGCTTTGCTTTGGTGACTGTCTCAATAGGGATGCAGCTCAAAAAACTTCACATTTTTTTTCCTCCATAAAGTTTGGGAGAAAATGAAAAATGAGTGGTGGGGGAAATTATGTAAATAATGATGCTATGAAGTTTTGTAGTCAGCTTTTCTGAGGAATATCAAATTCCCTAATTAACCTTCTGAGCATGCACAGGGACCAAACGACTCACTAACCCTTTAAACGTGGATGAGATGATTTTAGAAGGAAATTGAAGAACTCTGGTGCTGCTATGGATGGGTCTTAATTTACTAATCAAGCCCTAAGAGCTTACTGGTGGATGTCCATGTAAGAGCAATGACCCAGACAGCATTTATGGAAATGTTTTCTTTTAGCATGGATTACCCAGTGGAATACAAACCCTTCCTGTGTTTATTAAATTCTCTGCTTAATCTAGCAGTTAAGTAGCTTTTCATTCTGAGTCATAATGCAGTTTAGGGAAAGCTTATTAATTTGGATTTCAGTGGTATATATTTTTATAATTTTAAAAGAGGTTATTTGTACTTCCTTTGGAGTATCCATAAAGAAAAATTTGATAAGCAAAATATTAACTTCACATACTTCATGGAAAGAACTTTTCAATCACCCTGAAATAATTTATCATTGACTTCTTTCTTAAAGCAATCATATACTAACTGGAAATTAGTGTATATATTCATTTGAAAAATCTCCATATAGTCCTTCCAAAGATTTGCTTTTTATTTCTAATTCCAGATACTTGATTTATAATATATATAAATATTCTGACATTTAGCTATTTTAAAAGTCCATGTTTTCCACAAGGATGCTATTATAAAGCTATTTTTGTTTTGTTTTGGCAATTATCAGTTTCCTTTTACAACTTTTCTTTCTCATTTCGTATTATCTTTCCTTGACTTTTCTCTGAAATATCCTAGAGAGAATTGTCTCTTTGAAATGCTCTTCACTAAGCTTGTTCTGTCTCTTTTGTGGTTCATATTCCTTGCTTTTATCTTGTCCCATGTTTGCCACCATTTCCTGGATGTGTCTGGGTGGCACATCATGAGACATTTGTGTGTCCTCCTCCCTGGTCAAAGTCAATGACTAAAGCCTGTCCTTGCTGCTAGGTGATTGTGGGGGAAGGTAAAATTCCAAATCCCCTTAGTGTATTAATGAGGCTAATATTTACCTTACTGAATCATCTGGATATACAGTATTAACTCAGTTTAAAAGCAGATTTTTCCAAAACTTTCTGAATAACGAGCATTATGGGTAGATGCTTGAAATCTTGAAACTCATGATTTTGCATAAGTTATGCTCGAAATCATCTCCAAAGGACGAAAATTCTGACTGCCTGTTTGCTAGAACATGCAGAAGATGTGAATACTTTTTGTAAGTGAGGAAAGTATTTTCATAAATTCTTCCAATCATTCTCCCTTCCTCCTATCACTCATTTTGGGTGGCCTGTCAGGATTGTTCTACTTGTGAAAGTTTCAAAAAATACAGCACTAAGGAAAGTCAGGCACAAAAGTATTGGTTTTTTAAATTTTAAATTTACTTTATTACTTTAGTGTTACAATTAACAGATTTTAAAATCTGACAAGGGAATATTTAGCATATGAGACAAATCTCCACCTAATAATCTGGTTTTGAAAGTCATTTTCAGGTAGACAATGTCAAAAATGTAAAGCCACCTGTCTTAGCTACTTTCTCATTGCTGAGATAAAAAACCGAACATCTATAATTTAAAGGAGGGAAGATTTATTTTGGCTCAGAGTGTGTAGAGGTTTTAGTCCCTAGTTGGCTGACTCCAAGGCAGGGCAGAATGGCAGAGCATGGCAGAGGAGAAACAGCCCATGGCATGGATGCAGAGTGTGATCAAGGAAGGAGATACACCCTAGGCTACACCTCCAGTAACCCACCCCCTCAGATCAGGCTTCATCTCCCAACATCATATTTAGCTATGAACTCATCAGAGAACTAATCCAGTGATAAGCATCATGCCCAAAAAACCCAGTAACCTCCTTAAAGCCCCAACTATAAGCAGAAGAGGCTGTGGAGGACATCTGGATATAAACTACAATACCACTATACTATACTATAGTATCAGAACAACCTCTTTCAGTATTGCTTCATTCAGAAAGCACAAGTAATACATTTTATTTCACAGAATTGTTCTCCAGGAAACTACATAGCATGGTGCTTGGGATGGAACCAATGAGTGCATGTTCTTCTAGTGACTTTTCTGTCCTTCACACACATGTGCACAAGCCCACACATGGCAGAAGGAAAGTGTATACACTGGTATTCACTTAAAGATGTTTCATATAGGTTTAATGCTTTTGGTACCACTTTAATATATACTAATGAGAATTTCCCTATGCTTCCCACTTTGAAGTAAAGTATACGTATGCTTGCTTCTGTTATTAATTTTGCCTCTTATATTTAATCTCAAAATACATCACATTATTTTAACACATCGTGAAAAGTGTGCTTGTGTTTGCATAATTATCATACCACAGGTACGGACTGGGCAGACATGCAGGTAAAGACTGTGTGTCTCTGTGAGAGCACACATCATCGTTCCCTTGTCACAAGACACCCTGTTGTACATTTCAGGGAACTGAAAACACTGTTAAATTTCAAGAGAACTTAGGCCTTGCCTCAGCACTGTGCTTCACTTAATTTCTATTGCATTGTTAATATTCATTCATATTGTTAATTTTCTTTTAGGAATAGCAGTTAATATATTCTCGTTCTTTATAAGGGAGAAAAGAATACAGGGCTGAATAAAGAAAGAAAACCATCCTATAGATAACATCTAAAAATGTTTTGACAGCAATAATGTCATTTTGTGACTCTCAGTGTTTAACTTTGTGGAAACTGGCCTGTGCTTACATACATGCACACCCATGACACACCTGTGAACACACACACATACACACACACACACACACACACACACACAGGGCCTCACTGTTTCAATGACTCTGTCTTAACCTGAAGGGCAGGTATTTACGGTTTCCTCTGACTCTGTTCAGCTTACTGGCTTACTTTTTTTTTTGGTACTGGGGATCGAACTCAGGACCTTGTGCTTGCACAGCGGGTGCCAGAACCACTGAGCTAAATCCCCTGCCCTGGGCTTACTTTTTATATTGATTGTTGTATCTCCTTGCTAAAACACTGACACTTGGATAACACTGGCAAAATCAGAGCAGATGAGTGGGCCGGCCTTCAATTTTCTGGTGATTAACTTTCTGCTGTGCAATTTGTATTGATGTAGACTTTCTTCACCGGTCAGAGAATTGCAGGTTGCTCAAATTGTCACTTTTCTTTAGCTTTTACCTCACCTATCTATTGCTTTTTGGCAATCCAATAAATATATTATTATCCTTAGTAATAGCATCAACATATGGACACTTTGGAAACCAATGTCTCCCCGAACTGGTGACTGCTCGCAGGATCACAGAGGCAGTAGCATCTTAGACTTACTGTGCCATGACCTCCCCTGCAGAGGATGATAGGTCCAGAGGTCTTCTTTCAGAATTCCTCTTGCATTAGACTTCAGAAAGGCTGGGAGTCTCAGATGTATTTCCCAGAATAATTCCTGGTACTTCTAGACATTTGCTGTTTTCTTCCCTCCCACCAAACTGGGACAGCAGCGCTCAGGAGCACTGCAAATGTTTTCCACAGGTCTACAACCCCTGTCGTTTGGTCTTCTCTCCCATGTTTTCTCATTTCACCTCTCCTCTGTCTTTTCCCTCTGTCCCAAATACTACTTCCTTGGTGCTCCAATTTGAGTGGGGTTTGTCCCCCAAGGGTTTATATGTCAGAAGCTTGTGCCCACTTTGTTGATGTGGGAAGTACTTAGACCATTAAGGAGACAGCCCTGGGAATTGGAGTTCTCATGAAACCCGGGTTCATTCTTGTGAAAGAGTGGTTATAAAAGAGCAAGATTGGCTGCTCCTTCTCTCTGGCTTCCTATCTTACCATGTGACCGCTTGCCCTTGTACATGTTCCTGCCACTGTGAAGCCATCTGTCTTGAGGCCTTCTCTAGAGCAAGAAAAAGCCAGTGCCATGACTACAATCCCTAGAAATGTTGGCAAAATAACTGTTTTCTGTAAATAATACCAGCCCCTGGTATTTTCATTACAATGTAAAAGAAGGACTACTCCGGTTGGTATTTGGTGAAGTTCTGCTACTGTAATTTTTGCTTTGGGTGCTGACCAGCCAAGCTATCCATTCCCAAATGACTTATCAAGATATCAATATTTAATTTTATCCAATAAGACAAATGCTATATCTAATTTCTAACATTAAAATTTCACCCTAAAAATCACTAGTAAAAATATTTATTTCCATGGTAAATATACATTTGTATTAAGCCTTATCAAGTGGTAAGGGCTTACATTTTGTTTTTCCAAAAAACGTTAGCCTTTCATTCCACTCATCAGTTCTTGAACAAATTTTTCAGAAATCACATACAAGAAAATACTTTTCCTTCTATCCACATTTATTTATACCGCCCTATAACTCTGAGTCAGGATAATATTAAAATATATTTAAAAGAGGACAGCATAGATACCATTCATGATAGAACCGAAGATCCATCAGAATTGATGCTGGTTACTAACCAGCTTTGAAAAAGCTGGTGCCTGAGGACAACTAAGTCCTCTTTTTATAGTTTTCTTCCAATTCATTTCACAAGTTTCTTTTTAATTAAAATGGTCCCTGTGGTTCTCTATTAAAATATTTCATTCTTTATTATATTTTCCTCCTGGATTGTATATGTGAATGTATGTGTTAATTATACATACCTCACTTTAGAGTATCTTTAATCATTCAAAATATTAATGGGCCCCTTGGTTTTTTGAGACTTACTTATTTCATCTGCAGATTGAGATATTACTTCTGCTAATATATGACTATACTTGAACTTTAAAATTTTATATCTTGATTATTAATTTTTAAAAATTTAGTTTTCATATTTTTCTGTCACTACTAATAGAGCTACATAGTTTTTTAAGGAATCTCCACACCAATTTCCATAGTGGTACTACTAATTTACATTCCCATTTATAATGTAAAAGAGTTCCTTGTTCTCCATGCCCTCACCAGCATTTGTTATTATTAGATTTTTTTATGATAGCCATTCTTTCTGGGATAAGATGGTATCTCCATGTACTTTTAATTTGCATATCTCTTACTATTTTGTTGTGAAATTTTGTTTTATTTTTTCATAGAATAAAATATAAAATGAATACAGATACATAGTAAAAAGAAAAAAAAAACTTCAAAAATTACACGTGTCTAATGTGGGAAGACATCCTGAAATCCATCTTCCAAAGAAGCTGTAGCAATATTCACTCTTACCAAAAAGATACCTCTTGGCAAAATTTCCCTGAGTATAGAGTCAATGTTTTTAATTTTTACAGGTGTGATATGTAAAATAGGGTAGGACTACTATTTTAATTATATTTCTTTGAGTGTTTAATCATATCTTACTGATGATTAAAACTATTTATATATCTATTCCATGTATTCTCTCTTCCTGTTCTACAAGTGAAGCTGCAGTTGCTACTGTGAAATCTTTACAAATAAAACTTGTATGCCGGGCTGGGGATTTAGCTCAGTGGTTCTGCCACCTGCCCCTCAAGCCCAAGGTCCTAAGTTCAATCCCTAGTACCAGAAACAAAAAACATGTATGCCTTCATATCTCTAATTCCAATTGTATTATTTAATTGGCTATCATTTAATACATGCATGAAAACACACACATACATAATAACAATTTTTGTGCTCATAATTTGTTCTTCATAAACGATATTCATTATGAATTATTTTCAACTTGCTTTTCATTGGTAAAAACTTGAAGTTTTATTTAATCTAAGTACTCATACATGGGCGTCTTTTAACTATTACACATTATTCAGATGTACAGATAGATATATTATTTATCTTTTTCACTATTGATGGAAAATTAATTTAAAATTATTATTTTAGTATAGACTTCATTGGATATATATTATATATATGATATATATATATATGATTATTTTTCTGAAGTT
>NW_004624739.1:20132082-20161679 GCF_000247695.1 Heterocephalus glaber | reverse complement strand
ATTTTTGATAAAAATATTAAGATTTCTTATAATTTCTGTATCATACAGTAGAGTGCAATGGACAGTTTACTCACTTTATTCCACTTTACACAGTGAACTAAACAGCTCTCTCTGAAAGGGGCTCATTAACATACCCTGTATCCCATCGAATGGTGTCCCTCTGTGAACCAATTGCACCTTTTCTCATATAAAATATGTGAATATAGAACTTGATAACTCACATTGCATTGTCATAAACTGTGTTATATATTCTATAGGCCTCAGGCAAAACTTCCATTTTGATTTTATCCCTCTCTAAACCAATGTGAAAAAAAATAGTACTTCATATGGGTATTGTGAGATTTATTTAAAATTTATTTATAGTTCCATATCTGAGTTAAATTATGTATGCAAGCCCTATATGTTCATAACTGATATGTCATCCCAGTAGTTAAAAAGGTTTGGGGTATTCTGTTACATGACACTTGTTTGGAAGAAAATAATTTTGATTGTGAAGTAGGAAGTCCTGGAGTGGAGTCTTTATGATCATGGAGAAGCTATGGTGCCTCCTTAGGCAAGTTATGAAAGCTACTTGGAACTTTATTTTTCTTTTGTAAAAATGATAAAACATTGACATGCTTTCTGTAAACTTCAAATGTGGAAGTGACATGTATTAGTCACTCTCTGTTACTGGGACCAAACACACAACATTCACAATTTAAAGAGGAGAGGTTTATTTTGGTTCATGCTCTCTGCCCAAAGCTGGCTCCAAGGCAGAAGAAACAGCATGACGATGGGACAAGGGAGAGGAAAGTGTGTCCCACCCACAGCAGTCAGGAAGCAGGGAGAGGAGGAATGTGCATAAGACAAGAATACACCCTTCAGGAGAAAATACAACTGGCATAAAAAAACTGTTCACAGAAGTAATAGTAGAAAACTTCCCAGACAGAGGTGGAGAATTGGATATACACATAAGTGAGGTATATAGAACTCCAATTAGCCATGATCAAAAAAAATCTATGCCTAGACACATAACACATAATAATCAAGATCCCAGAAACCCAACAGAAGAACAAAATCCTACAGTTAGAGACAGAAACATTAAATTTCTGGAAGATAGGTTAGGTAGAACTCTTGAAGATATTGATATAGGAAAAGACTTTATGAACAAAACCTCAGTGGCACAGGAACTTGCACAAAGAATCAACAACTAGGATCTTATCTTATTAAAAAGCTTCTGCACTGCAAGAGAAACCACCAATAAAGCTAAAAGACAACCTACAATCTGGGAAAAAAATTAGCAATTGTACATTAGACAAAGGACTACTATCTTAAATATATAAAAACTGAAAAAAATCAGACCCCCCAAATTCAAAGACCCAATTCAAAAATGGGCATCTGAAACTAAAAGACATTTCTCAGACAAAGAAGTACAAGCAGCAAATAAATATATGAAAAAATGTTCAACATCAGTGGTTATTGGAGAGACTCAGATGAAAACAATACTGAGATTCCACCTCACCCCAGAAAGAATGGCTGCTATTAAGAAATCATCTAATAACAAATGCTGGTGGGAGTGTGGGGAGAAAGGAACCCTTCTCCATTTTTGGTTGGAGTGCAGACTGGTGCAACCACTGTGGAAATCAATATGGAGATACATCAAAGAACTAGGCTTAGAGGTCACATTCAACCCAGCTATCCCCCTTTTGGGTATCTTCCCAAAAGAATTAAAAGAATCTTACCACAGCAATATATACGCACCCACATTTATAGTGGCACAGTTCATAATAGCAAAAGCTTGGAAACAGCCCAAGTGCCTATCAACTGGAAACTGGATAAAGAAGATGTGGTTTTTAAATAAAATGGAGTACTACTCAGCCATAAAGAATGAGAAACTAGAGACATTTATAGCTAAATGCATGCATATTGAGCCCACCTTCTTAAGTGAAATAAATAGGTCACATATGTGTAAATACTGAATAGTTTCTGGTGTGAGAAACTGAAAGTGTAATTAAGGATACACACAGATGAAATGGCTAAATCACGTATTTCTTGGATTATCTTTCCATCACATGTCATGACTGTATCAAAATTTAAATTAGGGAGAAGTTTGGCTTATGTGGAGTCTGCTAACTGGAGTTTTTTTCCAGATCATTATTTGTTCAATGTTGGTTTTGGGGATCTTTCTGAAACAAATCACATCCTCTGGTGTCTTGTTGGTGTTTGAGATGCTTTTTTAAAATGTTTTTCAGATTTGTTTCAGTTGAGTTCTACTGTGTTTGAATATTATTGCAGTTTTTTTCCCCTTGCATTGTTCTTCTTTGAATGGTTTTAATTTTCTGTATTTATGTGTGTTTGATAATAAAGTTATTTTAAAAATTGAAAAAAAAGAATACACCCTTCTAGGCCACACACCCAGTGACTACTTCCAACCAGGCTGCACCTCTAATACCACATTCAGCTATGGAACTCATCAATGGGTGAATCAACTGATGAGGATAGTGCAGCAGCCCCCACAGTCACCTTCCACCTCATATGAGAACTTTGGGGGACATTCCAGATGTAAATCATAACAAAGCACTTGTAAATGAAATATTCTGAAAGACTAATAAATTAAAATAATGAGAGAGGGGCTCCAAGGTAGAGCAGAATGGAGCCTATCCCTAGAAAGAATGGTGTGATGAGCCCACAGAGTCTGTCTACTCAAGGAAGTTTCCTCTGTAATTAACAATCGATTCTCAAGAAAATAGGAAAATTAAGTGTGTATATAAACCACCACCCTGAACCACAGAAAGGGCTCGCGTCTTAGCAATTCCAAGAATGGTCCACTGACCAGCAGCCTCAGCCTTAACTGGAAGCTTGTAGATGTACAGTATTTCAGCCCCCATCCCACATACTGGATCAGAATCTGCATTCTAACAGATGCCAAAGTGATTAGTATTCACATTAAAGTTTTAGCAGTATTGGGCCTTGACACATGATGTAGCCTAGGAAGGTTCCTACTGATATAACACCTTGATATTAGTTATAACAAAATATATGTAGGAGGACTAGAATGATTTCTTTTAAAAAAAAACTGACATTGTTCTCTTCCATGCTGTGTAACTGGACCTTCTATACCTAAAATCTTTTTTGAACTTCATAGAACACTTCTACCTTTTGCAGATTCTATTGCTGTAAATGCATGCTAGTAAATAAAGGTTCATCTTCAAATCAGAAGAACAATTCAGAAGTATATTCTTGCCTCCTTGCTTTTGGATTCACGATCCTTAGCTACTGTGCCTTGCCTTCAGGAACTGTTATTATGTTTTGTTTTGAAGAAATGAAGCATATTCCAAGCAGAGAAAATGCTGCAGTAACAATAATCTTCAGCAAAATATCATAAGTGACTACACTTAATTCACAAATTAGGTCATGAATAACAATAGTAAATGTGAGATTCTTACCCTGTTTTCCTCTTACACATTTTAGTAATCATATCCTGTAGCTTTGTTGTCAAAAGCAAACAAGGAGAATTATCATTATAATTACAACAGGTGCAGTTTGATGCATAGACATCATATTAAAAAGCTGTGTATAATTCACAAAGGTTGCAAATAGAGTAAGGTGATACTAGAGCTTGAAATAAATTGGCTTCTACTTTTTCATATACAAGTTTTAGTAAATTTTAGTGGTTCACAAAGAAAAATGTACATTTACATTGCCCAAATAATTCCACTCAATGTATTAGCCAACAGGGACTTGAGAAATACTCTAGTATTCATTCACTTGCTTATGTGTAGGAAGACAAATCCCAGGCCTTTTGTAGTTCAGAGGCAGCTTTGTTTGCTTGGTTTGGAGGTAGGTTAAAAATAATTTACATGGCCGGACTTCTAGACAGAACCCTTCCCTCCCCCTCACTTTCTTTGAAAGGATAAATGGAATGAAATACAGGAAGTTTAGTGTTTAGATTCATAGCATGAAGTAAGATTTCTAAAATATGATTGATTTTTGAGGTACAAAAGATCACCGATGCCTGAGTATTTAAACATCTAAATTGTATGAAATGGTACATTTTATGGAAGTTTTAAAATAGCTTGAGCTTTTGATGTTAATAGTTTTCAAACACGTGCTAATAGGCCTGTTCATGCAGAATACTTAGTGCAATTATTTAAATAATGTGAATGTTCCAAATCCTTTTTGTCTTTCTTCCACCCACCACTCCCATCTTCATTCTGAGAAATCAGGTAAGGGGCAGCTGTCACCTGGTATGCTTTGCAGGTCACACTTTGCTCTTTCAGTTCAGTTTTTAAATACAGCAGAATTTGAAGCTAAGTTTGATTTATGAAACAAAATGTATAGCAATGCTATAAGGTTAGTTAAAGGACAAATTCATAGAAGGTTGGCAAATCATTTACATGCTTTTAATCCTCACTTCTGAATTTTTAAAATGAGGCTATAACTATGTCATAATGTGTGTCATGATTTTATTAGTTACTTCCAAAGAGTCCAGAAAGAAGATGAGGCACATAGGAGGTTACATTCTTAGGATGTATTAGGTTTCATCTTCTGCTCTCATTCCTTTTTAAAGAGTAAATCTTCAACTTTTACATTCTCAAAATCCCACTCAAATTCTTAAGGGCAAAATTTGCAGGTTTCTGCTTTTTGAGGTAGTATTTGAAGAAAGAAAGATAAAGGCAGCATCTGGATTAGTCTGAACAGAGAAAGATTAAAATATTACTATTGCAATATTAAACATTACTAATTATTAGCAATATTTAAAATATTACTAAGAATTAGTAGTATTAAAATATTATTAATGTAACATAAAGTAATTAGATTACAGAAAGTTATTTGGGGGAGGGTTATTTCATATGGAAATTTTATCAACAATAATTATTTAGTCCTACCATGCTGCATTTAACTAAGTAAAATCCTATTTAAAATAATAAAATCTTTCTAAGGAAAGAGTAAGCATCTTCTCAGAAAAGTTGGGCCTTTGTGATAAACTGGATAATAAAATTGAGAATCCAATACAGAACGCTGGGTGTGAAAGTTGGGACTACATTATGAATATACATGAACCAAGTATGACTCTGAAGATAGGGCAGGACTCTAAAAGAAGGCATTATATTCAGGGATACAGAGAGTATAGAGTTAAATCATTCACCATGTACAGAAAATAAAAATAATTGGTTCATTGAATTTAGTAGGCTATTATTCTTACTTTGACACACTTACAGATTTAGCATTTTCCCTCTATTTTTGTAGGGATACACTTACCTAGTACTAGTAAACCTACCTGCCCGTCTAGCAATTGAATACTATGTAATTTTGTTGTTGTTATTCTATATGCATTATTTAATATGTTTTAGTCCCTAAGTTGTAATAATAAAACAAAAGAAATTAAAAAATTATTTCATTTCTTAAAGGTACATCCCGTGATGCTCAAAGTAAATGTAAACCAAAAGTCTAAGAATCTCTTAGCAGACAATGTTGAATGGCAAGTGTTTACCAATTCCTAAATTTGCAACAATATCCCTTGTTTCTGCCAAAATTTTAATGCTGGGGAAAGGCTGAGGGAGATTGTTCGGATGGAGTTCTCTGCCTTCTTCCTTTGAGAACATCATGAAATGTAGAATCCAGAGGGCAGTAACTCAAAGCTGTGGGCCGGAGGAGACATTGAGACCAACTCTGACACTGCAAGGGAAGCAGTGAGTACCTAGATAATGTTAGTGACAAGTCAAATGTCATCCATTTGTTTAATTTAGAATGTATTTTTAAATATTCTGTCTTGTGAAACTGGACATCTGGAAACTTTACCAATAATGAGCCTCCTTCTTCATATTGCTTCACATGTGATTGAACTGAATAGTTTTTGAAATTAATTCAAATCAGGAGCCTTCCAGGCTGCCATACCACTGCCCCCAGTGCCAAGGAGCAGAGCCATGTGGGCAACAGCAACACACACACACACACACACACACACACACCATTGAAATGAGAAGACACATAAACAAATCTCAAAACCAGACTTCCAAATCACCTAAAACAACCCCAAAGGGAAATGAGATGGAACAATCTGATATTCAACCACCTGGACTCCCTGAACTGGCAACAAAAGAGGATCTGGAAAAAATGAAATCAGAAAAAATTTCTCAGATAACAGCAGAGATTGTACCCATAGTGCAAAACATGATTAATAAAGGGAGGATGCAGATAAAAAAATAGAGGACCTGAGGAACATGATGGAATCCCAACATAGGAAACAAATGGAATCCATAAAACAGATGGAAATAGATTTCCAGGACATTAAAAACTCCATTGAAAGTCTACACAGCAGAATGAGCCAATGTGAGGACAGAATTTCAGATATAGAAGATAAGATTGCAATTAGTGACCAGGAAAAGAAAAATTGCTTTAAAATTTTAAGGGACCACGAGAAATCAATCCAGCATCTGCTAGACGATGCAAAGAAGAATAACGTAAGACTGATTGGAGTCAAAGAAGAAAGAGGAGAGACTGCAGATGATACACAAAAAAACTGTTCACAGAAGTGATGGTAGAAAACTTCCCAGTGAGGGGAAAAGAACTTGACATACAGATAAGTGAGGCATATAGGACTCCAACTAGCCTTGATAAAAAAAAAATCTACACATAGGCATATAAAAGTTAAGATTCCAGAAACCCAACAGAAGAACAAAATTCTATAAGCAGTTAGAGAAAAGAAACAAATCACATGCAATGGAAAGCCCATCAGAATTACAGTAGACTTCTCAATGCAAACCCTCAAGGCAAGAAGAGCTTGGAGTGACATATTTCAAGCCCTAAAAGAAAACAGCCTCCAACCTAGATTGATGTACCCTGCAGAACTATCTTTCAAAATTGATGGAGAAATAAGATACTTTCATAACAAAGAGCACTTTAGGAACTTCATGAATAGCAAACTAGCACTCCAAAAAATTTTGGACAATATCCTAGGAAAAGACAACAATGTTCACAACTCCAGGAAGCCCAGAAGAATGAATCCATCGGACAGGACAAGAAATTAAACACAAAGGGGGAGAATCCAATAAAAAGAAAAAGTCATGACAAGGATAAGTTAATGCATATCAGTTATAACCCAATGTTAATGGTTTCAATTCACCAGTCAAAAGAAATAGATGGGCAGAATGGATCAAGAAGCAAGATCCAAAAATATGCTGTATACAAGAAATACACTTAATTAAAAAAGAAACTCATAGATTGAAAATTAAAGGGTGGAAAACAGTACTCCAGTGACAGGAACGCCCCCAAAAAGCAGGAGTAGCTATTCTCTTTGCAGATCAAGTGTATTTCAAACGAACACTGATTAAACGAGACAAAGAAGGACATTACATCCTTGTAAAGGGAAGAATCCAAGAGGAAGAGATGACAATCATAAACATATATGCACCAAACACTAGTGCACCCAACTATATAAAACAAATACTAATGGACATGAAAATTAATTCAATCCAGATGGACTTTCATTGAGAATGAACCACACTGAGAAAAGGATGACAAAAATAAGAAGGGGAATGGATTTTTTAAAAATAGGTACCATGGGCTTCCACTTGTCAAGAAATACTATTTTGAATTAGAAATATTTTTTCCTTTGTTAAAATAATCTAATAATGGGCAAAAATGAAAGGCACCTTTTAACTCTACGTGGGTATATGCTTTTGAATGAGAAAGGCAGAAAGACAGATTTATATTTTTGGTACTGGGGATCAAACTCCGGATCTTGCGTTTGTGAGGCAGCTGGTGAGAAAGACAGATTTTAAACAAAAATTGGAATGATTTCGTGGCTATCTCTCCTGTTACAAACTTTAGTATGGTTGATTGTATTGATCAATAGGACACTTCAAAATGTAGAGATTTTTGGTAACAGATATGTACCTGAATTAGGTTAGTTGAAAAGATTCCTCATATATGCAAATTAAGTGAAACAATGGTAAAGGACGAGTATGTAGACAAGAAATTTAGTTCAGAGTGAATGGTGATTTAGAAATTGTAGTTTCTAATCAAATCATAAAAGCCAATTCTCCTCATGGCTTTAAGCACAGATATTAACTAATTCATCATTGCTAACATGAAAAAAATCTTGATGAATGCAATCCTATAAAAGGAGAAAAGAGGTAAATTTCCAAATTTCCACAAATTTAACAAAATTTGAAAATTTAACAAAAAATTTTAAAATGATGTTGTAATTGTTGTGCTCATTATTTAATTTTTTCATAATTTCCATAACTAGAAAAGGGTCTAATAGAAGCCTTACAAATACATGAAATTATTATTTGGAGCTAAATAATCCCAAAAGACCCACTGGAAACATAGGCTTTGGTTTTTATGATTTTTGTTCCTGAGGTAGTACTACTGCTTTTCTTCTTTAACAACAAATACTAGCGTGAGTCACTCTTGAAAAGAATTTGTTTCATGTCATTTTCAAAATGATTGTATGATTGTACACATATTACAAAACAGAAGAAAAGATTTTACAATGAGATTATATCTGTCAGCATTAACCCAGTGAAAGTGACAGTGCATCTTTTTACATACCTCATCCTTGTATAGCTTTTTTCTCATTTTTAAGGCATATTAATTTTTTTACTCCCTCCACAGTTTTCTTGTAGGCAACACGCTTCACACACACACACACACACACACATACACACACACACACACACCCCTGCACTCACACGTTCATTCAATCACTCCCAGTCCACTGTGGTTAGAATTTTGGGTAATTTTCAAAGTATTTTTGTTCTGAGCAATATTTTTTGCTATTTATTTTTTCGTGGTTTTCTATAGTTAAATAGAACCTTAGTCATGAATTTGCCAAGTTAGACCACACAATTGTGAATACTCATTTACTTATTTGCATTAGTTGCTGCTTTTATTTTTATTTCAGTGTTTATAAGTGAAGAGCTCTGTGTTACCAAATTTGTTATCCAGTTTGTGAATTCTTTCTTCAGATCCTCTTTTTTTTTTTTTTTTTTGGTACAGGAGATCGAACTTGGGACCTTATGCTTGTGAGGCAGGCGGTGGAAACACTGAGGTGAATCCTGACCCCAACTCCTCTGTCTCTTCATCGATCCAAGTGTCAAAATTTTTTGCCTTATCAACTTTAAAAATTATTTTATATATTTTAACTTTTATATTTACTACAAATAAAAATTTTATCCATTTTCTCTTTCTCCATTACTCTTAATTTTTTTCAAATTAATACGTTTGATTCCACAGATAAAATGAGGGTATTCACATTCATTATAGACAGTGCCCAGAGGGAGAAACATGGCTGAGTCTGACTTCTCTTTCTTGCAAATCAGATTCTACATCATCTTTTCCCTCACATTTCTTTACTCTTCATCTGCCTTCCTGAGCCGTGTGGTTGGCCACACCACCTCTCCATCTCTCCTTTCTTCCATTTGTTTATTTAGGTATTTGTTTATTTCCTTACTCAGTAATGATAGTTTTGTGGCCAGTTTGTTTCATTATCTGTTGATGGTAATTTAATGATATATACATTTTTTTAAGCCAGAATGATATAGACCTTAATTTTCACTCAATTTCTCATATAGTTTTCATCGGTCAATAGAGCATAATAGCTGTGCGTGGTGGCACATGCTTGTAATCCCAGCATTTGGGAAGCTGATGCAGGAGGATCAAGCCAAGTTTGAGGCCAGCCTGGACTACACAGTGAGTTCAAGACTGGCCTAAACAACATAGTTTTTCTGTCTTGAAAAACCAAAAAAAAAAAAGCATAATAAGACAAATTTTAAATATAGGTTTCATAGTTAATGACATATAATTAGATATATTTTCCTTGAATGCTTAACAAGTAATTGCTATGACGATTTAAATATGTACCCACCCATGATTATTTTGTTGCTTTTTATCATTGCAGCAGTTCTTAGAGAAAATATGCCAGTTTTTTTCATTAAAGGGTTTTCTGGAAATTAAGGTTGACTGACAGCTGGGTGTGGTTCTTATGCTTGCAATCTCAATATCCTGGGAAGCTGAGACAGGAGGATGGAAAGTTTGAGCCCATCCTAGGCAACTTAGCAACTTAATGGAACCCTTTCTCAAAATTAAAAAAAAATTAAAACGGATGGAGATATAGTTCAATGTGAAATCTTTTGGATTCATTCCCAATAACACACACACACACGCGCACACACACACACACACACACACACACACACACAGCAGCCAGTCCTTATTTTATCCACTATTTTATATCCTCTTTCCAATAAATCAACTGTTCCAGTTATCAAAGGCAAGCATTATAGATGTCATTTCTAGTCATCATTAATAAAAACTTTAAAAATGTAGAAAAATTTAAAAAAGAATGAAAGAAAAAGAAAAAAGACCCATAATCCCCTTCTTTTGATATTTCAGTGGTATTTATTTTATGCTTTTTGAAACTATGTACTTTTTTAAGCAAAAAAATTACTTCAATTTCTAGCTACCCATGGCAGCAAGTTTTCTTTCATTTTATTTTGAAGGAAATATTTATACACCACACTGTGCACATTCCTTTTTAAAATTATTTTAAATTTTAAAAATATTTTTAAAATGTATTTCTAATCAACACATAATTGTACATATTTATGGGGCACATGTATACAATCTGTAATGATCATATCATAATAATTAGGATTTCCATCTACTTAAACATTTATCATTTCATAGTTGTTGGAGCCTATGAACTCTTCTCTTCTAGTTCTTTGTAAAATATGTAAGTTTTTGCAAGCCATAGTCACCCTTGTCTTTGCTTTCTTTAAGAGAAAATAAAAAGGGCTATTTTACCTTTCGTTAATAAATCTGCATCATCCCCGTGAACACGCATTACTGCCCTGTGTGCTGCATTCAGCATTTGTTAGAGACATCTACACTGGGTTCACTCACATGGGGTAATCTGTTTTAAGGATGTGTGTGCATATGTGTTTAAGTTTAAATATCACCTACATCTTCACATAGATTTCTCTTGAAAAATATTATTTGGCTCACATCAACCTACATGAAAATCTTCATTTATAGTTTTTGTGCCAAGTAGGGATCTGGTCATTATCTAAAAATTTATATTCCAAATCTCTAAAGTCTTTGAACATACCAAAAACAATAGAGTTTCTTATTTAATACTGCTTTACTTATTAAGAGCATGATCAGTACTGATTTCTGTCTGTGAACAAATGCGTCACTCATGTCTTCAGATAATGCAACTCATTATTTTTCTTGGTGCCAAATTTAATCAGATAATCTGAGCTTTGCTTTTTAGAGATGAAATATTGCATTAGCTATAGGACATTAACAAGAAAAACAACACAACTGTAGACTGAAATGCCTTTGAAAACTCGATTTTAAAATGTATTATGTTAATGCAGCCAAGCAGATGTTACAGCTTGGTGACTGTTTTATATGAGCTGCTGGAAGAAAGACTAAGGATGCTTTTAAAATCAATAAAACATATGATAGTAATAATGAGAGAACATCCATTCTTGTAACTTTCTAATGATATTCCCACTGGCAATGGTTGTTTTGGGGTTTCATTAAGAGATTTTCTTTCTTCTAAGTTAAATCCAACTATGATTCATTGTCATCCAACAGGGTGCTAGTTATGATTTTTATTCTCTGAAAAAACTCCAGGGTAATGAAATAAGGGTTTGAACATTTTGCAAATAATTATACACATTTGGTAAAACCAATTCTCACTTAGTTTAGTGTTAAGAAGGGAGGTATGGCTCTGGGCACATTAAAGACCTTCTCACTGTACACACTGTGAAGAATATAATGGGATAAAATGATTCAGACTCTTGAGCTCTAAGATTAGAACCCTATTATATAGGTCACGAACCTGTAGTTGCTTCTTCTACAAAGTCGGTCTTTCTCTGGTAGGAAATAGTGTGAAATCACTGCAGGGGTGATTAGATGATTGTTTTATTTGATTGTATATTTCTTCCTTTTTCTTGTTTTTAAATAATGTTTCCCTATTATTTTATAAAAGTCATTTAAACTCAACATGACATGGATTTCACTCCAACCATATGCTTTACCTTCTTTATGTGCTATACATTTCTCAAATGGTGACCACGTTATCAGGTAACACAGTAGAAACACAATGAGAAAAAGTGAAAAATTAAAACAATTTTCAAATTTCCTCTATTGTCATCTTGAAATACTACTTACCATAGCATATCAATTTAGGAAGAAGGAAGCACTGAATTAGAAAATTGCTAGTTTGCATCCACCATTATAATAATTGTTTAGACATGAATTATCAATAATTACTGAATCTAAAGGATGAAAATTTGATGAGAAACATGGTTATTTTTCAATATCCTTGATAAGGCATTTATTAATTACAAACACAAAACCAATGAATGCAGTGTAGAAACTAAGCAGATACTACTTTGATGATCAAAGTTAATTTTACAATATGACAATAAATGTCAAAGCCTTCTTATGAATAATTAACATAATTCTTTGGTTTTCCTGCCAAAAATATATGACTTAAATTATGCGAATAGATCAGAAAAATTTAAATTTTTTCCCTGAAATAAAGGGCTTGTACTCTTCAAAAATGTCAAGGACATGAAAGAAAGCAAAAGACTAGTGAACTTTCTGAAATTAAAAAAGACTAATGAAGAATGGCAACTAAACGCAATGTGCCATTCAGGCTTTGATCTTGGACAAGATTTTTTATTTTACTATTAACATTATTACTACTGCCATAAAGAACATGAGTGAGGTAAATGAAATTTCAGTGAGGAATGTAAATTGCACGATAATGCTTCAAATAAGTGTGAACTAAACAAGAAACTAATATGGCTGCAGCCTTAGGAGGTTTCCCCACATTATTGATTTTTATCTCTAGGAACCTCACCAAGAATTGAAAACGAAGAAAGATTCTACCACCTCTGACTGTGGAAGGAAAACAATGTTCACTGTGAAATATAACCTGAGTGTTCTCCATGAACGGGCATACTTTCCAGGAGAAAGACTTCACCAGAGAATTATTTCACCTGAAAGAAGGACATTTCTCACCCTCACTCTCTAGACTTCTGTTTCTCATAAGGGTGGAAGATATTGGAGATAAAGTTGTTTAGATAAAAGATCAGGGGGAGAGAACTACTAAATCCCTGAGATTCTATAACTTTATAACATATTTCCCATTCTCCACACCTCTCTATCATTCAAACTATATTCCAATATGATAGGAATGGATTACATCTAACAAAGGTACAAACAGATTCTATGAAAAACATTCTTGGGCACCCCAGAGTGAACAGGAAAGAGGAGGAAGCCATAGCCAGCATTAAACAAAGCCCAACTCCCACCCAGATTGACACAGAGTCTCAGATGACTCACCCATTTTCCTCAGTTCTTATTAGCAGGTACTTACTAAAAAATTAACAAGGCATTCCTAAAAGGAAACAAAAAAATACCATAGTCTAAAAGGACATAAGAAGTACCAGAACCAGATTCAGGTGAAACTGAGATTTCATTGCTAGCAAACGATCTTCCCAACAGGAAACACAAAGAGAAGTGCTTCGGGGAAAAAGAAAATAAGAGACCACATTAACTTTGATCTACATAGAGTATCCGAGAAGGGAAAAAAGAAAATTAAAACTTTTTTCTTATTTTTATAAAAGATAAGTCTGTAAAATAATGTTAACAGTGTTTTGGGTAATTACAGCTTAAGAGTAAGTTACGTGAATGACTGCAATGCCGTAAAGGACAAGAAAGAAATTAAGAAACTTTCCTTACAAGGCACTTGCACTACATGTGAATTCGTATGGTGTAATTTGAAGATGAACTTGGATTGTTGTATTGAAAACTCAAAGACAATGATTAAAACAAAATTAAAAAGAAGCATATGTGATTTGGTGAGAGGAGATTCAGTAAAATTATACAAAATATTAATTTAAAACCAGAGAAGGCAGGAAAAAGAAAAAAAAGAAATGCAGCAAATAGAAAATGTGGTAAATATCCAACTACATCAATAAGCATTTGATATGTAAATAGACTTTTTTATTAAATTTATTTATTGGTTCATTTTAGGTGTACAGTACGGTTACAGTCATCATTGGGATCTTGTAACTTTACATGATGTATCTTGTTTTTTTTTCCCCCCATTCCCCTGCCCTCCCTTCACCCCCTCCACCCTTCCCTATTTACAAAGACTTTGTTTCCATTTTTTTCCTTTCTCATATTTTTTCTTTTCCCTTCTTTTCTTTCCCCTACCCCTCCATTTCCCCTACTCCTTTAGGACTTTTCTTCTTATTTCACAATGTCAATTATATATTTTGATCCTTATTTAAACTTTTAGTTTTTTTATGTGAATAGTCTTAAGAAATTAGTACAGAATGTCAGAGTGCTATAATAATTGGGGTCTTTCCAACTATGATTTACCATGAAGAAGTATAGACATAGAAGGACGATACTTCCATTTGATAAAAGCTATTTATGAAAAACCAATGGCCAACATCATATTAAGTGGAGAAAAAGTGAAAATATTCTTCTAAAATCAGGAACAAGAAAAGGATGCCCAACATCACCATTTCTATTCAACGCAGTGGTTAAAACATTAGCCGCAGAAATCAGTCAAGAGAAAGAAATAAAAGGGATACATACAGGAAAGAAGAACTTATATTGTCACTATTCACAGACAACATGATATTCAATGTAGAAGATCCAAAAAATTTCACCAAAAATCTCTTAGAAGTAATAATCAGCTTTCGCAATGTAGCAGGATACAAAATAAACACACAAAAGGCTGGGGATTTACCTCAGTGGTTCCGCTGCCTGCCTCGAAAGCGCAGGGACCTAAGTTTGATCCCCGGTACCAAAAAATAAATAAATAAAACCTTCAACTTTTGAGAGAAGGCTCAACGATGGCGGGTCCCGTCAGCTTGCGAGAGCTTCTAATAGGAGCCTCACCCTGCATGGGCTCTGAAAGTCCCGGAGCGTCCCCTACAGAAGGCGGAGGGAATGAGGGTGGTGCAGCGGGGGCCCGGTGGCGACAGGATGAGATTTGCGTGGTGGGAATCTTCGGCAAATCGGCTCTGCGCCTGAATTCTGAGAAGTTCTCCCTTGTCAACACAGTGTGCGACCGACAGATCTTTCCCCTCTTTCGTCACCAAGGTCCGGAGGATCCAGGTCCTGGAACCAAAACCGAAGCTGGCTCTGTTGGTGAGGCCGGTGGATCCGGGGACCCAGGGGCTGCCGCCGGGGATCCAGTTCGGGGAGGTGTAGCTGGCACTGAAGGAAACCGAACTGAGCCAGGTTCCCAGGACTTCAGCCTTCTGCAGGCCTATTACAATCAGGAAAGCAAAGTTCTTTATCTTCTTCTCACTTACATTTGTGATAATTCACAGCTTTTGCGGGCTTGTCGGGCTCCTCAGAGCGGGGAAGCTGGAGGAGGCCTCTCTTTACCAAGTGCGGAAGCGCACAAGTTCTGGAAGCATCAGTAGAAGTTGCAGTGCCTCAGTATCCTTTACCTTTTCTCCGTTTGTCACATCTTGCTCCCCATCCCACTTGTTCCTTTGACATCACTTATGATCGAGTATTCAGAGCCCTGGATAGCCTGAGACAGAAAGTACTGCCCCTCTTCAAAACAGCCATTAAGGATTGTCCAGTTGGCAAAGATTGGAAGCTAAACTGCCGACCTTGCCCACCTAGACTCCTTTTCCTCTTCCAACTCAATGGAGCCCTTAAGGTGGAACCGCCTCGGAGCCAGGACACTGCTCATCCAGACAAGCCCAAGAAACATTCTCCCAAAAGAAGACTGCAGCATGCCTTGGAGGATTAGATCTATAGAATCTTCTGTAAGAGTCGAGTCTTGACTAATCAGAGTATTAATTGCCTCTTTACTGTACCTGCCAACCAGGCTTTTGTGTACATAGTCCCTGGAAGCCAGGAGGAGGACCCAGTAGGCATGTTGTTAGACCAACTTAGGAGTCATTGTACTGTAAAGGATCCTGAATCTTTGCTGGTGCCTGCACCCCTTTCTGGGCCCAGGTGATATCAGGTGATGAGGCAGCACAGCCGACAACAACTTTCCTTTCACATTGATAGCAGCAGTTCCAGTTCTTCAGGCCAACTAGTGGATTTCACTCTTCGGGAATTCCTGTGGCAGCATGTGGAGCTGGTACTAAGCAAGAAAGGTTTTGATGACAGCATGGGCAGGAACCCACAGCCTACCCATTTTGAACTTCCCACTTATCAGAAGTGGATCTCAGCAGCCGCAAAACTATATGAAGTGGCTATTGATGGGAAAGAGGAGGATGTGGGGTCACCCACTGGAGAGCTAACTTCTAAGATTTTAAGTAGTATTCAAGTCTTGGAAGGGTTTTTGGATATTGGCACAAAATTCTCAGAAAACCGGTGCCAAAAAGCTTTACCCATGGCCCATCGTGCCTATCAGTCAAATTTGCCTCATAATTACACAATGACTGTCCATAAGAATCAGCTTGTACAGGCTCTTCAAGTGTACAGTCAGCATGCCAGAGGTCCAGCCTTTCACAAATACGCTATGCAGTTACATGAGGACTGCTACAAATTTTGGAGCAATGGCCATCAGCTCTGTGAGGAGAGAAGTTTAACTGATCAACACTGTGTACATAAATTTCACTCATTACCTAAATCAGGAGAAAAGCTAGAAGCTGATAGAAATCCCCGTGTGCTCTATCACAACAGCCGAGCTCGATCCACTGGTGCCTGTAATTGTGGATGGAAGCAAGCACCCCGAGATGATCCCTTTGACATCAAGGCAGCTAACTACGACTTTTATCAGCTTCTGGAAGAAAAATGTTGTGGAAAATTGGATCATATCAATTTCCCAGTATTTGAACCAAGTACTCCAGATCCTACTCCTGCCAAAAATGAATTCTCTCCCCCCGCCTCCAGATTCAGATGCTGATAAACTTAAAGAAAAAGAACCTCAAACCCAAGGACAGAGCACAAGCCTGAGTTTAGCTTTGAGTTTGGGCCAGTCTACAGATAGCTTAGGTACCTATCTGGCTGATCCACAAGCTGGAGGAGACAATGCAGAAGTTCATGGTCAAGAAGTATAACCTGAGAAGAGACCAAATCTGGTTGATCAACAGGCATCCACAGTTGAGTATCTGCCAGGCATGCTACATTCCACTTGCCCAAAAGGTCTTCTACCCAAATTCTCCAGCTGGTCTTTGGTGAAACTAGGCCCTGCTAAGTCTTACAACTTTCATACAGGTCTAGACCAACAGGGCTTCATTCCAGGAACAAGCTATCTTATGCCTTGGGACATTGTCATCAGGACAAGAGCTGAAGATGAAAGAGATTTAGACACAAATTCTTGGCCTGCTCCCAATAAAGCCATTCCTGGAAAGAGAAGTGCAGTTGTTATGGGAAGAAGAAGACGATGAGATGATATAGCTCGGGCTTTTGTGGGCTTTGAGTATGAAGACTTTCGAGGTCGGAGATTCATGTCCTCAGGACCTGACAAAGTAATGAAAGTGATGGGAAGTGGGCCAAAGGAATCAACTTTAAAGGCCCTTAACAGTGATATGCCCTTATACATTCTGTCCTCATCTCAGGGTAGAGGACTAAAACCACATTATGCTCAACTTATGAGGCTTTTTGTTGTGGTTGCTGATGCTCCTTTGCAGATAATACTAATGCCCCAGGTTCAACCAGGCCCACCACCATGTCCAGTATTTTATCCAGAAAAACAAGAAATCATTCTCCCACCTGATGGCCTTTGGATTTTGAGATTTCCTTATGCGTATGTGACTGAGAGAGGACCTTGTTTCCCTCCTAAGGAAAATGTGCAGCTAATGAGCTATAAGGTGCTCCATGGGGTTCTTAAAGCAGTGACACAATAAGAGTTTTCCAGACAGCCCAATCCTAAACTTGAGCTACTTTTTGGTTTTGGTGCATATGTGATGTTTGTTTTTTGGTATATGTATATTGTTTGGGTTTTCCCAAACCCAAAATGTGTTTTGGCTATAGGAGTTCAGTATTTGGACAATAATTGTTTCACTGTTTCATTATATTGTTGATATTTATTGTAAGTGGGGTTACAACTTTGTAATAAAGAATAATAAATAAATAAATAAATAACACAAAATTAATAGCATTTGTGTACACCAATAATTATCGTAATGAGAAATTATGAAAACAATACCACTCACAGTATCGTCAAGAAAAATTAAATACCTAGGACAATCGTGCTGAATGTATGACACATATTTTATTTGATTTTTCTTTTTAAGACAAATTATGTTAACATGTGAGTTGTTTTTTTCAAAACTAAAATCTCAGCGTTCATGTTTAATTGCAGTGTGCCATTTTGCAGAACATAAGTGAGTTTTGGGTTGCAGTTTGGGCAATTGTCTCTAAAAGGTTCTCCATCACTGCCCTAGGAATTAACCTAACCAAGGAAGTGAAAGACCTCTACAAAGAAAACTACAGTACTCTGAAAAAGGAGATTGGAGAGGACATCAGAAAATGGAAGGGTGTTCCCTGCTCCTGGATAAGCAGAACCAATATTGTCAAAATGGCCATACTTCCAAAACTAATATACAGAATTAATGCAATCCCATTCAAAACATCAATAGCATTCTTCACAATTCTAGAGAAAACAATCCTAAAATTCATATGCAACCAGAAGACACCTAGAATAGCAAAAGCAATCTTGGGCAACAACAGAAGTCACCACAATACCTGACTTCAAGCTATACTACAAAGTAACAGTGATTTTAAAAAAATGACATGGTATTGGCAGAAAAATAGGCATGTGGATCAGTGGAACACGATAGAGGATACAGAAACATCCCCAGGTACACTCAGCTATTTAATGTTTGAAAAGGGGGGCAAAAACATACATTGCAGGAAAGATAGATAATTAGAAATGGTGCTGAGAAAACTGGATATCTATTTGCAGAAGACTGAAGCTGGACTTATCTCTCTCACCCAGTACTAAACTAAAATCAAAGTGGATCAAAGATATAAATATTAAAACAGTAGCATTGAAGCTACTGGAAGATAAAATAGGTAAACCATTTAAAGTCATATGTGGAAGAAAGGATTATCTAAGTAAACCCCCAATTATATAAGAAATAATAAGAATCAACACGTGGGGTTACATAAAATTAAGAAGCTTCTGCACAGCAATGGAATCAATTAGACTACAGAGACAATCTAAAGAATCAGAAAAAAATTTTGCTAGCTCTTCCTCAGAGGAATAGTATCTAGAATATATAAAGAACTAAGAAAAATTAGACCATTTAAAATAAATTACACAGTCAAGGAATGGGCAAGTGAAATGAACAGACACTTCTCAGCAGAAGTACATATTGCCAACAAACATATGAAAAAATATTCAACATCTCTGGCCATTACAAAAATGCCAATGAAAACAATGATAAGATTACATCTTACACCAGAAAGAATGGTAATCATAAAGAAGTCAAAGAATAACAAGTACTGGTGAGGATGTAGGAAAAAAATAAATCCTCCTATATTGGTGGGAATGTAAACTAGTCCAATCATTATGGAAATCAGCATGAAAATTTCTCAAAGAACTAAAATTAGAAATTTCATATGACCCAGCTTTTCCCTTCTAGGTATCTTCCCCAGAAAGCTAAAGACATCATACTAAAGTGATACAGTCATACCAATATTTATAGCAGCACAATTCATAATAGCTAAATCCTGGAAGCAGCTTGTATGCGTATCAACACATGAGTGGATAAAGAAAATGTCTCTAAACCCAATGAAATACTATGTGGTATAAGGAAGGATAAATGAGACATTTGTAGGAAAATGGATAAATCTGGAAAATATACTGTTTAATGAATTAAAACACATTCACAAGCTTAAATACCATAAGGTATCGCTGATTCGAGTATGGCAAAGTACAAACAAAAAGCACAATAAAGGACGAATAGAAGGAAACAAGGAGATAGTTCCCTTGCAAATGGGTAGGGTTTTAGGAGAACAAGGGTGAAGGGAAAGAGGGAGGGGAAGGAGAAAATAAGAAGAAGTGCGATGCATCATATACAGTAACCTAATAATCTTTTTAATCTTTTTTTTTTTTTTGTACTGGGTAGGGTTTTAGGAGAACAAGGGTGAAGGGAAAGAGGGAGGGGAAGGAGAAAATAAGAAGAAGTGCGATGCATCACATACAGTAACCTAATAATCTTTTTAATCTTTTTTTTTTTTTGTACTGGGCATCAAACTCAAGACCTTATGCTTACAAGGCAGGAGCAGTGCCGCTGAGCTAAATCCTTGGCCCAGGACCCTAGTAATCTTAATAAATGTAAACACTATATGTCATAAACATTAGCTAAGAATAATAACAAGAACCAGAATGAAAATGGGGAAAGGTGATTTGGAGGCAGAGGGAGAGAGGCATTGGGAAGGAGAAGGGAATTTTTAAAAAACTTTATTATGTACATGTGTGTAACCCCAGAATAAGTGTAAACTTCATGTACTGTAAACATGCACTAATAAAATAATCAAGAAAATTTAGTAAAATGTTTATGTTTGAAGGGAAAAAATGAAACTATTCTCACACGATATCATTTTCTTTATAGTAAATGGTCAAGAAATGACAAAAGTCTTCTGGGACTAATCAAGGAGTATAACAGTAAGCAGGACTAACAGGTTAATATTCAGAAGTCAGCTTCTCTCCTTTATACCAGCAACAAAGCATTTGAAATAAAACACTAACATATACAATGACATCAAATATGAAAAAATACATAAATCTAACAAAGTACTATTGAATCTATATGCAGAAAATAATCTTATTAGTTAATGAAAGAAGATCCAAATAAATAGAAATTTTGGACTCTCAATTGGGAAGACTATTTATTGCTTAAAGTTCAATTCTTCCCAACCTTATAGATCATTTCACTTTTAGTCAAAATTAAAGCAAGCTATCTGTAGATATAGAAAAAGCATTTCTAAAGTTCCTACAGAGTCCTAAAATCAAAATTCATAAAAATAATACTGAAGAAGAGTCACAAAGTTTATAATTTTACATTATAAATCCTTTACAAACTTTAATACTTACTCTAAAACTATAGTAATCAAAATAGTGAAGTTTTGCTGAAAACAGATATATAGATCATTGAAATAGAAACACAGGGCCAGGAACAGGCTTCTAGAAATTATGACCAATTATGTAACCAATCCTATGTCAAAGGGACATAAGATTCACCCGAAAGAGCTCTAAATAGACATAGTTGAAAAAATTTGAACACAATAAAATATTATTGGGTTAAAACCTGAAGAATGATATAAATGTCAATGAGACCATCCTGGTAGAAATAGGGATTGAATCAGTGTATATAAATGCATATGGATAGACTTATTTCTCTGCAAAATTATTCAAAACAATGTATGTAGATATTCAGTTCTCAGAGAGTTAGTGCAAAAGCCTTTCCTCCTTAAATATACACTGAACTTCCTCCCACAGTAGAGAATTGAAAAGGTGCAAGTTGAATAATTATACAATGGAAAAATAACCTCAGCCAGGTTAACTTCAAGTTAGACATTGAGAGTAATAATTCCTCTTGATAATTCATACCATTGGTATGATTTAGTGAGAGTGGCACTTTACCTTTCAAAAACTGATAATGCCAATTTAATCATGAAAAAATATCATATAAATTCCAGTTAGGGACATTCTATAAAATATCTCTAAGCAAGAAAAGTCTGAAAAACTATCATAGTGAAGAAGAACCTAAAGAAACTTGCCTACAGGACAGATGGTATCATGGAACAGAGAACATTCTGGATAGAGGCCAAGGATTATATCAATAAAATATAGACTTCACCTAATGATAATTTATCCATATTTCTTTATCACTTCTACTAAATTTTTCATACACTGTATTATGCTGTTGCAGGAAACTGGATATATAAAAATGGTTCTCTCATTTATATGTTTCTAATTTTGTATAAAACTAGAACTGCTCTTAAATAAGGATTTTTAAAGGAATTTGGGGAAAAAATCTATAAAAACTGGGAACACAATAATGGCCTCAATTAACAGAAAGAAATTAAGTGGAGAAAGAGTGGGTTGTAGGATAAGAAAATAAATTTGACCTTTGGAGTTTTTCTGCAGCAGCTATAGGACATGCTCTTCAGTAAACTCACTATTGAAGTATGGGCCTCAGGAGACCATTCTTAACTGGAGATTTATTTTGGGGATTGAACACCAATGTGGAGTTTAGTCAGTAAATTTGAATATTTGGAAAAAGGATCAGAAATTTTAAAAGGCAGACATTTGGGGGAAGTGTAACTTTGAAAATAGAATGTAAGGGTGTGTGAGGAGGCAGAAGAAAGGGATATCCTATAAAAGAAGAGAGAAGAATTTTAAAAGTTGAGAAGGTAAAAGATTAAAATGAAAAATTAAAGGAATGCATCTACTAAGGGTCAGATATTTTATCATGTTTTCCTTAGCAAGAATTAGAACTTTCAGTTAACATCTACAATCAGCAAATGGGTTGTAAAATCAGTTTCTGATGATCAGCATTATTTTAATTGAAATAGGATTGAATGGAATACCAAATGTGAAGTTCAACACATGCATGAAAGTTCTGAATTTACTCTTAGAGAGTAGAATTGTTCTTAAATTTACTGGAGATTTGGAGAATGATGCCACACATGGAGCAAACAATTGTGAAAAGATTTTCTACCCTATAAAGATTTCTGGGAAGAGCAGAGCAGCTCCTGGAAAGTTAAAAAAAATACCTTGAAAGAGCCATGAAAAGAGAATAGGGTTTTTACACTGAATAGGGAGTGAAGCAAAGCAGAGTCTGACTTTCTGTGAAACTTTTTTCTTCAGGGGTATATGTGCAAGACTGTATGAATTGGAGTCTGTGAAACATATTATTTGGGATTGTAATAAAAACAAAAGTTTGAAACTTTGAGACCCATAACCATATATGTCATTAAATAGTTTAATTGAATTATATAATTCAACTTAAAGAACAGATTTATAGGCCCTGCCCCCCAGTAACCAACGAGTGGACAGTGAGGACCTCAGCCCCATGGAGGGGGGCTCTGTCCTGCCAGCACCTCACCCCCCAGAGACCAACTTAGCCATGCACTGCCCCCCCCAGCCTCCTGACGGTGCCACCCACTGGAAAAGTGCAGAGGATCTCTGCAATCAAGGCACACCAGACCACCATAGTTGGCAAATTGGAGGGATCATCTCCTCCCATTGGAATCCAGACTACATTCAGGGGAAGGGCAGCTGGAACCTACAGTAGAACTTTGCGGAGTTCAACCCTGCAGGAGAACAGGGAGGTCAACTTGGGACTTGCAGCCAGAAATCAGCCTGAATCTCATGGGTCGGCTACTGGCTTGCTGAGACTCATTGAGTGGGCACACTCCTGCCCACATTGTCTATTGTGACGGCAGAGACATGCCCTGAAGGAAGCCCTTCATTTTTATTTTTTATGTTATGTTCAAATTTTTTTTGGTCTTATTTTTAATTTTAATTTGAAATTTTTTTTGTCTTTTCAAATTTTTCTTTTTTCTTTTTTTTCCCCATTCTCTTTTCTTCCCCTCTCTCTCACTGTCCCACATTGTTCTTCATCTCCCTTCTTTTTCCTGTTCTGACCCTAATTCAGATTTCTTCTTTATTTTTCTTTTCTTCTCTTTTTCCTTCTCTTGACTGTCATTAATTTCAAAGGAAAGTAAATATAGTTTTCAGCCTCCCTATTGCTGTTAGGTTGTTCTGTTCTTGTCTTTGTTCTTTCATTCTGTCTTTTCCTTCTCTCTTCAATAGTTTTGTAGCATTTATGTAATCTTCCTGCGTCCTCTGGCCTCACTGCTAACCTTTCCCTATCTTTCTAGCCATCCCTCCCTCCCCAACTCCTTCTAATTCCCCATCCTGAAGGTTAAAGTTGCTATATTGAAGAGTTTATACACCGCACTGGTCCTCAATTTTGATTTAATTCACACAAATAAAGGTGTTAGATTAATAACTACCACAAATTGTCATTTTCTAAGCTTGATGCTATTGTGTTGCTGATTGTATCACATGGACTAAGGTGTTGTGATTGATCTAATCAGTTGTCCTTCCTGGTATGATGAAAATGAGATAGCCTCAGAGTCATTAGACACTCAAAACCTAAAGACCAGATATATCTGGAAGACACCTCTGAGAAGCAATCATTCCATAAGGGTCTAAACACAAGCAACAAACATACTTACAATAAGCCATTTTGAAGTATCAACCCAGGAATTAAACCAAGGACAGTGCCAAAAAACAAAAATGAGAAGACATTTAAGCAAGGCACAAACCCAGACTTCCACCCCACCAAAGGAAAATTTTTGGGGAATCAAGGTGGAAAAGTCTGATAATCAACCACCTAAACACTCTGAACTGATAACACAGGAAGTAACAAAACAGATGAATGAGGCTCTAGAAAAATTCAAAGCAGAAATAATTTCCCTGATAACTACAGAGATGGTGAGCAGAGTGAAAGACATGATTAGAGGCTCTAAAACAGAAACAGATAAAAAAAAAAAAGATGAGCTCAGAACCATGCTAGAAGCCATGAATGCCCAGCATAAGAAAGAAATGGAAACTTTGATCGCCCAACATAGGAAAGAAATGGAATCCATGAAACAGATTCAAACAGATATTCAGGAGATTAAAAACTCCATTTTAAGTATTCATGGCAGATTGAGCAATTGTGAAGATAGACTATCAGATATGGAAGACACGATTGCAGTTACTGACCATGAAAACAGAGATTTCTGCAAAATGGTAAGGGACTATGAGAAATCAATCCAGCAGCTGCTAGATGATGCAAAGAAGAATACCATAAGACTAATAGGAGTCCACAAAAAAGCAGAAGAATGTACAAATGATATAAAAAAACTGTTCACAGAAGTAATAGTAGAAAATTTCCCAAACAGATGTAGAGAATTGGACATACAGATAAGTGAAGCATATAGAACTCCAACTAGCCACAATCAAAAAAATTCTACACTTGGACAAATAATAGTCAAGATCCCAGAAACCCAAGAGAAGAACAAAATCCTAAAAGCCATTAGAGGAAAGAAACAAATCACACACAAAGGAAAGCCCATCAGAATCACAGCAGACTTCTCAACACAAACCCTCAAGTCAAGGAGAATCTGGAGTGAAGTATTTCAAGTCCTAAAAGAAAATAATTTCCAACCTAGACTATTGTATCCTGCAAGATTCTCTTTCAAAATTGACAGGGAAATTAGATATTTCAACAACAAAGAAAACCTGAGAAATTTCATGAAGACCAAACCAGCACTCCAAACAATTGTAAACCATATCCTAGAAAAAGACAATGAAGGTTACAACTCCAGGAGGCCCAACACAGGGAAGCCACCAGGCAAGGCAAGAAACTAAAGATAAATGGGGAAAAAATAAAAAATAAAAGAGCCAACAACAATAAAACATCATGACAATGATGAGTAAATATCCATCAATGATAGCCATCAATGTTAATGGCCTCAATTCACCAATCAAAAGAAATAGACTGGAAAAATGGATAAAGAAGCAAAATCCAACAATATGCTCCATACAAGAAACATACCTAACTCAAAAAGAAATTCATAGACCGAAAGTAAAGGATGGAAAACAGTTCTCCATGTGACAGGAACCTGGGAAATAGCAGGGGTAGCAATCTTATCACAGACAAAGTAGATTTCAAACCAAAACTAATTAAGAGAGACAAAGATGGTCACTACATCCTTGTGAAGGGAACAATCCAAGAGGAAGAGATGTCAATCATAAATAAATATGAACCAAATATGAATGCCCCCAACTATACAAAAAAATTAATGGGCATGAAAAACCAAATAAGCACTAATACAGTTGTAGTGGAGGATCTCAATACCCCACTATCACAAATAGACAGATCACCTAGAAAAAAAGCAACAACAAAATTCTAGAACTGAACCAAGCTATTGAACAAATGGACTTAATAGATGTTTACAGAGTGTTCCACCCCACAAAATCGGAATACACATGGGTCATTCTCCAAAAGAGACCACATACTAGCTCATAGGACATGTTTAAGTAAATGTAAAAGAATTGAAGTTACCACCTGTATATTATCAGACCATAGTGCAATAAAACTGGAGATCAATAGCATAAGAAACTGCAAAACCACCACAAACACATGGAAATTGAATAACACTCTCCTGAACAACCAATGGTTCCCAGAGGAAATTAAAGAAGAAATTAGACAGTTTCAACAAGTAAATGATAATGCCAGTACAACATACAGGAATCTATGGGTCACAATGAAACCAGTTATATGAGGGAGATTCATAGCAGTGAATGCCTATATTAGGAAAACAGAGAAAGCTCAAGTAAACAACCTAATGCTGAACTTCAAGCTCCTAGAAAAAGAAGAGCATGACAAATTCAAAACTCATACAAGAGACGAAGTTTTAAAGATCAGAGCAGAAATCAATGCAATGGAGACTAAGAGATGATACAAAAATTCAATGAATCAAAGAGTTTGTTTTTTGAAAGAATAAATAAAATTGATAACCCTTTAGCCAACCTTATCAAAAAAGGAAAGAAAAGGCTCATCTCCATGCAGTTAAGAATGAAAAACGTGAAGTCACAACAGATCCAGCAGAAATCCAGAGGATCATCAATACCTACTTTGAGAACCTGTACTGTAATAAAATGGAAAACACAGAAGAAATCCACAGATTCCTAGATGCATACAAATTGCCAAAGTTAAATGAAGAAGATATAAAAATTGTAAACACCCCAATTACAATGAGTGAAGTTGAAAACATAATTAAAAATTTACCAACAAAGAAAAGCCTGGGTTCTGATGGCTTCATTGCTGAATTCTATAAGACATTTACAGAAGAACTATCACCATTAATCTTTAAATTCATTAATGAAATTGAAAGGGAAGCAATACTTCCAAATTCATTCCTGTAAGCAAGTGTTACTTTGATTCCAAAACCAGGGAAAGACCCAACACAAAAAAGAACTACAGGCCAACCTTCCTAATGAACATAGATGCAAAAATCCTCAACAAGTTACTGGCAAACAGAATACAGAGGATCATCAAGAAGATCATACACCCTGACCAAGTCAGATTTATCCCAGGGATGCAAGGATGGTTCAACATAAGTAAATTAATAAATGTAATACACTATGCTTACAGAGCCAAGGACAAAAATCATATGATCATCTCAATTGATGAAGAAAAAGCATTTGACAAAATCCAACACCCATTCATGATAAAAACCCTACAGAAAATTGGAATAGAAGGCCTTTATCTCAGCCTGATTAAGGTTATCTATGAAAAACCAATAGCCAACATCAGACTAAATGGTCAAAAACTGAAAACTTTCATGCTAAAATCAGGAACAAGACAAGGATGAGCCCTATCAACAATCCCGTTCAATATAGTTTTGAAAACATTACCCATGGCAATTAGACAAGAGAAAGAAATAAAAAGAATAAAGATAGGAAAGGAAGAAATTAAACTGTCATTATTTGTGGATGATATGATACTTTACATAGAAGACCCAAAATACTGTGCCAGAAGACTTCTAGACTTACTTGACAGATTTAGTAGAGTAGCTGGATATAAGGTCAACACTCAAATAGCAATAGCCTTCTTGTACACAAATAAGAGACTCACTGAGAGAGAAATTATGGAGACAATTGCCTTTACAATAGCATCCAAAAAAATGAAATATCTAGGAATTGATCTAGCAAAGGAAGCAAAAGACCTCTACACTGAAAACTACAGCACTCTGAAAAAAGAGATCGACAAGGATATAAGAAAATGGAAAAACATCCCTTGTTCCTAGGTAGGAAGAACCAATATAGTGAAAATGGCCATACTTCCAAAACTGCTGTATAGATTTAATGCAATGCCAATTGAAATTCTAACAATATATTTCACAGAATGAGAGAAAACAATCCAAAAACTCATTTGGAACCAGAAGAGACCCAGAATAGCAAAAGCAATACTAGGCAACGGAAATATTGCTGGGGGTATCACAATCCCCATCTTGAAACTATACTACAAAGCTACTGTGATAAAAACAGCATGGTACTGGCAAATAAACCAACCTGAGGATTAGTAGAATAGATTATAAGAGGCAGAAACAACTCCAGACATACTCAGCCACCTCATCTTTGAAAAGGAACCAACCACCCTCACTGGAGGAAAGATAGTCTATTTAATAAATGGTATTGGAAAAACTGGATTTCAACCTGCCAAAGATAAAAACTAGACCCATATCTATCATCATGAACTACACTAAGATTGAAGTGCATTAAATATCTAAATATTAAAACAGAAACAAACTTACTGGAAGATAAGTTAGGTAGAACTCTTGAAGACATTGGGATAGGAAAAGACTTTATGAATAAAACCTCCATAGCATGGGAACTAGCACAAAGAATCAACAATTGGGATTTTATGTTATTAAAAAGCTTCTGCACTGGAAGAGAAACCACCAACAGAGCTAAGAGACAACCTACAATGTGGGAGAAAATTTTTAGCAGCTGTACCTCAGACAAAGGACTACTATCTAGAATATATAAAGAATTGAAAAAATCAGGCCCCCCAAATTTAAAGACCCAATTCAAAAATGGGCATCTGAAATGAACAGTCATTTCTCAGACAAAGAAGTAAAAGCAACAAATAAACACATGAAAAAATGTTTAACATCACTGACCATTCAAGAGATGCAGATGAAAACAACACTGAGATTCCAACTCACTCCAGAAAGAATGGCTGCTATCAACAAATCAACCAATAACAAATGCTGGTGGGGGTGTGGGGAGAAAGGAATCCTTATCCATTGTTGGTGAGAGTGCAGACTGGTGCAACCACTGTGGAAATCAGTATGGAGATACCTCAAAGAACTAGAACTAGAGGTCCTATTTGACCCAGTATTCCCCTCCTGGGTATCTTCCCAAAAGAATTAAAAGAATCCCACCACAGCAATATATGCACACCCGTTTTTATAGTGGCACAGTTTGAAATACCTAAAGCTTGAAAACAGGCCAAATGCCCTTCAACTTGAGACTGGATAAAGAAGATGTGGTTTTTTTTTTTTAATGAAATGGAGTATTACTCAGCCATAAATAATGAGAAACTAGAGACATTCATAGTTAAATGGATGCACATTAAGGCAATACTCTTAAGCAAAATAAATAGGACACACGTGTAAATATCAAATAGTTTGTCTGGTGTGAGAAACTGAAAGTATAAATAAGGATTAAAATGATTAAGATGAATAAGTGATAATTTGATATAGGAAGAAAGGGTCCAAAGAGGTAGGGGAAGTGGGAGGGGGAAGTGAAAGGAAAGAAGGCGAAGGAAAAATTATGAAAAAAGGAAAAAATGGAAACAAATTTTTTGTACATAGAGAAGGGTGGAGGGGGTGAAGGGCACACAGGTAATGGGGAAATAATGAGAACCAAGATACATTATGTACAGGTACAAGCACTCAATGATAAATGTAAATGTATTGTATACCTAAAGTGTACCAATAAAAGAATTTAAGGGAAAAAAATACAAAAATAAGAACAGATTTATAGACTCTCAATGCAGAATTTCTTGTCAGTGGTC
>NW_004624739.1:20109563-20124580 GCF_000247695.1 Heterocephalus glaber | reverse complement strand
AGTATCAGAGTGTTCCATCTCATTTCCCTTTGGGGTTGCTGTAGGTGATCTGAAAGTCTGGTTTTGAGACTTATTTATGTGTTTTCTCATTTCGACTGGGGCAGCAGTCTGTTAGTGCCTGCATGGCTTACCTCCTCTGAGCTGGGTTAGGTGAGACAGTGTCCGGTAGCAGCAGTAGGGATGGTGACTCAAAAGCCCTTTCCTGTGGGCTGGGAGCAGCCGGAGGAATGGTGACCGGGAAACCCCTTTCTCTGGACCAGGAGCAGTGGGATGGCGGCTCAGAAGCCCTTCCCTTGCGGCTGGGAGCAGTGGGAGGGATGGTGGCCCAAAAGCCCTTTCCTCTGGGCTAGGAGCAGCGGGAAGGATGGTGACCGAGAAGCCCCTTCCTCTGGACCAGGAGCAGTGGGGCGATGGCTCAGAAGCCCCTACCTCTGGGCCAGAACAGTGGGACTCAGTACCTTGGTCTGGTGGTCTGGTGTCCTCTGCGTCTTTGTAGTGTGGAATCAGGTGGTTGCCTGTCTACAGCGGGGTGATTCAGTGTCTTCCGCGTGACTCACGACCTTGGTAGGGCGTGCACAGACCTGCCTGTCTGCAGCGGGCTGATTTGGCGTCTGTTTTCTTTCTCTATTCTCTGGGACTTCTGCTGTCAGGAGTAAATTTATCATTTTTTTCCACTTTTCCCTTTCTCTGCTTTTTTTAAATTACCGCTCCTGTTTCTTAAAAACCATGTTCTATTACTTTTACTTTCCTTTTTTTATATGCTCTCCTTTTTTCTAAATCTTTTAAATGCTGTAAAATCAAATGATCTAGAGGTGCATGTGGGAAAGAAAAGTTCATTAGATAAGAGAAAGTAATAGAATTCTGTTATCTTAGTTTTCATTAATACCTACAGTATATCTGAACTTCTATTTGGAAAAGAATCAGAAAAACTGCTTAGTCCTTAGAACCTACAGTAGAGAGTCAAAGATAAATAAATGGGCTTTGGCAGTATACGTTATAGGTCTTCAACCTATTACAATAAAGTCATCTTTGAAAGGAACACCTTACTCACTGACAAGTAGAGATGTCACCTATTACTATTCACTTTTCCTTGCCAAAATCTCTGTTAAGTCTAAGCCAACTGCCATCAATTCCAAAAGAAATATATTTTTCTAAAATATGTTAGCTCATTAACAAGGTCTTATATTTATTATCCCTAATTGCTACACTTGCAGATATTCAGAATTGGTGCTCTTTTGTTGTTGTTGTTGTTGGGTACCAGGGATTGAACTCAGGTCCTTGCGCTTGCAAGGCAGGTGGCAGAACCACTGAGCTAAATCCCCAGCCCCTAGAATTGTTATTCTTTAGTTGAGCAAAACCTTGTCTTTCCAAATGTCTGAGCAATACAACCATTTTATTAATATAGATTATTCAAACAATGATGTCTGCTAGTCACTCAACAAATGCTTTTTAGGGTAATTTAAATTTCAAGTTATAAATTTCAAAGGTCAAGTTCAAACAACAACAGAAGATAAATGAACTTTAATAAAAAATTTAGTTATGAAGCAAGAAATATATTTCATTCAAGTAAAAATCTGTTAAAACACTACTTAAATGTTTGATTTTGACTTAAATCTTCAATTGAAACATTGCATAGGAGAGGACGTTACAGTATCCTATGAGTGATTCTTATTAATAATAATATGATTAATAATGAACTTTTTTTCATAGTAGTATTAAGTGAGATATCTGATATCATTAACTTTTAGCCTACATGTTAAGCCTAATCTAAAAATTAGGAATAGTGAAGAAACTGTTAATTTCATGATAAACATTATTGTTGTTATTGCTATATCTATGTTTAGACCAATATATATGAGCACATCTGCATGCTAACAACATACCAATAGCACTGGTTTTCATTCATTGCCTATATATTAACCAATATATGTTTGCTAATCTATTTCAGAACCTTCATAAATCAACATAATCTTGCCATTTTGCTCAGGTTTTGCAGTAGACTTATCATTTCTTAATCATGATATTAATCAATCTCCATTATTTTGCCAACACTTTCATTCATCATCATTTTAAAAATACCGTACAATCTATCACTGACGTTGCTTCAACATATCCTTTCAAGCAACAAAATGATTTTTAACAGAATAATAAATTGAAAGCAACTACATACCTGTGCACCCCCATCCCAAGGAGAAATTGTCAAAATAGTCAAAACTGGCTTTTGCAACCCCAAGGATATCATTACGTTGTGGTGCAGAGGTAGATGTTTAAGGAAGCTTCTTTGAACATAATAATATTTTGAAACCAGTGATGTTAAAGTGGGAGTTTTCCAAGCCTAATGAGGAGGCAGTGGACAAAACTGTTCAGAAAGTGTAATATTAACCTAGCATGATAAATGATGGACTTCTGTATGGCTTTCAGCTAAAAATATGAGGATTATACGCTAGTATACATTAATTAGCAGTAGCAGCTGGTCAATAAGTACAAGGGATATTTGTACTTTCAGAGTTTTTCAGTGGGGAGGGTGATCTTTTACCCCTTTAACCTTCAAGTTGCTATGAAGTGAATCACCAGTATAAGTCCATTTTTTATTGCTGTAATAACATACCCGAAGCAAGCTAATTTTATAAAGAAAGATTATCTGACTCATAGTGTTGGAGGCTGAAAGTCCATACAGCATAGCACTGGGTTTTGCAAGGGACTGTGGTAATTGGCAAGAACATAGGCAGGTGGAAGGATCATATTTAGTAAGAGAAAGCTGAGAGTGATTCTGGGTCCCACACTTCCTTCTGAGGCAATGCCTACAGCTGACCTAAGGACATACCTTAGGTATACCTTACCTCTTAATGATCCCTCCATCTCCCAATACTGGTGCCCTGGGGACCAAGCCTCTAACACAGGAAACTTTAGGGGGAACAAACAACATCTAAGACATAGCACCAGCATAAAACCAGATGAGGGAATGAGTAGAAAGGAGAAGAAATATATTGGCCTGATTCACAGACAGTGCAGTAGACATTCCCAATGGGACCTCTGAGAAATTCACTAGTGTCCTTCAAAAGGTGGGTTTTAGGCATCAGCAATGCTTATAAATGACAAAACCATCTACACACAAAGTTAAGAATTCCCGTTTTCTTTTACTTTCTTTGCTCTATAAACTCTAATTTGAGGATAATAGTTTTTTTTTTCTTCTGCAAATGCTTAAATAGAAAATAGAGAATGAGCCATAATCTAGTCCTCCCCTGTTCGCAGACTTTCTATCTGCAGTTATCATTGTGGAAAGGAAAATGTATATTTTATAAGACTTTTATCATATGTATCTTACAATTGGTGTTTCTGAATTTTCTGACTTAAAGGGATCATTTGGTTCTTATTACTTTTGGGTAATCCTAATAGTCAGTATTTTTGTCTACATACAAAGAAATTGTTGGCCAATTAATTGATCCTACAATTTTTGTTATGGAAAATTTCAAGCACATGCAAAAGTACAGCCCATAGGACAGTGACCTATACAATATCACCTACTACAATAGTCATCAACCTGTCACCAGCTGGTTTCATCCATTAATATGTATGGGTTTTTTAAAGCAAATTTCAGATATCCTATCTCCCAGCATATTTATTTTAAGGTGGCAAATGGAAGCAAAGTTTCCTTACAATTACAGTTTACAAATCTTTTACATCTAAGTGTTGTGGAGCAGAAGATATATGAGCAATTCTATATGCCATGTCAGGGACAGAGCTGACTTGGATTTTTTTTTATCACATTCTGAAGGGGCTGGATTGATCAGACACGAGAAAGTCAAACTGATTTCGAGTAGTGTGACACTCTGTTGTTGCCTAATCCATTTGGGGCTTTTCAAAAGTGATTCATTCTTAATTGGAAATTATTGTGAAACATTTCATTCATACCTAAGGATATTTAAATATCTTTATATGTATACCTAATAATATAATCTATATAATTGAATTGCCAGTACCTAGGAAATTCTGTGTGCTCCTCCCTGAGCTTTGTTCCTTATCTCTATGATAATCATAATTACAATTTTTGTATTTATCATACATTTGCTTTCTTTAAGAAACAGTTCACATGTATATCCTTAAAATACATCATTTCAATATACATGATCTTTAAATTTTTTGTGAAATGTATGATTAATGATGGACATTTAGATTATTTCTAGTTTATGATGTTATTAAATCAGGCTGATAGGAACAGTCTAGTATATGACTTGTTGGGCCTCTGGGATTTACCTGGGGTATTTACATAGGATTGAACTCGCTGGACAGCTAGGCTCATCCTTGACACCTCGAGTGAATTCAATTTACTTACAGTGATTTCCCAATTTATATTCTCATCTACTCCATGTAACAGTTCTCATTGGGCCATATCCTTGAAATGAGCAAAATGTTTAAAGCTTTGTCAATCTGATGACTATAAAATGCTAAATTAGTATTTTTCCATTTAGAATTCCCAATTCAATAATTGAATCCCAATTCAAATACAACAGCATATTTTTATATGTAACATGTATGTTTGTCACCTAAAATATGTATCTTGATTTTTAGTATTTTTTCAATTTTAATTTCCTCATTTGTACTTGATTTACTTTGAATATAAACCTCTTGTCATTTTTAGATCATGAAAGTCTGTGGCTTTTAATTATACTTTTTAAGTGGAGACTTTGATAAACATCAACCTTTTTCTTTATGGGTTGTTTTTTTATATTTTCTTTAATAAATAATTTCCTAATTTAGTGTCACAAAATCCTTTCTTATATTTACTTTTAAAATATTTACATCTCTGTTTCTCACATTCTCATATTTTTATTATCTGGATTTAATTTTTGAACACAGTATGTAGGAAGGATCTAAATTTAACTTTTTTCCAAATAGGATAAACAAGGGAGATCTTTTTATTTTTTACTATATTGTTCAATTTCTTCAGAGTTCCATAATTTTTATTATAAAGGTCTTCTACATTCTTAGTTATCTTGGTTCTTAGGTATTTTGTTTTTTAAATTTTTCTGAATGGAATCATTTTCCTGATTTCTTTCTCAATGAATTCATTATTAGTGTATAGAAAAACTATTGTTTTTGGTGTCTTGATTTTATTCTTGAAAGAATTTAAACCAGCATACTATAATGATATATGCATACCCATGTTTATAGCAGCATGCCTCACAGTAGCTAAGCTGTGGAAACAGGCTAGATGCCCTTCAGCAAATGAATGGATAAAGAAAATATGGCATATTTACAACATGGAATATTATACAGCCATAAAAAGAACATATCATGTCATTTGTAGTAAGATGAGTAAGACCATAAACCATCATATTAAGCAAAATAAGCCAGTCTTAGAATGTTGAATAGGGCATGTTTTCTTTTCTATGAGCAATCTGAAATTAAATATATAAACTAAATGAGAGATGATGGCAGGAAACTAGATGGTAAATTTTTAAGGAGGAAAAAAGGGAATAAAAGGGTGAGGAAGAAAGGAAAGAGAAGTTAATGAGGATGAAAATAATCAAAATACATCTTATGTTTGTACCTATATACCAAAAGAAATCTCAATATTCTGTATTACTAACACATGATGAACTAATACATAATGAAAACAAAATTAGAAAATAAAACAAATAGAGCATCTTAGGCACTATTGGTTTCATTTATTAAATAAGTACAAGAAAGGGATGAGTTCAATAAATATGTGTACAATTTGCCAAGATAAATGTAAAGAAATAGACAAAGTATAGGGAGTGGGGATAAATAAGAGAAACTCTTTAAATTAGTGTGTTTTCTGTTGGTATCATAAAATATCTAGGCTGGGGCCAGGGATTTAGCTCAATGGTTCTGCTGCCTGCCTCGCAGGCCCGTAGGTCCCAAGTTCAATCCCCGGTACCGAAACAAAACAACAACAACAACAACAAAAGACAATATCTAAGGCTGGTTGGCTACTGAAGAAAAGATACTTATTTTGGCTCATAGTTCAGGTTTAAGGTTGGGGGCCAGCATCCGTTGATGGTCTTTCTACTGGTAGAATGCCAAGGTGGCCCAGGGCTGAGGATAGAACCTAAAGCACCGCTTGTGGTAGGCTCCTTCAGTGAGCCGCATCCTTGTCCATCTGCCTCCTCTTACAAAGCCATCAGTAATTCAGTTATGGGGTATCCATTCTGATTAATTTATCTAACTATGATCACTTTCCAAAGGTCCTATCTTTAAACACCATATTGGATTCAGTTTCCACCCTCTTAATTCTTCACAGTGGAGACTGAATTTCCACCTGGAACTCTTGGGTTCCAGACCACAGCACTTACCTGCCTCCTTTCCCCTCACCTCCTTTAATGTCACATCCCTGTGGCCAGTGTCCTCAGCCAATCAGTGATGTGGGGGAAACTGAAACTCTGAGGCCATGTTTTACAACATTTCCCATATTTTTCCCTACTTGATTATGCTTTAGTAACTCAGAGTGATAGATAGGTTTCTAACATTAATTTTGGGGGGGCTACTTTCCTTTCCAGTCTTGGGCTTTTAACTTCCCATAGGATTTGTCCTTGATTCTTCAGATAATTTGAACTCATTTTTTCCCTTTAGGCCTGATTTGGGATAAGCAAAACTAGGACAGTATTTGAAGGAAAAGGGGCCAATTGCTCTTAGGTTCCAGGCAGTTGAGACAATATTGAAAAGAACTTGTACCTGCTCACAATGAATACAACTTCTTAGTTCGAGCAAATGCCTCTTGAAAGATCAAGCTAAGGGTTTTTCAAGTGGTCTCCACATAGCTCTTATTAAATTGAAGAAGACAGGTATAGATTTAGGAAGAAAGAAAAAAGTATATTATAACTGAAAATCATGGATGTAGTTTCTGACACAGAGCTAACTATAAGTAAACATCTCAGAAGTTTATTAATTTTTTAAAAATTTTGAGACATGGTCTCATTATGTAGCCCAGGGTGGCCTGAAGCTTGCCATATACACGCCTCATCCTCCTGAGTTCTGAGATTATAGTTGTGTGCCACCATGTCAGGCTTCTCAGTTAAATTTTTGAAATAATCAGAGACCACCACATTCTAGAGCTAAGATTTTGTTGAAAGAATTAAGGGAGTGTTTGGGAAATTAAATTTTAATAAATAGGAAGCAAGTTATGAAAGCTTGGAAATACTCTAGAAGTACTTCCCAAGATCTGCTTTGGATTATGTGGAGCATAGGGTAGAAGTTCTTCCCACCTAGAGCAGAAGAATGCAAAATCTGGCCATGCACAGTGATTTATGTATCATCTGTGGCTAGCTGTTATTCTGAAATCCAAATATCTACTACATCTCTTATTTACGAAAAGAACACTTCTTGTCCTCCATAAAATAAACAACTCCTAATCTCACTGTCACTACAGCAGTTAGAAGGCCAGAACCATTGGGAGATGATGAAAGTTCTCCATGAGTCTTTCTTCTGTCACAAGTAGTTGTGACAAAGATCACATTGGCCTAAAACCCAAAAGATTTACTGCACTTAAAGTTTCCACCTGTAGAACTAAAGACTACAGATTTCAGAGAACAAATAAATGTGGAAAATCGTTCCAGACACCACAGTCTGAGTTCCAGAGTGCTGAGTTCTTACCCTAGGGTACAGAATATTTAAAATATCTTTGCAGAATTCAAGTGCTGATTGGATGACTCTAGTACTATTTTTTCATTTTGTGATTTTATTCTGTGTGTTCATAGTAATCATGTCCCTCTATCAAGGCATATAGGATTGTGAGGGTTGTGGGTTATTGTCTTTTTATTTCATGGATTTCTGTGCTATGTGATGGTACACATGTGACCAGCGGAGGGGACTGTGTGTTAACTGCACATATTTGTCAAGTACAGTGCAGGGCCTAAGATTTTTTCCTACTTTTAAATAAAAAAAGAAGGCAAACACTTGAAAGCTTTATTACTTATTATTCTCATACCAGGCAGCATGAGATTCATATTTCCATCAGCTCCCAGCTGACCCCCCATTTCCCAAGAAGCAGTGCTGAGAGTCTCAGGTGTATACTGCACGTGCATTACTTTAAAGGACATTATTAGTAATCTTCTCCCCCTTTCCCAAGAAGTGAAGCATTATATTCATATTCTTGGAGAGCAAAGAAATCTGTCCATTGCTCTGGAGGGAGATGTTATCACTAGCTTCTCAATGTGGTGATAATATAAATATCCTGAGAGTCTGGAACAAAACTAAAACAAGATATGCAGCAATGTGAAAGACTCCTGGAGAACTATCCTTGTCTCCCAACTGTCCTGGTCTTTGAACTGCTATAGTGACAGTGACAGTAGGAGTTGTCTATTTTACAGAGAACAAGAAGTTCTTTATGCAAATAAGAGAATTAGTAGATATTTGGATACCAAAATGGCAGAGGTTCTATCAAAGATCCTAAATGCTCAATGATATCCATTCTTCCTCTTCTCTTGAGGATAACAATAGACTATATTTCCCATTTCTTGCAAAAATACAGAGCTATGTGATCACCTCTCATTGACAAACTAGAGGATGGAAAACATTGACCAAAGTATCACTTGTGTGTTGAGATTGACTATGATTTCTACATGCTGTTTCTTCTTTGTGTGACAGCTGAATATAAAGAATATAGTAAGATTTAAGAAGATTCAAGATTTAAGAACATGTCAAAGACACACAATTCTTGTATTCCTGAATGGTGGAGGAACAAAATCTCCCTTCTGACTGACAACAAATTATAAAATAAGTGGGAAATACAGAGCTTTTTGTAAACCTCTGAAAATTGGTCATTATTTGGTAAGAGAATTATACTTCCCTCAATGATACAATGATGATAATTCATGGCTACTTTTTATTGTATGCTTGTCAAATGATAGATACCCAGACCCATGTATTTGTTTATTTAATTTTCTCAATGAACCAGTGATGCAGGTTTTCCTAATGTCCTTTGAGTTGTTGGATTGCCCCTTCAGGTTTTCACATAACTACTAAGTGGGTCAGGAAGGACCTGAAAATAATTCTTACAGAACTCTAAGTCTGTGCTCTTAAACTGTTCTCTGTTATAACTGTATTTAATTTGTTGGTGTACAAAAAATGAAGTAAAATGAATGTTTATCGTTAGTCTTGAGTAAATCCATCAAGATAAACAGGAAAAATAGTAAAGTAGTTCTCACTCATATCTGATCAGCAAAGTAATCATTTATTAATACAACACAGATGAAGTGAAAAGTAAAACACCCTTATAGGCTAATTAATATTCAGTTATCTGGGTATCTCTTTGATATGCTTATTTCATTTCCTTTGATATATACCCAGAAGTGAGATCGCCAGATCATATGGTATTTCTATTTTCAGTTAGAGAGGAGCCTTCATGCTCTTCTCCCATAGCGACTGTAGTAACTTACTTTTCCACCAACAGTATATAAGAATTCTTTTTCTCTGTGTCTTCACCAGTGTTTGTTATTTTATGTATTAATTTTTCTGAGTGAAGCAGTATCTCTTTGTAGTTTTGATGGGTACTCACCTGATAGCTAAAGAATCCGTCATCTTTTTAAATGTTTATTGGTCATTTGTATTCTTTTGAGAAGTCTTTACTTAGGTTGCTTTCCCATATTTAAAATTTAACTACTTGTTCTTTTGTTGTTAAGATTTTTGAGTTTTTTATATATTCTGGATATGAACCTTCCTCAGATAAATACATATCTTCTTTCATTCTGTAGGTGGTCTCTTCACTTTTTTAAACTGGTTTCTTTCTTGTTCAGAAGCTTGATATGATGTAATCTCAACTGTGAATTTTTCCTAAACTTTTGGGGACCTATCAAGGAAATCTTGGACTGTATGAATGTCTTCTGTGTTTTTTTTTTTTCTTGTAGTTTCACAGTCTCATGTTAACATTTTAGTTTACTTTTGCCCAAGTTAGAGAATAGAATAGTTAGAATCTTCTGCATGTGGATTTCCAGTTTTTCCAGTCCCATTTGTTGAAAAGGCTATTATTTTTCCATTATATGTATTTGACTTCTCTGTGGCGAAGCAGTTGGCAGTAGATATATGTATTTATTTCTGGAATGTCTATTTTGTTGTATTTTATCTATGTGTTTGTTTTTACCCCAAAACCATGCAACATTGGTTACTATGACCCTGTGGTATGTCTTAAAATTAGGTGCTGTGATGTCTTTAGCTTCATTATTTTTGCTTGATTACATCAGTTATATGGGATCTTTTGTTACTTCATATGAATTTTTGGATTTTTTCCACTTCTGTGAAGAATATCATCAATATTTGAGAAGGACTGCATTAAATCTCTATATTACTATGGATAGTTTGAGCATTAAATTAAATTTTTCAATTTAATTCATTTGATCAATATTTTGAAAATTTAATTGTATAGGCCTTTCACTTCCTTAAATGTATTTATCTTAGTTTCTTGATTTTTTTCTTAGAAAATTTTATTGATAGATAAACTATTACATTTTGTATTTTGATTTTTAACACTGAATTCATTTATCTGTTCTAAGATTCTTTAGGCAGAGTTTAGGTTTTTCTTTGTATAGATTCATATAACATGAAAATAGGATAAATTACTTATTTTCCTATTTGTATGTCTTTTTTTGTGCATAATTTCTCTAGCTAAAATATCTAGTACTATATTTAATAAAAGCTGTGACAATGGTATCTTTGTATTGTTCTTAATCTTGAGATAAATGCTTTCAGATTTTCCCTATTCAGTATGATGTTGACTGTAGGTTTGTAACATGCATTTATTATGTTGAAGTGTGATCCTTTCATACTAAGTTGTTTCAGGGCTCTTATCATGATAGGATATTGAACTTTAGCAAATGCTTTTTTTCTGAATCTCTTGAGATAACCATATGCTTTCTATACTTCATTCATCAATTTGATGTATTTTATTGATCTTCATGGTACCCCTATGCCAAAACCAACCTGATCCTGGTGTATGATCTTGTTGATGTGCTGTTAAATTTGATTTGCTAGTATTTTGTTGAGAAATTTTACATCTGCATTCATTGGTGATGTTGGTTATTAGTTTTGTTTCCTTTTCTTCTTTTTCTTTTTTTGACTGTGTGTGTGTGTGTGTGTGTGTGTGTGTGTGTGTGTGTGTGTGGTGCCCCTTTCAGATTATGAAAAAGATGTCCTACTGGTCTCATACAATGAGTTTCAAAGAGTTCCCCCCTTTTCAGTCGATAGGATTCTTTTTAAGTTTGGTGCTAGTTATTTGAAGGTTTGTTAAAATTCAGCAGTGAAGCCATCTAGTCCAGAGCTTTTATTTATTGGTAGAATTATTACTTACTCATTTTCATTACTTGGCATTGATCTATTCAGGTTCTTTATATCCCTTTAGTTAAATTTGTGAGGGTGTATGTGTTCAGAAAATTATACATTTCTTCTAGGTTTTCCAATCTGAATATAGCATATAGTTTTTCAAGATAACCCCTAATGACCCTGTGAATTTCTATACTTTTAGCCATTATGTCTTCTTTTTTCACCTCTAAATTTAAAAAATTTATGTCTTTCTTCCTTTTTTCTTGCCTAATCTAGCTAATGATTTATCCACCATGTTTATCTTTTCAAATAGCCAACTCTTTGTTTCAATGATATTTTGGATTGATTTGTTCCCTGGTTCCAGGGATAAAACTATTAAACTCAGGACTTCACACTAAGCACACTGAGTTACAACCGCAGCCTTCCCTCCCTTTTTAAAAGACTAAGTGCCTGGTTTGGATTTTTAAAGTCTATTTCATTTATTTCTGCTCTAATCTTAATTTTGTTTTCCTCCTGCTAATTTAGGTTTTGTTTGTTCTTACTTTTCTAAATCTTTGAGATGCCTCATTAGGTTGTTTATTTGAAGTCATTCTGCTTACTTGATGCAGGCACTTCATAGCTATGAACTTCTCTCCTAGTAAAGTGTGGTTGGATCATAGGCTTGGTAAGTTTTTCACCTCTTTCAAGAAATTTTTTAATTTTTCTTGCAGATCCTCAGTGATCCATTGTTTGTTCTAATGTATGTTGTTACAGCTCTGTGTATTTATATAATTTATAGTTTCTTTGGCTGTTGACTTCTAGTTTTATTCCATTGTGACCAGAAAAGGTATTGAAACATGATGTCAATTCTTCTGAATTTTGTCAGAGGTTTTGTGCTCTAGCATATGGTATATTCTAAAGAAACTTCCATGTTCTTTGGAAAGAATGTTTTTTCTGCAGCTGTTGGATAGAATGTTCTATGAATCTCTTGTTAAATCCAGTTCACATATAGAATTAACTCTGATGTTACTTTGTGAATTTTTTATCTCGATAGGCTCATTGATGAGTGGAGAGTGAACATACATTATTAATTTATTCATTCATCTCTTTCCTTTTAGGTAATAATGTTGGTCTTTAAAATTGCATGCTCCAAATATAGGTCCATATAGATTTATAATCATTATATCTTCCTGATGAATTTATCACTTGATCATTATATAGCACCTTTCTTTGTTTCTTCTTACAATTTTTGTCTTAAAGTATATTTTGTCAGTTACAAATATAGTTACTCCTGGTTACTTTAGGTTTTTCTTTGTTTAGAGTATAATTTTTCACCATTTCACTTTCAGTCTCATATGTAGCATTACTTGTGAAGTGAGTTTCTTATAGATAGAATATTGTTCTGTCTTTTTTATGTATTCAGTGACCCTGTATCTTTAAATACAAAATTTAGTCAGTTTACAGCGAAAGTTATTGTTGTAAGGTAATGACTTATTCCTAACATTCTATTGTTTTTTTTCTAGTTACTTTGAATATTCTTTTGTTTTTTTCTTTCTGTTGCTCATCTCTGTGGTTTGTTGATTTACTGTATTGATAGCTTGACTCTTTTCTTTCTCTTGTGTAGTTTATCTTTCAGTGGGATTTGTATTTTCACACGGTATTATAATGGTAGTTATCATTCTTTCATTTCTGGATGTAGGACTCTGTTAAGCATTTTTTGTGAGGCTGGTCTGTTGACATGTATTCTCTAAGTTTTTGCTTGTATTGAAAGATCTGTATTTCTCCTTTGTTCCTACAGGATAACCAACTGTAATCATGGTTGGAAGCAGTTCTCTTTTAGTATTTGGAATATAACATTCCATTCCCTCCTGGCTTATAGATTTTCTTTTAAGAAATTTGCTGTTTGTCTAATGGTAAGTCTCTTAAATTTTTCTTTGCACTTTTCTGTTCAAAATTTTAAAATTATTTTCTTTTCTTGTATTTTTGACCATTAGGCTTCTAATGTTCCATGCTTGAGGTCTTTTCCAGTCCTTGTTATTTAAGGTTTTATGAGTGTGGAACCTGTATATCCATGTCTTTTCCATGATTATGAAAGATTTCTTTCTACTCTTTCATAGGATAATTTTTTGTTTTCTTAACATTTTTCTCCTTGCTTTTGGAAATATCAGTGATGTGGATGGTTTTAATTTAATGATGTCCCAAGATCTTAATGCTGTCTTCAGTAATATCAATCCTTTCTTCTTCCCTCTTTTTCTCCTGTCTTCCTTTCCTCTTCTCTCCCTCCATTCATTCCTTTCTTTATTCTTTCCTTCTCTTCCTCTTTTCTTTCCTCCTTCTCATCTTTTTACTTCTACTTCAGTGTCAATGAGATAATTCAAAAGACTTGTTTTAAAGTTCAGATATACTCATTTATTTTATCTTTTTATTTGGGTTATTAGTGTCTTAATTTCCATGATTTGTTTGGTTCTTTTTCAAAATCTCAATCTGTTCCATTCCTCACTCATAACTTGCATTGCCTTCCTCATTTCCCTTAAGTGTTACCTGTATTCTTTCACTCATTCTTTTGAGTTATTACCCATCATGTTATCTGTTGCCGTTTCTTTGGAATCTGTTGCTAAGGGGTTGAGATCTTTTGGTGATGTCACATTATCTTGTTTTCTCATATTGTCTGTGCTCCTACACTGAGATTTGCACATGTATCTCTACTGCTTTTATGGTACAGTCTTCTTAGTAAGCATTTTCTCCAAAAATTGTGTCTTGGGGTGTTACTTTTTTATACCGTGTTGGCTTTACTTCCAGCAGAGTGTCATAGTGTAATCTTCCTTTAGCTGTTTTGGCTGTGATTAATAATGAGTTTGTCTGTGGTATACCATGTTGTACAGAAAGACTCACTGTCTCTGAGAGCCATTCAAAAATAGGGATACTCTATCAGGTCAGGGCAGTAAAGTATGGTGTAGACAGCAGAGTGTGTGAGATGCACCCTACATAGTTAGTCTTGAAATGGGAATGGTGTGCCCTATCCAGTTATGGGGTTTGTTCAGATACTGTTGATACTGGCTCTGTTACTTGTAAGAGTCTCTGCTGCAGTAGTGGTTAGAGTCCTGAAGAAGCATTTGTCCTCTAACTAGACAGTTGCTTCATGGGATGAGGTGGTGCAGGAACCAAGGCACTCCTTCTGTAGCATTCACAGGGTGAAGGGTGTGGGCAGCAATGTGGGCCTCACACCTGTGCGGGCACCTGCTGCTACCATGAGAGTGCCCACCCAGAAATGAGACCTCAAACCCTTTAGCCATCATGCCCAGGGGTGGGGTTACCCTTGAGGTTTTCTATCCTCAACACTTTCAGCCATCATGCCTACCAGCAAGTGAGCAGGAGCAGGGTGCAGCTGGAGCCAGTAAAGTTTCTCTCTGAACCTCCTTTGGATGTGCCAATCCTGTTTTATTTATGATACACATTCATCGTTGTTTTAAATTCCTAGGAGAACTGAAGCTGTGACCATTTACCCAGGAAACTATTTCTACTGTTTAACATCTCTACAATCTGTCCATGAATGTTTACGTGTGTGTAATATTTATTTATGCTATGAAATGTTACTCGAAATTATTATGCAGAGTGTGAGAAACTGAAAGTGTAAGTAAGGATCAAAATGTATAATAGACAATGTGAAATAGGAAGAAAAGGTGCAAAGGGGAAGGGGAAGTGGGAGGGGTAGGGGAAAGGAAAGAAGGGAATGGAATTAATATGAGAAAATGGAAAAATAGAAA
>NW_004624739.1:20090423-20109293 GCF_000247695.1 Heterocephalus glaber | reverse complement strand
ATAGTGCAGAAATCTCAATATTATAAAAAGTTGCAATGTATTCCAGTATATTTTAATATATTTTATTCTTCTAAATGTAAATTGCTTATGTCTCACACTTCTTAGTTTCCTTCTATATTTTGTATTAACAGCAGTTTTCTTTCACATGAATGTAATGGAAATATATCCTTCCCACCCTTTCCCTTTTCTCCTCCCCACCCCTCAGAATATTTATAGAGTCAGAAAATTTATAGCCATATCTTGAAAATTTGTCTTTATCTGTATATGTATATCTAAAACTAAGTTTATGCTGATACCTTCGATTGTAATCCAATATCACATAGTTTTTGCTACTTTTCTTCCTTTCCACATTTGTTGATACTTTCTCTTTCAGTGAGAAGCCAGTTTTCGCTATCCTTCACAGACACCCAGCACTTTCTATGTTTTCAAAATGTTCCATCTATTTTTCCTGCATGGACTTCCTTGCTCTGTTCAGGTTCCTGTACCCTTTTCAGAGTGCTCATTTGTAAGCATCGCTCTTACTCTTCTTGGGCTCCAACAATCCATAGTCATCCCACACTGTGAGTTTTTTTCCTTTCCAATGGGCTCTGACACTTTGTACATGACCATTGCCACCCCATGAAGAGATGCCTTCCTCATTTTATATTAGCTCTCCACACAGAACTCCACGGTGTTCCTTGTGCAGACATACTCTTTATTCCACTTAGGCTCTAGCACCAAACACAAGAGCCTGCCCTGTCCTGCTTGGTCATGAGAATTCCTTGCAGGACATTCACAGCTCCCCACCCAGCAGCATGGGTGTCCAGCCTTCTTCAGCCTACCTCATGATTCAGAGGCCAAATGATTCCAGAACAGAAGGGTGAGGAAGAGCTAAATTATAATTTTTAATGCCTACATTCCATCTTTGTAACATGATTTTTCATTATATTCAAGTAGCTTTGGATGACTTAAGAGTTTTAAGCTCCCCTCTTTTAAATAGTAGTACACTAATTTTTAGAATATCAGCTTATTTTCTAGAAAAGACTGCTACACTTGGAATTACTAAATTGCAATGTATAAAGTTAGTAAATATTTATAAGATGATAAGGCTAAAGCCCTCTCTTACTGTTTTAATCTCCATTCCCTCAATTACTAAAAAAATTGTACATTTTTCTTGTTTATCCTTTTTGCTGTGAATTATCTTTGCACATTACCTCAACTACTTCTTACAGTATTTTCCTTATTATTTTAAAGCTATTTATATGTGAAGTAGTACTTTGTTATACTTTTTGGAAGTATGCTTACTAGTGCTTCTTTTTTTGTCTCTTTCTCTTTTTTATTCTGGTACTGGGGACTGAGCTCAGGATCTTGTGCTTGTGAGGTAGGCACAGCTCAACAGAGCTAAATCCCTGGTACTAATTTTTAATTCAGTTTTTAAGATAATACATTTTCAATGTAATAATTTAAGACATTTTTAAAGTTAATAAATTATTTCTCATACTTAGAAAATTCTATCTTGATAATCACTTAACTGTTTACCTCTAGCTTTCTTCTAGGTATTTTATGGTTTCTTCTTTCATATTTAGCTCCTTAATATAATCATTAAAATTTTATATTGGTTCTTGTAATAAGTTAGCACTTTCTTCTCTAAGTAGAAACATCTTCTTAGTATCAGTACAATAATTTCCCTTTATTGAAATATTAAGACTTCAGTATACACACAAACACACACACACAATTTAATTTAGTTTGTCCACTTCTTAGTTCTTATGAAAATACCAGTCTTTTAATTATTGCACAGTTACATAATCTAAGTGACAAAATTCTGTTCATCCCTCACCCTATTCAACAATGTCTAAGTTACTATATCCTGAGTGTTATTACAGATGGTTTTATTACTACTATTCTTGTTTTTCCCAAATAGGCTTTGAAGGGTTCTTATTATATTTTATACCTCATTCAAATCTATGATGTTCCTCTCCTTTTCTTCAAATCTTTGGTCTCTAGGTAAAATTTCACCTTTCTTCTTATATCCACTGCTAAATGTGGTATAAGTTGTTGTATTATTATAAATAGACTCACATAGCCTATACTTTCTAATTCCTTTCTGTCATAGAGAAAGTAACATTTTTGTACATTTATGTCACATTAAGATATTTTCCTGTAGCTCTTTATTCTATATATTTCTTATTAATTCTGGGATTTTATGAATACAGTGATTGCCTGTAAATTCTTATGTGTCTTTCTCTAAATAATCTATATTAAAAACTTATTAGTGAATTATGAGTTAATTTTTCTTAGTGAGATATTCCCAGAGATGGCTCATTTATATCAGGAATATCTTACTAGAAAAAGCTACTCATCTGTTTTTCAGCAAATTAGGACTTTGACAAAATCTATGTTTATGAGAGAGGATGTAAATGATTCTTTAAATATGTACTTTTAATAATACAAATAATATGAAGCCATAATATGACAAAACATTTATTTCATTACAGATGGAATCTTTGTGCATGTTTTTTCAACTCAATTATAGTATTTCCTTCTCTATGTTTATGTGCAGGTCATTCAGGAGTTTAGCTCTAAGGATGAATTGAATTTCAGTCATTTGGCATAAATATATCCAAATGGGAAAAGATACCTTTTCAAACACCAATTTGAAGATCAGTCACTGTAGGCTATAGTTCTGTTTGTCATCAAAGATTTTTCACTAAGATCTGAACTTTCCCTCTCTCTGTTCTGTGCTCTATTCACTCAGCATGTTCTTTACCTCTGTGATGGGCCAAACATGGTTAAGTAGTAAAGCATTACTCAATAATTACTTAAATATTTGTAATTTGAAAGAAAAGTAGGTCCTGGGATATACATTTTCTTTTAAATAATATGTTATCATAAAGATGTGATTTTGGGTTTGGCTCTTGTCTAAATATTACAAATTTCATAAGCTAGTTGGTCTCTTCAATCCATTAGAACTATTACTTCATCCTTGGAAACTTAATGTGTGAACATCTGAGTTTGTACCACCTCCATAGAGGAAATCTTAATGGGCTTATTGGCATTCTTTGAAGATAAATGTCTATATCTATCTAATTTGATTGTATCTATTCAGTGAGCCTTTAATTAGTCCATATTTTGCTTATGAAATATGTAGAGAATCTAATTGTTCTGGAGCATTAGGCTAGGTTGAAAACCTGGGCAAAATTGCTGTGGGCAGTGTCATTTTTCAAAATGTTTCCGAGTATATGGGAAGGGCTAGGAGTGTAATTTACCCGTTTAATAGCTACCTGGTATAAGCTGATGTGCAGCACTCATTCCACAGATATTTTTCTCTTCACCTTCAGCAAGATGTTAAATGTGTTTAAGTAGCAATTCTGAATTGTTTTATTGGTGTTAACAGAATTATTATGGGTGTTCCTGGCCATCTTTATAGCCTTTGGATGGTTGACTTCCATAGCATGTATGTCTGGCCACCAAAAATATCATTGATCATAGTTTTAAGCATCATCTTTGGTTGATAAAATTGGTGATATCATTGAATGACAGATTCAAAGCTATCATAAAAAGTCTCTCAAACAGATGGCAAATATACCACTGTTTACATTCTTTAAATGGATGCCACAGATGGTGAGAAATTATTCCACCATGTTTAATAGGAAAATTCCCCAGCATTTTTACAAAGGCACTTTTCTTTTTATTGCAAGGAGATATATTCAGTAATTTAGCTACCAACCACTTTTTTGCCTTCCAAATTGTATATTGGAAGCATATGGGAAAGATATCTAAAGAGAGAGTTTCATTTTTTCCTGTATGTGTTCTTAAATTTATTGAGTAGTAAAAATAGGAATGGGAAAGGTGTATGAGTATGTTCATTCTTTAAGGAAAATATAATATTTCTTAAAGCCATTTTAGCTAATTTACTCATTCCATTAGAACATGTTTCACTATTAACATTTTTGCTTAAAAGAATTCATTTAAATGTCATGTGTTAGCATTCTGAAGAATGTCATTTTAATGTATCATTAGTAGCTTTACATTGGGTATTAATTTTATGCCTATTCAGTGAAATTATTCTATAACAGAAGGCTTTAAGCAAAAAATAAATAAATAAATGAAATAATCACTTGAAAATGAGAATTGAAGTCTTTTGCTTGATAACATATCCAATTACAGTTACTATAGCAGATAGATATTATTACACTTTACATAAAAAATAGTCCATTTCTTAAAACATTTAATTCTATTCTTTCAATTGCACGTGCATATTCCTGGAACACTGATAAGGGAATCACTCCATCTATATTGAAACTCATTTTATGTCATTTATACTAAAATTCCAACATTTAATTCTAACACCTAGATCCCACTGAGGATCTTCAATGTCATCTCACCTTTTTTGTTTGAACAATTACTGTAACTCTCTACACTTTCAAAAGTTTATTTATATTGAAACTATACATTATCAGAGTTTCTTTTTCAAAATCCCTTGAAATTATTTCTTGCAGCTACCAAGTTATTTTTTCTTGAAGGGCAGGTGGAAGGGCTGGTCTGGCTGTAATACAGATGAAGGTGATATGTTATATGTCAGGAGTGAAGGTACAAGTCCCCTCACCTTGTGTGTGTGGATTGGTCCCATCATTTCTTCTTCACACAGAAGAAACACCAGGATCTTGTTAAAATTCAAAATCTGGAATGGTTTTCTGAAATAACATGTAAATGGAAATGGATGACAGTGGCTTTAGAAATTAATATTAACAGATGAAAGTCTGAGCACTACATGACAAAACATTCGGCCTAGTGGCCAGCCAGAGGCAGGGGACAGACACTGCCTCAGTGTACCCGAGCTAAGGGCACATAAGAAATTTTTAGAAATTATTTTTTAAAAAATTATATTGAGAAATAATTATTTCTATATCCTTATGGGGATCATTATGGCATATATATATATATGTATATATATATGGATATATCTATTGTGTAGTAATCAAATCAGGGTAATAAGCATTGCTATCTCTTCAAACATGAAGCATTGTAATGTATTAGGAATTTTGTACTCTGTCAGCCATTGTGAAATATATGATAAATTATTTTAATCAGTGGCTACCCTACTATTTTCTAGAAAATACAGGACCAAATCCTTCTTCTGCACTGTGTTTTGGTGGCCATTATTAAACTTCTTTCCATGTCCCCCTCCCCTCCCCTCCTTTTCAGTCCCTACAGCCCCTGTTCCGCTTTGTTCTGTGCACACACAGTGTACGACTGAGTGACTCTATGGCATCTGTCTTCTGTGGGTGCCTTATTTCAGTTATAGTGATGCACAAGTCCATGCATATTGCTGGACATGACTGGATTTCCTTATTTTATTGCTGAGTAATATTCATATATATGCATATATATTATTTTTCTTTATGCTTTCATCCACTGAAATGCATCTGGGTTCACCCTTTATTTTAGCTGCTATTAATAGGTCTGTAATAATCATGGGAATGCAAGTATATTTTTAGTATAATTTCCTGGCTGTAGTTATATGTCCAGTAGTTGAATTGCTGGATCATATGGTAGTTATATTTTTAGTTTTTTGAGATTTTCCATACTGTTTTTCATAATGGCTGTGCTAAGCTACCTTTCCACAGTCAGTGAATAAATTCTTTCTCCATATCCCAGTGCCAGCACTTATTATTTATTTGGATTTTTTTTCTACCAAAAATCGAGCTACATCTTCAGGTAATTTTTTATCTTTTCTTTGGGAAATGTAAGGAATTACTAAATTGCTCAGGCTAGGTTGAACCTCAGCTTCCAGAATGCAAGGATTACACGTGTGGGCCAACACCCTGCTTTATTTCGTCTTTTTGATTATAACCATTCTAACAGGATGTCAGATGATACATTGTTGTGGTTTTTATTTGCATGTTCCTATGATTAGTAAGACTTCACATTTTTCATGTACTTGTTGGCCATTTCTATGTCTTATTTTGAGAATGTCTTGTTGAAATTTTTTTTTTGTAAGTGGTACTTTAAAAGATTATTGTTTTGATATTCAACTTCTTGAGTTATTTATATATTCTTGATATCAATTCTTTGTCAGATTAATAGTTGAAATATTTTCTCCCCTTCTGCAGTTTCTCTGATTCGTTCACTGTACAGAAGCATTTTAGTTTGACATAATCCCATCTGTCTATTATAATTTTGTTGCCTATGCCTTTGTGGCCTTGCCTAAATTTGTTTTTTTTTTTTTTTTTTTTTTGCTTATATCAAGGTCTTGAACTGTGCCCTCTGTGTTTTCTTGTCCTAAATTTATAGTTTTTGGTCGTTGATTCATTTGATTTTTAAAAAATCTGGTTAGAGAAAGGAATATGCTTTCATTCTTCTGTATGTGTATGTCAGGTTTTGTAGCACCTGCCAAGTATACCAGGTTTTGATTGAAGGCAATGTCCTCTCCTCTGTATGTTCATAACATTTTTCTCAAAAATCAAGTCCTATGTGAATGCAGACTAATTTCTGGCTTTTAAAATTCTGTTCCACTGGTCTATATGCCTGTATTTACACCTTATCGTGCCATTTTGGTTCCTGTAGCTTTGCAGTATGTTTTGAAGTCAGATAGTATGACACTTCCAGTTTTATTTTTGTTTAATTTACATAGAATTATTTTGGATATATGGATTTTGGTAATTTTGTATGAATTTTATGATTCTATTTCTGTGGAAAAGAAATTTGTATTTTGAGGGGGACTATATTGAATTTATTATTACATTGACTAAGTATTGAAGTCATTTTAAATATATTGATTCTTAAAAAATATATCAATACAACCTATGTTTTCATTTTATGTCTCCTCTATAATTTCTTTATCTTTATTCTTTTTCTTTTATAATTTTCATTGTAGAAATCTTTTACTGCCTTTGTTAAATTTATCTCTAAATATATTCTTTTATAATCATTGTGAATGTGATAGCTTTAATTTCTTTTTCATCAAGTTCTTGTTGCTATAGAAAAATGCAACTGATTTTTATATGTTGATTTTGTATCCTGCTACTTTCATAAGTTCATTTATAGGTTTTAATAGGATTTGGATGGAATATTCAGTGTTTCCTCTCTATAAAATAATGTTATCTGCACACAGGGAGGATTTAACTTGTTCCTTTCCAATTTGGAAACTTTCTTTTTCTCACCCTATGACTCTTGCTAAGATGTCCAGCACTATGTCAAATACAACTGGTAGAAGTTATAATTATAATTCTGCTGATTTTAGTAGAAACATATTCAATTCCTCCTCATTCAGCATAATATTGTTTGTGGGTTTTTCAAATATAGACTTTAGTATTTTGAAGTGTGTTCTGTCTATAAATAATATTAGAATTTTTATCCTGAAGCAATATTCAATCTTTTGAATGCTTTTTCTGCATGTGTTAAATGATTATATGGTTCTTGTCCTTAATTCTCTCTTGTTATACCACATATATTAGGTTGCAGGTTGAACCATCCTCGAATTCCTTTAGCGAATCTCATTTAATCATAACATACATTTTTGATATGTTTTTTATATTTATTTCCCTGTAGCTTATCTAGAGCATGGGCATCTATGTTCAGAGATTTGGGTCTACGATTCTTTGGTTTTGTCATGGTAATGCTGGCCTCAGGAAGAGTTTGGCAGAGCTTGGCACAGTTTATTCCTTTTAAATATTTTTGCAATAGTTCAAGAAGAATGGAATTTCTGATGTAAATGTTTTATAGAGTCTAAGAGTAAAAACTATCAGCTTCTGAAAGTATTTTAGGTGAGAGCTTTTTAGCTACTCCTTCAATCTCATTATTCATTATTGATAGCTTTAAAGGTTTATGTATTCTTTTTTTGACTGTTATTAGTATATTTTTCCAGTACATAATATTTGCATTCACTGTAGGGGATTAGTACATGGACATAACGCATTCTTTTTTGTCTCCCTTCACCTCCACTTTTATTTTTTTTGCATCAGAGTAATTTATTTATTTTAAAGACTTTATAAAGTTAATTATTATATATACAGATTGAAAACCAGGCTAATAGTCCAAAGAACATATAAAACAGGTTAAGACAATTGTACTAAGTCAAGATATACTTTTAGATACATAGTCTGCATTGGATTACAATACTTTCTTTTTCTTTATATTATCATCTGTCATATATATATAGTTATATCTATTATATATAATAGATAATATATTATCTATATATAGACTATATGTAATAGATTATATAATAGATGTCATATATATGATATACAATATATAATATAATAGATTATATAGTATAATAGATTTATATGAGATATATAAATTTATGATATATTTTCATATAATATATAACAAATATATAAATATATATAATAGATTTTCATATAAGAGAAAACATGGATATTTAACCTTGTGCATCTGAATTACTTCATTTAACATTATGGTCTGAAAGTGCATCCATTTTCCCACAAATGACTCAAGCTTATCCTTTTAAATGGCAAAATAGCACTCCAATGTGTATAAAAACCATACTCTTTTTATCCAATCTTCTGAAGATGGACATTTAGGTTGTTTCCAAAACTTAGCCACTATTGAATTGCACTGCTATAAACATGAGTATGCATATATTTATCCATTTCTTCTCATTTTTCCATTTTTCAAGCCTAAAATTTTTCAGTTTTTTATGCTCTTTGTATTCCCAGGTTATAAGCTATAATGTCTCCATCATATCTGATTTTATTTATTTTGGTCTTCTCTTTTTCTTTATTAGTCTAAAGTCTTGTCCAAGTTATATAGGCTCCACTCCACCCTCCCCCCAAAAAACTCTTTGCTTCATTAATATTATAATTTTTAAGTTTCATTTTATTTATTTGTAGTCTGATCTTTACTCTTCCTAATTTTGAGTTTGGTTGGTCCTTGCTGTTTGAAATCCTTGGACTGCATTTTAAGCTTATTTAAGACCATTCTATTTTTTAATGTGTGCATTTGTTGCCACAAACATCCCTCTCAGTAGTTTTTTTTGTTTGTTTGTTTAATATGTATTTAGGCAAGTTGTGTCATCATTTTTATTTGTTTCTAAAATTTTTTTATTTCTCTTTTTATTTTTCAATAACTCTTTGGTCATTTGGGGAAATATTGTTACATTTCTTTATATTTATTTGTCATTCTTCTTGTTGATTTTTAGTTTTATTTCACTGGGGTCTGAGAAGATAAATGATATCGTTTCAATTTTTTAAAAATGTATTGAACCTCAATTTGTGCCCTCACATGTGATCTATCATGTAGAAAGTTCCATGTCCTGATGACTGGGAAGTATATATTCTTGTTGTTGGGTGGAATGTTCTCTAAATACCTGTTAGGTCCATTTGCTCCATAGTACGGATGTTTCTTTATTTTTCAGTGTAAATGATTTGTCCATTGTGGAAAGTGCCATGTTGAAGTCTGTAACTATTACTGTATTAGAGCTGATCTCTTTAGAAATAATAAAATTTGACTTACATTTTTAGGTTCCTCTAGGTTGAGTGCATATATATATATATATATATATATATATATGCACACATATAAACAATTCTCATTTTCTCAATGAATTGATTCTTTTATTAATACATACTTGCCATCTTTTTATACCTTTTGATTACAATCCGAATATAGCTACTTCTCTTTGATTTTTCTTTCCATTTGTGATTTTTTTCAACTCTTCATTTTTATTTTATGTTTGCCATAGCAGTGAAGTGAGATTTTGTGCATAATATACAATTGGGTAGTTTTAAAATTCATTTACATTCAAAGTTATTGTTAGGTATGAATTTGCTCCTGTCATTTTGCAAATTTTATTTTGCTAGTTTTGTATTTATTTTTATGATTTGGTAGTTTTCTGTCTCTTCACTTTGTCTTTTGTACCATATATTTCTAGTGAGTTGTGTGTGCTCATGTGTTTAAATGAAGACAGCTGTCATTCTTTCTTTTAAAATAAGACTTCCTTAAATATTTCTCAAAAAGTCTAATCTTGTGGTGATTAATTCCCTCTGTTTCTTCATATGTGGGGAAGACTTTAGCTTTCATTTTTAAATGATAATTTTATTTGGTATAGTATTCTTGGTTGGCAAGATTTTTTCCTTTAATTATTTTGAATGCATATAATCTCATTTTCTTCTGATATGGAAGGTTTCTGCTGAGAAAATCTGCTGTATATCTAAAGGGCATTTAATTATATGTTACCTGATGGTCTTCTCTTGCAGTTTTTAGGATTATTTGTTTTGTACTTTTGATGTTTTGACTATATTGTGCCTGGGGAAAGATATGCTTTAATAGAATTCAGTAAGAATGTGCTGAGTTTCTTGTATCATTGAAGATTTAAGAAGTATTAACCTATTATTTCATAAAATAGGTTGTCAGTGGATTTCCCTTTTACTTCTTTCATCTTACAGAAATTTGTTCATGTGTGTCATGTCTCATAGGCATTCTCCATTATTCTAATTATTTTATTTTTATCTGGCTAGGTAATACAAAGGATCTGTCCTCAAGTTCATACATTCTGTTTCTACTTATTCTAGTCTATAATAGAAGCTCTGTATGGCACTTTTAATCTCATTGATTGAAATTCTTTGTTCAAAGAATTCTGATTCTTTTTATGAGTTCCATCCTTTTAGTGAACTTTTCATCCTTATTCTGAGTTGTTTTCTCATTTCATTGTATTGTTTATCTGTATTTTCTTGTATCTTACTTCTGTTTCCTTAAGATCAATATTTTAAATTCCTTTCATAGATTTTCTTCAAACTGAGATCTATTGCTGGAGAATTGTTTGTCTTTGAAGGTGTTCTGTTTTGTTTGTTTGTTTGTTTGTTTTTTATGTCTCTTGTGTCCCTATGTTGGTGCCTGCACACTTAACATCTGTTTCTTCCAAATTTCTGAAGTAGTTTTCTGGATAATTATTTCTTAGATATATGATGTTAGATGGTAAGTGCTTTGGGTTTGTGTGATTTTTCTTTGATGTTAGTAGTGTATATGATTACCTCAACAGGCTGGACCAGTGATGTTGAACCTTCTAGAGAATTCAGTGATACAAATAGCCCACAGTGGCACATGTGCCATAGTTTCTGCACCACTGGTCTAGACTGTAGCAGTGCATGAAGAGAACTGTACAACGCTACAATGGACATAGACTTCCAAGTTTGTGTTTAGGCTGCACAGCGTCAAGCTGTGATGGCGCAGGGGCCTGTGATGATAGCTGCCAAAGTCTGAGTGTTGAGGTATAGGGCAGGGATGATCTCCACAGCCCTCAGAGCAAGCACAGGGATGCTAATGGATGTGCCTCCAGGGACACAGGATGAGATGGGAATTTCCCCGGGTGCCCTATTTTGTGCCCAGATAGTACTAGAATCTGTCGTGCAGGTACGTGTGAACTCAATGTTTTATAACACAAAGAGAACTTTCACTCATTCCTTTATGGCAACTGCAGCTAGAACTAGGGATTTTAGCACTGTTAGGCAATATGTGGAACAGTTGGACCCAGGTAATTCCTTCTGCAGGTCTCAAAACATAAGTACAAGTAGTATTGAAGCTTTGGGCACCAGCAGCTGTGGTCCCTAGCCCAGGACTATAGAAGAAACCTCCTTCAGCCTGCTGGGACTGGCAATGTTTGGGCTTGAGGTCCTGGAGTTGTAGGACATAAGGGACCTTCTGGTACTGAAGGTTGAGCTCATGTGCTTCTGGGGATAGGGGATTTGATATCTGTGGTACTGCTGCAGGGCATGGATATGAAGGTGCCTTGGTTACGCAAACATGGATAGGACCTTCCCTTTTCAACAAGTCCAAATGCAGATGATACCAAGGCTTTTGCATCTATGATCCCAAGGATGTGACTGGAGAGGAGATCTTTTCTGCTCCTTGCTGAATGAGCACACATGGTGTGCTTGGAGTTCACTGCTCACTACATTCCTGGAGCTGCATGAAGTGAGACCCTTCCTGGCAACTGATAGACAAGTGTGGGTGAAGATAGACCATGCACCAGCAGCTATAATCCTGAGGCTATGACCAAGGGTTGGGAGACTTTTCCTATTTCCCATGGAACAATCGTGCATGGGAGTCTGTGGTTATGGCAGCTGCGGGTCCTGAAGTGTGGGAGGCTAAGAGGGCCAACTTCTGCCCAGTGAGGTGCTCACCAGCCCAGGGTTTCTGGTGGTGTCAGGGGCTGAGCACTGAGCCAAGATGGTGCATGTCAGGGGCTGTTACAGCAGTGAGGATTCTGTGGGGCCCCACCATGAGTTAGTTCCTTCTTTGGTGCAAAGCAGTGACTTTTAGAACCACCAGTTCCCCAAATTGGATTTAAAGCTTGTGAGGACTGTAATTCTCTTGCATTAGGACTGCCAGTCTGAGACTGTGATGAGGTTATTGGCACTTTCCTGCTTCCCTTCTGCAGGCAGTGTCAAGGAGCCCCAGAAGAAGCTCCAAATTACTCTCTTCTTTTCTCTAGGTTGCCTTTAGTCTCCATGCCACTTAGCATTCTTGTCACTTCTTCGCTAATTTTCAGAATTCAGCCTCATTCACTGTCCTCCAAATACATTTTTCTTATGTTGCTCTGAATCTTCTCTCTGGTAGAGTTGAATGCAGGGCACCTGTTTCTACATTTTTTTTTGTAAATTTCCATCTCTATTGAGTAGAATATCATTTATTTTGAATCAAAATCATTTAAAAAGTTTGGAAAAACAAACATTGCTTGTCCTCAGACCTATAGTTTCTGATTCATTCAGACTGGGGATAGGGTCAAAATATTTGCATTCCTCTCTGGCTTCCAGTTGATTTTGATGTGGCTCAGTTGAGCATTTAGTTAGCTGAAAACAACAGTGAACTGAAACATGGAGCCCTAAACTCAGCTCTGCCATTAGCTATGTGATCTTGGAAATGGCATTTACTAATGTAGATCCCTTGTTTTAATCTGTTTCAAATGACAACTTGGTCTAGGTGATCACACATTCTCTTTTATTTCATTCCAAGATCTTTAAGTATAAATCAATAAAGTGTGCACTTTTTCTTTTAATTGGGATTATGCAAAGGTCATTCAGAAGGGAGAGCTCTGAAAATGATGTGAAAGTTACTCTTTATCCTTGTTTCACTGGGAAAGGTGACTGAACTTGCATTCAAAGTGTCTCTATTTGAGTTCTACAAAAAAATAAGTGAAACAAACCAAAACACTACCAGCAGTACTTTTTACTGGATATAGTGGATTGCAAATTCAATCTTTTCTTTGTATTACAAAATTACTACAGAGGCTGCCACCAAGGTGCCATATGTGTCCCTGCCTTAGATTGCTCTTTGACATGCAGGCTATATCCACCTGTATGTAGCCCTCTATAAGAGTCCACGAGGCTCTTAACAGGGTACCTGCATAGTAAGGTATTCAAGAAGTGTGATTTTAGAGCCCTAAAAACCTCTTAGAATTAGAGAAGAGACCAGAGCTTGAAAAAGCAAAAAGCAAAACACAACAAAACAAAGCAACCAAAAATATTTTCTCCATAGCTGATCTGATTTCATCCTGATTGTGTTGGATTTTCTTAGCTCCATTTAACCTCTTTTGAGTTATTTATTCCATTTCAACCATAGCTCAAGCAATTTGGCTGAATTAGGTAAACAATCCAGAAAGATCAATGACTACTCAGACACAATAAGGAACATAAGTTGCATGGTTTTTGGAAGAGTTATGAAAATATTTTTCTAATTTGAGCCTTTATCACTGTCTGGGTTTTTCTAAAGGAGCTATTAAATTATTGATTTGAAGTAGTCATATACTAGGTTCTTAATTTTCATTCATAGTCTGTTGTAAAACTGACCAATTTAAATGTTGCCTGACTATAAGTTCTTCTTTCCTTTTTCCCACCACGCTTTTCACAGTGACCCTAAAAAGCATATGATCATCTCAAAAGTTATATCCGTACTTGCTCTGATACAGAACTCACTCAGAATATATTGCCCAAGAAGGACCAGTGTCACCAAGGCTTCAAGCAAATCATCTATAATCACCTTACATATAAAACAGAATTTCAAATGAATTTTACTTCATAAACTCAGTTTACTTTTGGAATCAGTATAATCAGTTTAAATTACTCACTCCTAAAATTTTTTAATGAAAGAAAAAAAAAAAAAAACAACCTAGGAAAGACACTGGCAAAACGGCTCAAGAGAGGCACCCAGACCTTGCGTACTCCTTCACGGGAACACAAGCCATGGGTTTGTGAGGCCATATTGAGAAGAGTGCCCTTGGGAGGACACTGGAATTCAACAGGAGCAAAATGGAGACCTTGTAATGTCCAGAGAAGTAGGACAGCAGCAGAGCAAGAGAATCAGAATGTTCCAGCACAGGCCACCCCGGTCCACAGTCAGGGCAGGGTGGTGTGGTCCTTGAGTGCCCTGTGCTGGGAGAGTTTGTCATTTTCATGAAATGGATGGAACAATAGAGCACCGTGTAAGCAAAATCAGCCAGACACACAGAAAGAAGGAGTCTCATGTTCTCTCTTATCTGTAGAAACAAACAAACAAACAAACAAACAAACAAGCATCTTTCCTGAAAGTATAGGAGTAATTTCTAAAGATAGGCAGCACCATGGTGGGGGATTTGAGTGTAGAAGAGGGGGGATGTACTGATCAGTACATGGTGTATGAACTTATGGAAATAGTACAGTGAGTCCCTTTAATTTGTACAATTAGTATGTCTTAAAAATAATTATAGATAGGAGTTCTACAGGTGGTAACTTGAAGCGACACAAAGAAAAATTTCTGGTAAAGCTTACAGGAATCGATATAGAGGATATATAGAACCTGTGGTTAGAGAAACTTGAATGTTATAAATAAATATTGGGAGAGAACTGTAAGATTTCAGTTGTTCTTCAAGCATAAAATCATATTACATTAGGATAAATTTGCACTCCAAATTGGTGATACAAGTTCATAGAGATAAAATGAATGGTATGTAATTTCCTATCAAACAAGATTTTGTTCACATGATATTAAATAAATGACAATGATATTAATTTATTATTTTTATACTTCATGATATCAATATTTAAATGTCATAATATAAAATCTCTACACATAAAATTAAAAAGTAAAATGTTACTTTAGAATATGAGGAGAATATTATGGTTTTTACATTTCTTTTTGTGATAAGATATTGAATATTTTACTATTGAAAAAGTTAAAACAATTGTAATATTACTGGTAATAACCCAAATTCTAACTCAAAAATGATAATAATAATTAAGTTTACAGAGCAATTCTGGCATATATTGCAGGGAAATTTTCATATAATGATAAGCAATATTATCCCACATTTATAATTAAGAAAACTGACCACTAGGTGAAATGGGCAACTTGGATCCTCAAATTTATAATATGAAAGGCATACATAGGAAGAAATTTGATCCTATGATTCCAAATACTTACTCTTTCTAAATTCAGAAAGTGAGTGAATATATAATATGTGGGTTTTCACCTGTACTTCACCATTGGTGCAAAAATTCTTGCAGACAAAGTCTGTGTAGGTCTCATAAAAATAGCATTACTTCATAATTCTTTAAGAATTACTGTATTGTAATATCATGTGTTTTCATCCTAAGACCTTAATATCTTTATTTTAAACTGTTCTTCTATAATTAGTTTAGGTCATTCTTCCAGCTTTTGTTAAAATGTTATTAGTGAAGCGACAATGGATTTAATATCATCAAATCCAATGGAGTTAAATTGCTCCTTGTGATTGATGATTCTCAGTAGCAGGTGAGCTCTGAATTCATCATAAAGATTAACACTTATAATCATCTTTATTTTTGAAAAAGTCTAAATTAGTCATGGAAATGATAAAATATTTTTATTTGACTAAAGTGTTGCCATTGGCTATAATAAGAGAATGAGTACTTGAACTGCAAAGAATATTTTTTTAAGCTCTCATGCTGTTTCATTTCCCTGTTTTAAAAGGTGTCAGAATCAGCCCTCATTTTAATAACTAGGCATTTCCAAAGCTCAGTGTTACATGAGCATCCAAAAACCTTGTTAATCTTCTGCCTGGGAAAAATTATCTTGAACAATGTATATGCCAACTACCATCCTACCTTTTGAACTCATATCTATTAGAAACTATTATCAACCATTAATTCAGTATTTGTTATGGAATTAAATATGCATAACCTACTCCAACTTTCATTTCACAAACTTACTGATTTAATGTAATCTAGGATATCAGTTTCAATACTTCAAAAATATGTCCTTTCTAAGAATTTCAAAAGGACTTTGGGTCACAGGATTGCTCTTGTATGGTCCTTAAGCAGAAAAGTACCTCTTTAATTCACTTCCAATTATTTCCAGGATTTACATGTATGGCACTAGGAGTCAACCTTTAACAGTTATGAAATGTCTGTATATATTTATTCTATTTCACCATTCCACAAAGCTACAGTTAACATTTGCTATATAACTACTGGTGTGAGAATAAAAATTTTAAAACATCATCTTCAATTTTCCCCACTACTAGGGAGTTTAACTTGTTGTAAGAAACCTTGTCTCAAACTTGGAGAACAGCATCATAATGAGGCTTATATATAAATTGTGTGTTGACTACATTAATATCACAATTGATTAGGGATGAAAGCCTGCATTTTTGAAGGGTGTAATTTTTCAATTTGGCTCCTTGTTAAAATAGATACTATATTTTTTGTAGAAACTCAAAAGAATAAACAATGCTAAACATTTGTTATTAAGCCAGCTGCACATTATCCATAAAAGGAAAGTTTGTACAAGAGTAATGACAGCAATGTTTATTTAGAAAATTGGTAAGTATTGAAGAAAAAACATTGAGGTCAAAGCTCGCCTTTCCTTGAACCTCTGACTGACAGCTTATGAGATGGGGTGAGGGGAAAGCAATCTTCAGAACAGATAGAGGAGATTTTCTCAGCTTATTATTAATCATAGTAATGTTCATGGCATTTCTAAGCCTCAGAGGAACAGGAATTCATAATAGATTTAGTCACACCTTCTTATAATTATCCAGTCAGAGGATGCCAAATTGAAGGAATTCTTAAAAGTTCAGCATGGAGTAAAATTCACTTTCTCAATATTCAATAACTCTTACTATTTGAATATCAAAATACTCATTTCCAATTCACCAGAATAAAACTACTTCTTTAAATTTCATGTGGTCAAGTGTGTTTATAAGAAGGAGGCTCATATGTTTCTAACAAAATACAATTCATCTAAGGCTCATTGCATTGCTGGGAAAGTCAATTACTTTTTCCTTCATTACACAGCATTTGGCAGGAGGTCTACTGTTGCAACATTTAGGTTTTACAAGCTGGTCTGTTTTATAGGAAGCAGTGGTGGTATTTTTTAAAAGAGAAGCTATAGAATGCATTTTAGAGGCTCTAAAGGTGAAGATTTATGGCATGTAATGGTGCCAAGAATTGATAGTGTGGGCTTGCCTTATACAAACATGTCCTACCATGCTCATGATACAGTAGGTGAGTAGGGACATATAACATGTCCCTGGCTCAGCCTCAAAGGTCTCAGTGGAGATTGGTAACTCAATACTACATTCACATGTCTAAAAATAAAGCAACTTTCTAAAATACAAAGCTAAATGTGAAAAATCCTGTATATATATTTACTAATACACGTTCTTTCCAATAAAATTGCCAAAAATAGAGCTTACATGGAAATTTATTCTTACCAATATTTTAATTCTCAAACTGTTATTAAATTAGCTAGTTACTATGTGTAAATACCTGTTCAAATAACATTTGATAATCAACACAGAATTGTTATCTAAATCTAATCAGCCTACTGGAAAACTAAGCTTTAATGAGTTACTTCCATTATCTGAAGTAATTTCGTCAAAGAGCAAAATAAGGTAAGCTTCCCAATAAAAATATTGGTGTTTGCTGTGAGCATGCATTTGCAAATCATGAAATGTAATTTTAATTATTTTAATAAGTAATTTGTTTGCCTCAGTGCATAGAACAACTTTAGTGGAAATTTTTCATATCATGAGAGACAAGATTGACTATTTCTCATTGGCTTTGCTTTAAAAAATGAACATGATTGTATGTGATTTAAAACATCATTTTATCACAGGAGAAAAGTATGCCATTGCACTGACTATATTAAAACGTAATAGGAATGTGAAGATATTAAGTTTTGTATTTAAGCATAACTGATATTATAAACTATTTGTCATACTAATGAACCAATTCATCAAAGAAAAATTGAAAGTATGGAAGATTACTCTGAGTCTATAACATACAGACTAGGAAGTATAGAAATCAATGAAACCTGGAATATATATTTCAGATAATAATTCATTATTCTGCCTGATTATGGTATACTACTTTTAAAGATAGGATACAGAGTGAATGAGTAAATTAATAAACAAACTAGCAAACCAAGCCGATAGATAAGTTTGCAAACTTGATTAAACTACAACATTTTGAGTTTCTGCTACTCTTGTAGTTCCTGTGTCTATTTGGTGCTTGTACACTCAGTGAACTTTACCACAGGTTCATGTTACATTGGCTAAAAATGCTGTTACTTTATGTAGGAAGCACCTCTTATTTTATGGCAGACAAAAAATTTTTTGATCAATGAACTTTTGAATTAACAACATTGAATTAACAACATGCTGATAGTTTACCTGCTGAGTTACCCATTTGTGGTACATTTTTAAGGCAACTTTTCTTGATTAAGCGATCATAATAGGAGGTCGTGAGTCACGTGGAACACGCCGAATCAGCCTGCTGCAGACAGGCAGGTCTGTGCATGCCATACCGAGGTCGCGAGTCAGGCAGAACACACTGAATCAGCCCGCTCCCCTGCAACAATCCACTGGACACCCCCCCCCCCGTTCCTCTGTACAGCCACCTGGTTCCA
>NW_004624739.1:20003149-20071993 GCF_000247695.1 Heterocephalus glaber | reverse complement strand
CCATGTTCATAGCAGCACAGTTTGTAATAGCTAAAAGTTGGAAACAGCCCGAATGCCCATCAACTGGAGACTGGATAAAGAAAATGCGTTTTGTTTTGTTCTTTTTTTTAATAAATTGGAGTACTACTCAGCCATAAAAAATGAGAAATTGGAGATTTTATAGCTAAATGGATGCACCTTGGGGCAATATTCTTAAGTGAAAAAATAGGACACACGTGTAAATACCGAATAGTTTCTCTAGTGTGAGAAACTGAAAGTGTAAATAAGGACTAAAGATATGTAGATAATGTAAAATAGGAATAAAGAGGCAAAGGGGAAGGGAAAGTTGCAGGGGTAGGAGAAAGTAAAGAAGGGAATGGAATTAATGTGAGAAAATAAAAAAATGGAAACAAAGTCTTTGTAAATAGGGAGGAATGGAGGGCGTGAAGGGAGGGCAGGGGAAGGGGGAAAAATAAGAACGAAGAAAGATTATGTAAAGTTGCAAATTTCCAATGATGAATGTCATTATATTGTATATCTAAAATGTACCAATAAAATTTAAAAAAACTATATGCAACCACTTAATTCAACCTTGATCTTAAGGAATGAAAATGATTTCAAATATGGCCATATTGGTGACATGAGATTTACATGCTAAGAAAACTGGCACTTTATCTTTCATCTGTATCAGTGAAAAATACATATTGGAATAATACATATTTCATACATATTCTGTTAAAGAAAAGAAAAAGAAACAATAGGAAATATATTTTAAGAGTTTTATTGTAATGAATTCATCTGTCCTATTGTACAGCCTAGCTAGCTAAAAACAAAATTCTTGTAGTAGACCATGGGGAAGGGCAGGACAACACTCTCTGACACAATCTGAAGCATATCATCATGGGAAGAATTTCTTCATCACAGGGCTTAAAAGTTTTCAGCTAACTGAATCAATCTCATCTAGATTATGCAGGCTAATCATACTCTTCTAAAACCAACTGATTATGAACTTTAATCACAGCTATAAAACACCTTCCCAGAAGAGACCAGAATTGTGTTATAATGACCGAAGCTATGACCTAACCAACTAACATGATATACGAAATTGACACTTTTATTCTAGTTCTTATCAGTTTAGCAACCATACTAATTACCAATTAAAGATCACAATGTCATGGCTTTGCCTAACATGATACAACTATCTTAAAACTAAGAGCAGGAGAAGTATTTCTCCAGAAAACAATGATGGAAGCCCTTACACAACGATCAGTCTTCTGTATTTCCATCCAGGAATTTAAATGCTGTGATGCAAAGTTAACTATTTTTAAAATATTATGTTTAATGACAAATAAATAAGGGAAGGAAATTCAAATATTTGTTTTATGTATGCAGATTACAACAAAGTAAGAGACAGTCAAGGTGTATTAGATGGAATTCTCCAAACTGGTCCAATGGGCTACAGAAAGACCCAGGAATAAGGAAGACATAGAGAGAGGTACACAAACACCACACACACACACACACACACAGATATATATATATATATATATCTTAAATAATTGTGGAAGCTTCAAAAGTCCAAAATCTGCTGGGATAGACTGGGAATGTGGAGACTTGTGGAGACTTAGTGAAGAGTCCTGGTTTAGGTCCAGAGGCAGAATTTCTTCTTGCTCTCCAGGAAATCAATCTTTGTTCCAAGAAGGCTTTCAGTTGACTGGAGAAAGCCCACTTGAGTTCTGACTCAAAGTCACCATACATTTATTTGTTTACCTTTCTATTTATGCATCTACCAATCTATTTATTCTATATTAGCCAGTTTCTTGGCATAGGGACAAAATACCCTACACTCACAATTTAAGGAGGAGATGTGTATTTTGGCTCAAACTTTCAGAGTATTCAGTCTATGAAAGGCTGACTGGCTTCAAGGCAGAAACAGCATGGTGGGCGTTTTGCTAGAGCAAAGCTGTTCAACCCATGGCTAGTAGGAAGGAGAGAGGGAAGAAGGATCCAGTGACAAGAATACTACTCCCTTTCAGGTTGTGTTCCAGTGAACACATGACCCACCTCTTAACAGCATGTTGGGCAACGAACTCATCAGTGTATTAGTTCACTGACAAGTATAGCACCATTATGATTCAGTCACCTTCTAAAAGCACCAGCTGGGAACACATGAGACTTTTGAGGGTATTTTAGGTATAAACCATAACACTTTCTTATTTGTGCGGTGCTGGGGATTGAATCCAGAGTCTTGAACATGCTAGGCAAGAATTCTATCACTAAGCTACACCCAAAGCCCATGTCCACTAATTTAATTAATTTTATCCAAAAATTACTGTCATAGAAACATTTAGAATAAAGTCTAACTAAATATGTGAGTACTGTAGCCAGATCCTGTCAAATTGACATAGAAACCCATCCATAAAACATGACTACTAAAGTCTTCATTTCTGCAACTGGTTAGGTGATGACAATTGGTGGTTATAACTTCTTTTTTCACTATCATTCCACATTCCACATGCCCTCTGCAATCACCTCAGCTGGTTGTGGTTCTTTACCTGTTGAAATACCTCAAATTCTCAAATCTGAAGAGTCTAAGCCATTAGAAGTCCTACAGGGTATGGATCTTTGAAATTTTCTATAGTTCTTTTAAGTACACATGGTAACACTGAGATCCCTTATGGGTTATTTTATGTTCTGGACATACTCTTTCTCACTTACACTGTGTAGCAGTGTTAAGTTTCGAATCTGAATGTCTCCCAAAAGCTTATGTGCTGAAGACTTGATCCCTAATCCAACAATGTTCAGAGATGGGGCCTTGAATGGTAATTGGATCATGGGAGCTTTAATTTCATCCTCAAATCAACTTACTGAGAAATTCATAGATGAATGGCATCATTGGGAGGAGATGGGAACTTAGGAGGCTGGACATAATGGAAGGCAATTGGTCATAGGGTCATCGCTATATCTTGTCTCCATCCCTTTTCTCTGAGGCTTTATTTCTCCCTGCTTCCTGGCTGCCATGAGGCAATCAGCTTTGATTGGCCATGCCCTTCTGCCATGATCATCTGTCTTATAGACTCACAGCAATGAAGCTGGCCAAATGTAGATTGTTACCTCTGAAACCATGATTTGAAAAAAAAGAAACTTTTCTTCCTTTCAGGTTATTTTCTTAGCTATTTTGTCACAGCCATGGAAGCTGAGAAAAACCAGAAGAGACCCAATTTTCCTTTGGAATTATCAGCAACCATAGCTGCCAGCTTTGTCATAACCTTCTTTGCCACTTGAGTCAGAGGCACAAAGCCCAACATAATTGATGGCAGTCTAATCATCTGCTTTAATGGCCTTTCTTAGCTTTCTAAGACTTCTTAGACCTAAGATGGTAGAACAGAAAGCAGTATTTTTGTTAGTAGATGAATAGAGTAAAACTATGTGGAATCATGCTAAATTCCACCTTCTTATTTATTCACATTAATCCTGGCTACAAGAATCAACATCATTATTCTAGATGAGCACTTTAAAATACAGATTGTTAGGGATATTACCCCAGTCTTACAAAGTATTGCCATATAGATGTGCTGTAACCAAGGGTTCAAAGACCTATTTTTATCAAACCATTTAATTCTAAATAATGAAGAACATGGTAGGACCAGTGAATTTCATGAAAATAGTCTATTGCTGCTTTGTCTGAAGAGAAGCGAGTTTCTTGATCAGACACAATGCTTTCTTGAGTACAAGGATGGTGAATAAGGTTTTGTAGATCCATAGATAGAAGTTTTGGCAGGAACATTATATGAATTTAGAGAAAATCCATATCCAGAGTCAGTGTCTCTTCTGGTAAGTACAAAATGGTGCCTTTTTATGACAGAAGTGGCCCAATGTAATCAACCTGTCTTCTAGCTGCTGGTTAATCACTCCAGGGAATGATGCCATGTCAATGATTTAGTTGCTTTCAGCTACTGTCAGGTTGCACACTCAACAATGGCCAGGTCTAGGTTGGATTTGGGAGTGGAAGTCCACATTGTTGAGCCATTACATATCCCCCCTCTTTGCCTCCATGGTCATTTTTTTTATCAGCCCCTTATGCAATGACAGAAGTTGCTGGGTAAAGAAGCTGAATGGTAGTCATAGAACAGGTAATTTTATCCACTTAGTTATTTAAAATTACCCTTTTGTGTGATTTCACAAAAACAAAATATATTCCATTGTTTGTTCACTCAGGGTATATCTATGTGGCTCTTCCCCAGACTTTTTTGATAAAAGTTTTCTAGTATCTTCCTTCCAAGCCCCTGACCACTCAGCCTAAAAATTGGCATCAGGTCACAAATTAATATACACTATTATCTCTGTCTTTCTTTATAGGCAAAATGAATAACTAGGTATACTGTTTGAAAGTATGCCTCCTTGGAATACTTTCCTTCATCTCTGTCCTTCAGGAATGTCCCCCAGAAATAGAATTTAGTGATACTGTGGTCCACCTTTAGATTGCACCTGCATCTGATACAGAACCAACTATAAAACAGGGTTCAATTTTTCTTCTTTATTCAATTGGTCAAATCAAAGACAGTTTTAGGCCACAGGTGAGCTTGGAATGGGAAATTATGCTATAGTTGTGAAGGACCAAGCATATTTAGAAACTTCCTCATGTCACTCATTTGTTCCATCAGGGCCTACTCAAGTCTAATCATATATACCACTTCCATTTCATAATATCACCAACTTTATGGTTTAGTGGGTCACAAAACAAGTAGTTCTTGATGGGAAGCTCAGGTCATGGGGCAATTTGGTAAGGGTGGTTCAAGGGTAAGTATTTAGTCTCTTAGTTCTGGTACTAAGCACCAAACATTAAAGGGTGTATCTTAACTGGAGGGTAATTATGCACAAGAAAAGTGTAGCTTTGCTCCAAACTCTTAAGTGTCTGGTTCATGATTCACCTATAGGGAATAGTTAAAGGCTGCCAAGAGCATCTCCACTTGCTCTTGATGCTTTAAGTTCCTTCGGACCTGCAGGATCATCTGAGCCAAGTGGCTGAAGAGCTTCCCCATTCTGTATCTCTTCCAGAGTCTTCTCTTGTTCAAAACTAGAATTTTTTGGATGGGCACTTATGAAGAGTAGTATTAAAGCAAGGAATGTGTTGCTCATAAAAAGTCTGAAGAGACCAACTAGGCACTGTACTCATTTTTATCTCTAGAAGAGGCCAGATACCAAAATTGATCTTTCACTTTAGAAGATGTTTCACTTGCTTCACATTACTGAACCCCTAAAAAAGCAGGTCTAGAATACTTTCTACTTCTTTCACCATAGTTCTAACCAGAATATTATTAATGTTATGCATTCACATGATGTTTTGTGGAAGGCAGAAGTGATCAATATACCTGTGAACTAAGCTATTACATAGGTTTGGAGGGCAGATATTCTCCTAAGACAAGTGAGTAAAGGTATATTACTGTTACTGACACTTGAAAAACAAACATATTCTGGTGGACTTTCCTCATATATACAAAGAAAAGCATTTGCCAGAAGAGTATCTGTACATTGATACAAAGGATGCCTTAATTTGTTCAAGCAAGGTAAAGCACATCTGGAACAACAGCTGCAATCAGAGTCACCATCTGGTTAAGTTAATCTACTGTCATCTTCAAGATCCATCAGTCTTCTTCACAGCCCAATAAATGAATTGATGTGTATGTAAGACTCACAACTCCTGCATCTTTCAAGTTCTTGATGGTGGCACTAGTCTTGGAAATCTCCGTAGAAAAATTCTTTTTTAAAAAAACTATTTGCATAGTCAAAGGTACTTCTACTGTCATCCTCTCACCTTTTCTACCATGATAACTTTCATCCACAAGTCAAGGTATCAAGTGCTGAATGTATCCATATCAATTATGCTTTCTAAAATGACTGAAATAATCACAGGATGTGTTCACGATCCACTGGATCTGCTGTGATACAAAGCTGAGGTAAAATGTATTGATCAGCAGACCTCCAGAATCCCCCCCTTTGGTGGACTGCAATGATGTCTTGGGTCTTCAGGAATTAGTGTTATTTCAGTCTGTATCTACTAATCTATGAAAAGTATAATTTCCCCAGTGCACTATCATCTTTGTAGATGACTATATATTCCCTATAGGAAGGGAGGGAGAAATATTAACACTATAAACTGTTGACACTGTACCAATATCCTTTTTTCTAGAGGGACAGAACTTCATTTTTATTCAAGAAGTTCTGTATTTGTAAACTTTAGCTCTAAGAATTGTGTTGGGGCATTGGCCAAAAGTATGTATGAGATGGATATGCAGAGATAGGGGATTTTAGGGAGCCTGAGCCCAAAACCTCCCAGAATGTATGGTTAAAGATTAAAAGATAGCTTACAGGGCCACAAGTTCATGTAGAATCAAAACACATTGCCTCGAGGGATATGCTGTAGCTCTTATCCTTCCCGTACTCTGATTTATTACTTAGATTGGCCATAAGATCAATCATGTAGACCACCCTAACCTAACCCTTTTTTTCTCCTGTCCTGTACATGAATTCCTGCACAGATGTCCTTCTTTTGTGCTTTACCTTTGCCTCCTAGTTCTATCAATAAAATGCCATGGAAGCTTCAGTTCAGGCTGTTTTTTTCCTGAGACTTTCTTTCATTTTTTAAAAATTAATTTTATTGGTACATTTTAGGTATACAATATGATGATATTCATCATTGGAAATTTGTACCTTTATGTACTCTATATTGGTTATTATATTTTTCCCCATTCCCCTGCCCTCCCTTCAATGCCTTCACCCCTCCTTATTTACAAAGACTGTTTCCATTTTTTCATTTTCTTATATTAATTCCTGAGACTTTCCTACTGAGAGGTCTTGGGTAAATGACAGTCCCTCTTGTTGGGAGCAATGCTACATAATTTCAGGGAAAAATCATTTGGTTAGCCTAGTTCTCCTGCCTACATCCCAGCTATGGAATTCCGAGACATAATTGCATTTTGGCCTCTGGTCACAACCGAGACCTCAATGATCCGGGGATGCTGTGATTCTCCAGGACAAGAAACTTCCTGGGAGCTGAAAACATCCTGGGGGGAACAAAACTTCCACTCAGTTCCTCATTATTCTTGGGCCTTTACCATCTTGTTTACGCGGATGTACTGAACTCTCTGCAAGCCATTTGTTACCTTTGTTTCTCCCGATGTACTGAATAAAAGGTGCAGTAAGCTGGGGGCTTTTGTCTTTGCTGCCCAGAGCAGTGCTGATCAGATCCAAAGTTCAGCTTCTTCTCAGTGTCATTTTTTCTACCTTTCCTGTAATTCGCCGTTTGCTGCCGTGGCTCGCAGGAGACCAGGACTCACTGCAGAGGTTCTGGTAATGTCCCCTTCCCCTGTTCCCTACACCCTCTGGGTCTTCTTGGAGGTTAAACTGCCTATGGACTCTGAGTAATCTCTCATCTTTTGTGCCACACCACAATCATGAACTGTGACAGGATTGAGTGATAACAACTCTCCTGTATTTTTAAAAATTTAATTCGACATTTCTTCACTAGATCTAGAACTATTTTCCTTATACACATCAAGTCTAAAATTTAGTAGACTTCCCATGTATTTTTTCTATATGAACACCACAATCAGGTAGCCAACCCTATTGGTCTCTGCAAATCATATTTTTAGGATTTATCCTTCCACACAACTGTCCATTATGGTAACTATGATCACCTTGACTTTGAAGATTAAGAACTGCCGCTGGGTTCCTGGTGTCCTAGGATACTACTGTGCCCATACGTTTAGGCTTTGTAAGAGGAATTCCCACTGTTGCTTTTGACCTATAGGCCATAGTGATCATAGAGGGATTCAGAGATGTTAAGTTTCTCTCACAAAGTAGTTTTCATTTTCAATAAAAGATCTGTGTCTTCCCAAACTGCAAGAGCAGGTCTTATATTAATTATTAAGACCTGCTTATTAATCTACTCTAATGTTCTAATATCTTAAAGCTTTTAGACTCCATCCTCTGCAATTATACCTGTCAGTTTTGACACTTCAGCTTTTCTTCTTGTAAGGCATATAAAGAGTCAAGTTTCAGCCAACCAACCAAAGTCTAGAACTCTTTCTAATGCCTTGAACTAAAATACTGACCCCCAAATATTTTACTTACTCAATTTATATCTATAAATTCGACCTGATAAAGCAGTAGATTTCTTCTACCATGATCCCACATTTTTTTTAAGAGTAGGAAAAATTTATTGAAGGAAAGAAAACTTCTGTCTAAGACAGACAGAAAGGGGATCAGAAAGTGGGTTGCCCACTCACCCAACTTCTCAAATTTTTAAGGACCATTCCCACTCACATTTTTCAGATTTCTGTCTCTATAAATTGGAAAAATCATGCAGCTGTTATTTTAAGCAGTATACCTTTTTATGAGTCACATTTTGTACAGTCCTTCTCTTCCTGAGGCCTGTGGGTACTTAAATCTAGTTATATGTCTAGAAGGAGAAAGGAATAGTGAAACTAGGTCCTGAGAGGAATCAGCAATGATGTACAAGGCACCTACAGAGGAGAGTTCACCGCAAGTTCTCCTCGAAAAGCAGGGCTAACTTAGGCAGGGGAGAAAGGCCTCCTATTGTTAAGGAGACTCATAAAATTTAAGAATTTATGGTTCCTTTGTTAGAATCCTCCCACGTTACACCATTACAATTTTTTGATCAGTGCCCTCATTACAATAGAAATTCTGTGATGTTTGGAATTCAATTTTCTTTTCATATAATCACTTTAAAAAGTAAAATTCTATGTTTAATTTTCAGCAACCTTATGACTGAATCTATGCATAGTAAAGGTTACATTCAGCTCAGATACAGAATTTTAAAGTTGAATATAAGGAATTTCTACTGGGAATTTTAAGCTTTACTCTATTTCCCTACTTTCTTCAGTGTAGTTAGGAACAACCAGCCAATCCCTTATACTCTTGAATTAGATTTAAATATATTGATGCATCAAGGACATGGTTACTTCAAATGTTATCTTTTATAAGCATCTAATTAGGAGCGTCTTAAAGCACTATTTTACATATGTCTAGTACCATAACATGTCATGAACTACCAGTGCCCTCTTCACCAATAAAATTTGTGTCAACAATTCTTTTAAATCTAATTAGATGAATCAAATTAGAGAACCAATACCAGAACACCTAGAACCAATTCATAAAACTCATCCTAAAATTCTGTCTCTCTTGACCTCCTTCTGGTACCAGTATAAAGTTCAATTAAGGAAACAGAACCAGTAGGAGATATATATTAGTTGATTTATTATGAGATATGGCAACAAATGAAAAGATTTACTAAAAGGATACAATTGTAGGGGGCCTCCAAAGCAAAGCTCTAAATCTACACAGGGTCAAGAAGCATAATTTGGAAACTTTAGACACCAGCTAAAGAGTTTATTCTTTCTCTTTGAAGTTTTGTTTCTGCTTTTTTTTGTTTGTTTGTTTGGTACTGGGGATTGAACTCAGGACCTTGCATTTGCAAGGCAGGCAGCAGAACCACTGAGCTAAATCCCCGGCACAACACGCAGATTTCTTATAAAAAGTTCCTTTACTAAAATTCAGCTGACTATGCACATTAATACTCAGACAAGTCAAAGTCTCAGAATATGGTGCAAATTAACACCATAAAAGAGTGAGGGACATAGTTAAGTTGTAAAAAGTTACCTATTTCCCATGATCCAGAGTGTACAGTCTTCAGAGATGGAGGGCAAGTGGTTTACAAGGGCTTTCTACTAAGCTGATAAAGTGAGATGACCCAGTTACACTGAACACAGAAACTGGATACTAAGAGGATTGCTGTCACCTAATTGAGATCTCTCTCATACTGGAGAACAACCACAACATATAACCCCCAGTAGGAGAGTTGGTAAAACTCCTACTAAATCTCCCTTCAGAGAGATGCCACATGCAGAGGGACCATGATCTACTCATGAAGATGAGGATTCCTTTCCAACTCACCAATGATGACTCCAAATTAGTGGAAAAAGGGTGGATTGTTTTTCCTTGCAGGGTAACATTCTAAACTGCAACACTTTATGTGTTGGGATGAATTGGACTTTTAGGATTTCATAATGATAGGATAAATCTATGAAATTTGTTGGGATTTCATTCAGGGGTTAGAGCCCACAAGGCAGAGGCAATGGAGAGGAGATTTTAAAAAATTAACTTGTTTCTGTTTGCACTTGTCCAATTTCTATCCCTAATTTAGTAAAGTCATGCAGAATTACATTTCCTCAAAGAGTAAATTCTGAAAAAATGATAAGGACAGTAAAGTTAAATTTGATATCAATAAAATTTTCAAGGGAAATAAATCATTCATTCATATATGAAAATTAACCCCATATACTGAAAATGCAAAACTATTTTCAAGAAATACTGTATATGTGAAAACTTAAATTCAATGTATTTTAAGCAGTTAACAGGTCTATGCTGCAAAAACAAAGTTACTAAGGTCAGATGGAGTTTGAAAAGGTGCAAGAAAACATTTATGGAGGATCTGTAGTTCATTTCACCCTTGCGAGTACCAAGATAATTCTGGTAATATGAAAATTACCTATGAAGATGTGTTTTCATACATAAATACTTCTTAATACTATTTGCCCATGGAGAACTCCATTTATGATGAACACAAAATAGACTTTTCTTTTGTATAAGTTACATACATGTGAATTAGATGCACAATATAAATGTGATCAAACTTTTATACAGGTGCCTAAGTAAGAAAGAAGGTCAGAAAAAGGAAACAATGAAGGAAAGAATGCAGTTTCATAACTTTTTGGTACAGTTTCCTCCTTTGGGTGAATTTTAGAAAATAATGATTTACTTAGATGGTTACTGGTGCAATAGAATATATTTCCAACATTCATGATACATAAAAGATCTTTAAAGATCGGACCCCTGTGAGGAACATTTGAACAATATCACAAACCATACGAAGAATATATTTTTGTGCTTAGAAAAACAGTCAGATATCAACAATTTCATACAGTTCAGTGTAAATATTGCATAGTTTTATCTTTAGTCATTGTATAGTCACACTACATTAATTCATATTTTTCACTTAAAAGAATTTTAATAGGAATCTGTATTACATTAAAATGATGATATTTGTTATTTCAGGGAAACATGTTATTGAAACTTAAGTCAGTTTTAGTGCCTGAAGTTTTTCCACTCTTAGGACTGCTGACTAGGTTTTTGCTTGTCTCTCACATAACACAAAGATTGCAGTAGGTGACAAAGACCCTGGCTGACCTTATCCCACTGAGGCTGTGTAGTATTTCTGCAGGTTTACACGGCAGGCACTGTGAAACCATGGTGAGACAAACATACAAGCATTGTGCTCTCTTTTGGCAGTCTCTTGAGGGAATATTACTTCTCATGGGATTCAAATCTGATGTAAGAATTTAAGTTGTTTTCTCACACTTAAAGAATTTCAACTCAAGTAGATTTTCAGCTTTATCTTCTTTATCCCTTTGAAGCTGAACTGATACCCAGGAAGAAGGAGAAAGGAACAAAACAGAACACACAAAGAACAGACTCACAGGACTGAAACACACACTAGCCAGTGCTACTTCAGTTTAGGGAAGGATCTGCCAAGGAAATATGACGCTGCACTTGTTTCACCAATGAGCAGTGTTCAGGTGGACCAGTGGGTCGATATATACCACTCTCACACATTTTGGAGAAAATCTGATTTTTGTTTTCAGCTTAGTCTGGTTTAAATGATTTCACTTTGCTTGTTTTTGACATTCTTCTGTCAAAGTATATAGTAAATAACCTTTCAAAAAATAATTTATTGAAATGTCTGTTAACCCTCACGTGACAATACCTGTCAGAATGACATGCAGTACATGCAGAGAAGTGTTTGTACTGCAGCCACTCATGTGGGAGGTTTATTTTGTCCTCTGATCTTTACATCTGATGCGTCCCTGTTGAACCTGAACGAATGACTGGAAATGACAGAAGGTGCGAGCCAAGCTGCATCTCACTGGTAGGTTGCAGGGCACCTCCTGCGAGGAGTCTGTGCTGGTGTGAATCCTGACGCGACGCTGGCACGAGCCTGCCACAACATGTGCTTGCCTTTCTTTGAAATGGTTTTCAGATCCCTGACTTATCACTTTGACGTTTGACTGGGTAGAGGAAAAAATAAAAAGCAAAGTTCAGCGACAGCTAACAACTTTCTCTTCCCTCAAAGATTGTGTAAGTTTGCCTGTGGAGAGTTGAATCTGTTATTTGACTATTAATTAGAAATATTACATGAGCCCTATGAAATCACATCAAACAGAATCTGCTTTATGTCACCTCCAGTTTGTGGTGGTAGAGAAAAAGCATCAATTATTATAATTAATGAATAAAGGCCTCAGGGATTGTCAAAGTAATTTAAATGTCTTCCCATCTAGGTTTTGTTTAGGTCATACTACAGAGTGGTAAGATATTTTAAAAATCACTTCCATATGCAAACACAGAAAACTCAGGTGCAGTAGAACAAATATTTCTGTCCCCCTAAATCATATTATGAAGTCCTAACCCCAAAGTGAGACACTGGTAGGAGGTGAGGTCTTTGGTAGGTGATGGAGTTCATTACATGGCATTGCGACCCTTCTAAGAGCAAGCTCAGCGAGGTCCCTCTCTGTCTCCTCCACCTGAGATTACAGCACAAGGATCAGCTCTCATCAGACACCTCATCTTCCAGGACCTCAATCTTTTGGTTCTCAGCCTTCACCTGTCTCTGACACATAAGTTTCTGTTCCTTAGAGACCACCCAGTGTATGGCATTTTATTACAAGAGTTGAAAGGAATTAAGACACGAGACTCCCCTCAGCAATTCTCCTTAACACCAATTTCAACAGAATGTCATTTGTGCTTAAAATCAAGTGTATAAACAATAATCAATATTTGTTTTACTCACATTAGGTAAGTACTTGAGTGTTTGAGCTAGGTTAGATAGCAACACCCTTTTTGGATGTTTTCCTCGCTGCTCTGTCACAGAACAGATCACAATGGAAACTGCATGAGTGTTGTAATGCATGTCTAAACACAAACAGTGACGACCACTGAGAATGCTGTAAAAGCAACTCTCTGAAAATGATTAAATTATACAATACTTTACAAAGATGCTGCATCAATGCTTATAGTGACTCTCCTTTAGTCTTTTAAGCGATAATTTCATTTTATCCAATTTTTAGTGTAGCAGTGAAGGCATATAGTTTCCTGTTGATAGCTCAAGAAATCAAGAAATGTTGTTGAAATGTCTGTCTATCTATCTATCTGTCTATTTATAAACAGATAGATAGATTCCTTTTTCCCTGGTTTACTAATTACATTTTTTTCTCATTTCTTATTTTAAAATTTCACTTTCAAATACATAGGCATAAAAATGCTACCATTTTAGTCATTTATTAGTACTGGTCACTTAGTGTGTAAGACAATGTAAGATTCTATACATTAATGTATATTATTTACTACTCTGACATGTATGCTTTTCCTTCATTCACCAATATTTTAATATGCAGTCTGAATATTTTTCAATATGTTTCCACTTTTTAGTTATCCTTTCCCTTTTTTGTTAGCTACCTTAATAATTATAGTCATCATTTGCTGAGCTAGAGGCATTGCTAAGTGCCCTATATGCAAAAATTCCTTTAATTCTTCTAATAGTCCTGGGAGGCAGACGTTATTACAGTCTGTATTTCATGGATTAGGCAGAGAGAGGTGGAGCTACTGGCCCCATGTCACATAACTAGTAAGTGGTAAAACCAGGATGTTGAATCAGGACCACTCTGCTCTTCACCATGGCGGAGCTTTGCTTCCTGGAACATCTGGGATTGCACTGATGGAGAGCTTAGCAGTTTATCATGTCACTCACTGCAAGTGTCTCCATGAAAGACATTGGGACAATGATCTGTTTCTCCTGTCCCCTCTTCTCGAAATATATGTCATCTTTTCCATTCTCTCAGGATTTTTTCCCAATATTCTCTATTAACTAACAAAATTGTTCATCACAACTTACAGGCTAACAGGGTAAGACATGTTCATTTACACAAGAGCCTCTTGAAAATAATTACATAGCTTAAAAGAATGACTCTCATGGAAACAATTCAGATGGGGGTCTCGAGAAAAAGCTATTATATACATGGAAACCTTTGAGAAAACATTGCATTATGATAGCAAGTACTTCAGTTTTATAATAGAAATGTATAAAATCCATCTCTTTTCCTCCATGATTTATCCAAAATAGTATCAGAAAAGAATGGTTTTCTTCAGGTATTTATGCCAAAAATACTGTGATCCAAAAAGTCAGTTTATGCTAATCATAGGTCATTTGTAAAAGTAAAATAAACATGTATACACAAATAGGAAAATATGCTAAATAAGGGCTGTATTTTTGTCTTCTTCCCCTTACTCTATATGTTGGTTAAATATCGTTTCCCTCATTGCTCATTCTGTCATAAATACATCTACTGCCAGATATAATTTTTTTATACTAACATCTCATCTTCTCATGATCTTATTGCTCATTTACCTAATTCTAGTAAGCTCTTCTTTATTGACTTCCTGCTTGTAGCCACTCAAATTATCAATCACCAATCACACTAGTGACAAATTATCTTTCCACACAACAAGGATGTTATTATGACACTCATCTTCTCGGAACCAGGGCCCAACCTCTTGACAAAGAATCCAGAGTTATTCTATGGTGTGCTTTCCTTAGCCCTTTCATGCTTATGAAGATTATAGTAGAACTAAACATAAGGGAGATACCGTAAGACGCTGATACAGGCAGTGCTTTTCTTGGTATTCACCCCAAATCACAGAAAACAAAAGCAAATATTGCCAAATGGGGTGATACTGATCTAAAATGCTTCAGAGTGAAGAAAACAATCAACAGAGTGAAGATACACCCTACAGAATAGCAGAAAATATTCAGGGGCTTTTCATCAGGCAGAGGGTCAGGATGTATTAAATATTCAAACAGCAATTAAAAAGCAAGTAAACCAATTAAAAGTAGGGACAGTATCTGAACAGACACATCTCAAAAGAAGTGCAAATGGCCAATAAAGATATTTAAAAATTGTTCAATATCATTGTTGATCATAAAAAAACAAATTAAAACTAATGAGATACCAGTTAGGATGACTATTATAAAAAATATTTTTAAAACTTTAAAAATTAACAAATGTTAGAGTTGATGTGGAATAAAAGGAGCTCTTATTACTGGTTATGAGAATGTGAATTAGTGCAGCTTCTGTGGAGACCAATATGGAGGAGCCTCAAAGAAACCTAAAAGCGTAATATGCCCAATGATGAATGTCATCATATTGTATACCTAAAATGTATCAATAAACTTGATGAATATTTTTTAAAACCCTAAAAGCAGATCTTATCTATCATATAATTGAGAATTCCCACTCCTGGTATATATCCATAGGAAATAAATTCAATACCAATAAAATCCTTGCATGTCCTTGCTTACTGCAGTACTGTTCACGATAACTAAGATAATAGAATCAGCCTAAGTATCCATCAACAGATGCATGGGCCAAGAAAGTATGGTGCATGTACAATGGACTGTTATTTAGCCATAAAGAAAAATGAAATCCTATCCTTTTGAGCAAAATGGATGGGACTGGTGGACACTATGCTAAATGAAATAAGATAGACAAACAAAGATAAACTCTCATATGTGGAAACTAATAAAAGGCAACTTGAATGTAAAACAGTGATTAGTAGGAATTGGGTAACGTGTGTGTGAGGGTAACCCCATTAATATGTACAATTAATATGTCAATAAGCAGATAAAATTACACTAAAGAATACTTTCTACTGACTTGGTTGTGTCAAATTAATTCTTTTTTAAAAATCATGTAGTGTATGTTTTTCTTTCTCATGAAATGCCTTTGTAAATATTTAATCGTGGAATATAAAAAAATAGTTTCTACTTATTGACCGTTACCATTTTTGGACTCCATAGATTTTTGGAAAAATCATTTCTCTTTTGATATGTGTAACATGCTCACAATGGATTTAGTGTAAAAGAAAGAAAAGTATGTGCAAAATGAGAATGCAAAGAGTGAGATTCATGAAAGAGGTTAGAAAATAGGCATATTTTACCTATTAAATCTAAGCTCTGAAAAATATTGAAAGCTTTAGTTCAAACTAGAAAATTGAGCAGAAGCTCTTGGCTATATTTCTTCTCTAAATGATGCGTAAAGAATATGTTTAATTTAAAAAGAAAAACCATACAAACTTCATTTAGATTTCCCCCTTCCTCAAGATCGCAGTACCCAAAGCCAAGATTGTAAAGCAGTGGTCACCAGAGCCTTTAAAAACAAGTAGATTCTGTTCACAATAGAAATAGCATCTCAGTTTGTCATCTCTAGAGTGGTCCATGTACAGGTGGTTAGAAGGAGGGGCTTAATATTATTAAGAAGGCTATAAAAATGTTATCATAATTTTACCTATTTCAACAAGGTAACAACTTAGAGGAGAATACTTCTACCTATGTATGGTTTGTAATGGTGTCAACATGCCACATTATTCTTTATGTAAAATTAATCATTTCCAACGAGCAACTAGATCATTTGAAGTTGTAAAACTTTATAGAACTCTATGTAGTAATACATTGTCAACTTTATCATCGGGTCAAATTTGAGCTGCTCAAAATAGGGCATTCAACACACTGAAGAAGAGAATGGTATTTGGAGTCCTGTGAGGGGGAACCTCTCACAATTTCATTTATGCTCAGTGCCCAGTTTTCAATTGGACCATAGTAAATAGAAAAGATTGTTGGAGAGACTGGTCATCAGAAAAATGGAGGCACTATGACAAAGTAGGAGAAGCACTGGTTTAGGGTTAGACAGCCCTAAAATGACCAATTCATTTCTACCACTTAATATATGCAGCATTTTCGATCCCCCTCCAAACCTTGATTTTCCCATTAGCAAACATGGTATGCATTACATTGTACCTTACAGAGCACATTCCAATGTGACATTTCATTTGACCCTCTTAATAATTCCAATGCAAATATTATTATTCTCATTTTGCAACTGGGACTATGTCTGTATATGTAAGAAAAAGTTAGACTAAAATTTACCATATTAGCTAAATTCTTTAAGTGAAAAAATATTATAAAGATATGTTTAATTTTTCCTTTTAAGTTACAACCAAATTTAAATTTTGAAATAGAATAAAGATAGTTAAATGTTAGAAAATATCTTCATCTTGTACTGTATGTAAAATAGTAATGCAGTTATCTATTGTTGTATAGTATATAATTACTGCGTATAGTATAAAATTTCAGGATAAATGTCTAATTTATATTTTTTAATGAAAACTTTCCAGTTATTTAAAGCTGATAGAATTTGGCTTGAGGATTTCATTTGGGGATGATTTCTAAGCAATAAAATAAAAACAGTGACTATGGGAATTAAATGAATGTTTGAATTGATGAGAATTGTCTTATGAGAGCAATACACTCCTGAAACCATCAAATCTCCCACAGAAACATATGAGTTCCATAAAAAAATGTACAACTGCTTAGATATTTATTCCTTCTTGATGTCTCAGGTAGAATCAATAGTCATTTTGCTATGGTATATCATTGCAATGACAATAAAATAACACTTTTCATTATATTTACTAAACTGTTCTTTTAATTTGGTGTATTGATTCAAAAGCATTAGGTAGGCTGAAGAACATGATTATAAAGCACTACATGCAGTCTGTAGTGCCCACTTACAAGTGAAAGGTTCATACAGAGGGTATAGCTGAATGAGAGCTGGCTGAACTGGAACTGGTGCTCAAAATACCAGCTGTGTATTCTAAACATTTGTGGCATCTGATGGCAGCGAGATGACTGTAGTAAGATAAGAACTGACCAGGTGATTCATAATAATGAGCCAAGCCCTTCCAGAAATCCTAGGGGAAACAAGCTGAAGCTTGAAATACTGATAATGAGACAGTGAAATAGCTAACCCTTATGTGATTCATTATCCAGGTACAAAAATTCTTGTGAGAAGCCCCATTAAAACGAAGTACATGTTGGCCTTTTACCCACAAATCTGTCTTCTGAGAAAAAAAAAATGAAGGCATCTCAATTTGAGATCACAAGAAAGCAAAAGAGAAGGCAGGAGAAAATTCCTTAAAAATGAAAGACAAAGGGAAGTTCTCACATGTGGCTTTATGTGAAGCTGTAGCCTGCTTCCACCCATCACAGAAATCTTCACATTCTTGACCCTCTGAAAGCCTGAACTCTGCTCTCAGGACCATGCTGACATACCCTCCTTTCTCCTGTTCTCTTCCTCACTCCAGTCATTCCTGAACCTCCATACAAAACATGGAGCTCCCAAGTAGTTTTTTCTTCTCAGAGGATATGAAAAAGTGAAATCCACAACCTTTACCTGAAGTAGAGCGCTTCAGAGAAGAAAACAAGCAAAGTTACTTGCACTTTGCCAACATATTGAAAAGCAGTGGATATAAATGACCTGACAGGCCATTGTACAAGCTTCCAAAGTCAAATTGGCAGGTCCTCACTTCTTTGACATTTTTTCTAGGAAAGTGCTGGATATATCTGTTCCCTGGGATTAATCCTCAGATCCCTTTCAGTGGGCAAAATTGGATGCAGTGCTCTTTCTTCATGGAGTGTGAGTGGTGGATGATTATGAGATTTGATTGATCAGATATTTTGATTGTCCTCCCTGAGCAACATCAGTTACAGGGTCAAGATGGTGCAGCCATTCTCATCAGTCAGATGTGACCTTGTCTGACTGGTGGACTGTCAGAGGCTGAAGGGAGCTTGCCAGCACTGCGAATCCACTGTGTCAAGATCAACCTATGAGTTGGCACCAAATGAAGACAAACAAGTGAAGAGCCACGTGCGGGCCTGTCTCCACATTGCCCTGCTCTGGGTTTCATTGCCCTTTGGTTTCACTCCCTGGCTCTGAAGGCTTCTAACTTTTTCCCACTGAGGCACAAGAGCAGGGAGGAGCCTCACCTTCAGCGTTCCAGAATCTAACTGCGCCTCAACGCTGTAAGACCATGGAGAAACCAGCTACAGTCAGGCAGGAGAGATGAGACATGCCATTCACTGCACCCACTGCTTGTCTCCACCAGAGAAAATTTTTTTTTTTACTTGGCTAAATTACTTTATCAGACTTAAGACTCACTAACCAAATGTTCCATGCTTGAAATGATAAGAGTGAAAAGTATTTTTAAGTTGCTATGAATATAGTAATTTTAAGGAATGGATGAAATAATCACCTGGCTCTAATTCTAGATAAAGATATTTGGATTGTTACAAGCTGCAGAGGCACAGGGCAGAGGGACCCAGGTACCATACCTGTGCCTGGGCCAGACTGGTTCTTACATTATGGGGACAGATCCACCCCACAGGGCTGAGTGAGTCCTCCTGCATCTTGGGTTAGTACAAAATAATGTTGATATTTTTGTTCCCTGCAGTCTCACTATAGCATTGTTCTAATTTCTTTAAATTCAGGACTAGAAAATTTTGTCATCTATGGTCCTACCTACAAATCAATCTTTCTTTTTTTGACTACATATCATATTTGTAAATTAAAGAAAGAACTTCATTGTCAATCCAAGGCATTGTACAAGGTCTTTGCCTTGTTTTATGATCTGAAGGACACACAGTGGTACCTTACACAGACTGGGAGTAACAGGAAGAGGAGCAGGGAGTCTTTGGGTCCCCCACACCCCCAAGTCCTTTGGAAAGGTGTGCATGGGCCAGGGCAGGGCGAGATGGGCTCATTTCAGTGGGATTCTCACATTGGGCAGCAGGGCAGACTGCAGATGAGCTGCTTGGAGCTCCTCAGATAGTTTTCCCCGTTTTGGTCCTCCATGCCCCCAGCTTCAATGTGCTTTGGCTTCATAAAGACCACTCCTGAAGCTTCTCTTCATAACACAACCTTTGGGTCACTTGTGTTGTTTTCCTGGAAGTGAACAGAACAAAAAGTGCTGGGGCAGTCACATCCCTCCCCACTCCCCACAATTCCTGGCTGACTACTAACTGCTGTGAGCTGATGGAGGTTCACCCCTCTCCCCTTGGAGGTGGCCAGTCTGCAGGAGTAACACGCACTGCAGGGTTTCCCTATGAGGCCAGGTGCAGCTTCTCTCCTCTACACTGCAGAAGAGTGCTTCAGTGAATCACTGGCACTAAGTGATTTGCAGCTCAGTTCAAGACATGTCTGGGCAGCTCTGACCTCAAATATAACAAGTGTGAAAACTACCCTTCACCAACAGATTTACTTGGTCACCAGCCTATCTCAACTCAGTGTTAGCACTTTCTGGTTGTGAGACAGCCTCTGCTGAGGATTTGGAAACCTCCAGAACCCATGGGGGCTTAGGGTGTGAATTAGTAATGTACCCTGACAAAAGAAATCATCCCTGAACTTCACTGAAACCACACATTTATAACCATGATGTATGTATGTCGGGTGTCCACACAGTTTAGCTGGGTTCTCTTCTTCAGGGTCTTTTATAAGGCTGTGGTCATGGAATTGGGCAGGTTTGCAGGGATCTTGAGGTTTAGGGAGGGCAGGATCAGATTCCAAGCTCACTTGGCGGCTGTTGTCAGGATTCAGTCAGTCCTTTGTGTGCTGTTGGGCTTATTTCCTTGCTTGCTGTTGGGCAGAGTTCACTCACAGTTCTTTGCCAAATGAGCTTCTTCAACAGGCTTTAGGAAAATGGAAAAGATGAGTAGCCAAGTGTTCTAGCAAGAAAGAGAGCTAGAAAGATAGTGGTTGTAGGTTTCCGTAAGGTAATTATAGGCATGAAATCTGATCATGTTTGCCCTGTTGCTTTGGTTACAAGGTGCTAGTTACAGGCCACACTCAGAGAAGAGAGATTTCCAAGGCATGGATACAATCAAGGGAACTGAGGGCTCTTCTAGAGCATGGAACATTCTAGGCAACTTTCCCTAATTGTTGAAGTTGTTTGTGGAAAATCTTGTTTTTCCACTTTCCTGTCATTAAAATTTTAATTTACACCTTCATGATCTTATTCAGAGTGAATGCTATGAGTTGATTATTCTACATAATGAACAGAAGCTTCTATTTCTCATAAATACCACTTAAATGTCATCACAAGGGAGAAAGACTTCCAATAGTTTCATTCTTGGAATAGCCTCTAAAAAAGTAGAATGGTTAAAATTCTGTCATGACAAATCGTGCAGTTTAGAAAGTCAAAGATTGCTGCTGCTGCTGCTTGGTTGGCATTTCTCTTGACACTTTCTGAAGTGGCACTCAGATAATTTGCTGTTTCACTCAGTCTGGCTTGACAACTGGAAGGTATTTTATGGTGGTCTTCTATGAAAAGCCCTGTGTCCACTTCAATAGCTCCAAAATGAAAAAGCTCAACTTCCGGATACGAATGACTCATTGATCACCCTCATGCTGGTTGCTTTGGCTCCCAATTCACGAATATAATGATTTCCAAACTCTGAGTCCAGATGTTCCCTGGGGATAAGCAAAGCAGACAGAGCACATGTGAAAGGATGAAGTTTTTTTTCTAAAAGTAATTTTGAATTTTTAATTTAAATCATTTATTTATGGCTTCCACTCAGCCAGTGCTAAAGCACTGAAAGCAATGGTATGGGCACACCTGTTTGCTCCACCTGCATAACTATGTGCACCTGTATGTGTGCATCTGTGCCCCTGCATTATACAGGTGATAAACAAGGTCTATTCAGCAGGGCTGTCAAGATAGCTATCATTTAGGGTGTGACCTTGCACCTGTCTAAAATTTCAGAAAAGATTGAGAAGTCCCTGCCTTCACAAGTTAATAGGAAAATCAAGTGACATTAAATAAAAAGTAGCAATGCCATGCCAGATTGAGTGGCCTTTTATGCTCACTGACCCTGGAGTTAGCTGTAATTCCTGACAGGGACTGCTGACCTTGTTTTAATATCAAGTATGCATGAAGGTTATCTATTTGGCTTCTAGAAAATGTTATTTAATGCATAATTGATTTTAGTTGAATCACCATCATGGTAACATATACATATATCTACACACATACATGTGTGTGTATTTACATTTAAAAAAAATTAATAATCAACAAAAAGCATTGCTTTATTCCAGACTGTTCACAAAGCACTACATCCCAAGGTACTATCAGCCAGCCAGCCAGCCACTCAGACAGCACAAAATAGCAGAGCCATGCAATTGATATGAATACACAGAGCTGACGCTGGGAATTCATTCTTTATCTTGTGGGATACTTTCTCTCTCAACTGTAATAAAATTTATACAATTGGTAAATCAAACAGATGTAGCTTTCACTTTGCCTAAAGGCCAACAAATCTGGATCCAGCAAGAATTATATAAGAGAAAGCTCTTGTGTCAAAACTGTATGCCAGGTACCATATTAACAGCTCTTATGCTGCTGTGAAGGCACAGGAAGAAGGTGGAAGTCAGACCTCTGTCTACAGTATAGATTTCCCCAAATGACAGAAGGTATTTGCTGAGCAGAAAGCATGTGATGCTTCTTCCCACAGTTAAGTAACACGCAGGTCTGTGTGCAGGCAAGAGAGATTGTGACAGGTGAGACACTAAGGCACTAAATGAGCCAACCAAATACTGTTAGAAGACCTGGACTATTTTTTAAAATCTAATGATATGTCAACCAACAAAATATATTGATCATAATTCTTTAAAAAGGGAAGTAGTTCAATGTTTAGAGTAGTGTTAAAAAAATTGTCAGCCACCATTTCTTTGAACACATACACATACAAAAATATATTTCCATGTATAAATATATTTGTCACACACCAAATTCTTTTAAAAAATAGAATTGTAGGCTGGGGATTTAGCTCAGTGGTTCTGCCGCCTGCCTCGCAAGAGCAAAGTCCCGAGTTCAATCCCTGGTACCAGACAAAAAAAATAGAATTGTAGTGCAAGCATGGATTTTGATGTAGGAATTAAACCCAGGTCCTGGTGCATGCTATGCATACATTCTACCACTCTGTTACATTCTCAGCCCCTGTAAAATATTTTTTTATCTGAAAATATAAATACCTCTCAGATTTTCATGACTGGTATTATTTACCTAACATCTATCCCTTCCCATTACTAAAAAAGGACATCTATGAGGCAACAAGGTGCCCACTCCAAGGGTTTGAAATGTTCTGGTGAGGCTACTCAGAGCAATTCTATGCCCTCATTTTCTGGATTTTTTTAGCTTGTAAATGAGCACATGACCCAGTTCAGACCAATAAAGTCTGAGAGAACCTAGTTGGAGGAACTCTGGAAAACCTTTGCTTTTCTGATTAAATAGAAGAAATGTACCCAGCTAAGATCCTCCCCACCATCTTCCTACTTATGTGCTATGAAGGCTGATGCTTCAGCAGCAAGTCTTGGGAGCAGAAGAGAAAGACAAAGAGGAGTCTCTAGGCCAGCACTGCCTTCCTCCTGATACTGTGATTGAAAACTATGGTGTGTGTTTAAAGTATTAAAAACTGTAAGTTGTAAAAGATACATTGCCATCAATCTCTCCAAAATACCCCTCCCCTCTTCAAACACACTTACCCTATTGTTCTCACCACTTTCTAAAGTAGCTCTTTCATGAATCTTTAGTGGGGCTTTCTTGGCTACCTCAATGTCCTGAATCCATCAAAACATTTCCTTTTTATTGTCATTTTGACTTTGGGGAATAGCCAGAAGTCACATGGTGCCATATCCACTGAGTAAGGTGATGAGAACACACTGTAATGTTCTTAAAAGCCTGCCTTTCCACTGGATGGCACTGAGCAGCAGCATTAGATTTTTTTTTTTTAATCATACCTCATAAAGATACTAAAGAGAGAAATTCCGGGATGGCTTCAGAAAGTAGCAAGAATAAGCAATGGAATACGTGTGTTGGAAGTAAGAAGAAGTATTCTCAGTGATGAATGCCAGTGAGTCTTATAATAAATTTTTAATTAAACACTATAAAATAAACTTCAAGCAGAGGAAGGACAGGGAAGAAAAGTGAAAACTGGCTAAAGAGAAGTGCATAATGAGTAAAAGTGAACCTTTCAAATATACCCTGGTTCTTACTATCTTGGTCATTTCAGGCTGCGATTACAATTACCTCAGCTTTGCAGGGCTATAAACAACAGATATTGGTTCTCACAGTTTGAGAGGTTGCAAGCCCAAGCTCAGGATGCCAGCCAATTGACAGGGTCTTGTTCTGGCCTGCTTCTGTTGCAGATGGCAGAGTTCTCACTGTCCTCCTGGGCAGAACCAAGAGCAGAACCCTAGGAAGCTCTAACTCTATTCATGAACTTATCCTTATGGCCTCCTGAATTTCTAATCACCACCCAAAAGCTCTAGCTCCTCATACCATCACACTGGAGGAAAGTTTTCAACACATGAATTTTGAGCAGGTGCAAACATTCAGCTCCTAACAGAGCGGATAGTAGAGATTCTAATAACATAGATGGGGGAAAATGCTAATCATGGGCTTTCACTAATGGGGTTCATGCTATTCCCCGGAGCTACTTGTTTTCACCTGGTATCTTCTGTCAGTCTAAGTTAAGAGAATAAATGACAACTAAAAACAGTAGTCACAAAGACAGAAAACAGCTTTCCTGGTGATAAAGACTTGAAATTCTTTCCAAATTTGTTTTACAAGGATAAGAAGATTGTGTGCATGTGTGCATGTGCTCGTGTGTGTGTGTGTGTGTGTTTACATGTGTAGGAGTATACCTAATTAAATTGCAATCAATGTCTGGTTATTCTTAGGATTATAGTTCATTGGCGCTTGCTTCTCTTAGTGTTGGATCATTAACTCCTTTAAGAGATATTTGGGTCAGTTGTTGATGAGCCCTAAACCTAGTTGACCCAATACTTATACATAGGGAATCTACAATACTAATCAATTAATGTTTTCTAGAATATTATCTCATCATTTTGGGCTCAATTTACAAGGATAAATGTAATGTTAAGAGAATTCAACAGCTATTTTCTTCATAGAAAGCGTATGAGAAATTATTGTCTTTATTATTTTTCAACATTACATATTTATGTAATCTCACCTGAGATGTATGGTATTTTGTTTATTCAAAAATTCTTACTTGGCCTCTAAGGAAGACCAGGTTGAAGGTTCAAAAGAGTCTTTAATCAGGATTTAACTTTTAACATAGATTGACATGTCTGACAGGGCCGCACTAGGAGCTCTACTGACCTCTAAATACAGACTGTGCAGGACTATGTCCATCTGCAAATGCTTGGCAGAACTTAAGGCATCCTTCCTAATTTGAGAGGTGGAGCCAGGTAGGGATTAAATATGGAGGCTAGCAGCCAGGTGCAGTGGTGCCTACCTGTAATAAGAGACTCTGGGAGGCCAAGGCAGCAGGATCAAAAGTTCTAGCCCAGCCTAGGCAATTTTGGGACTTATTGGTACCCTTTCTCAAAATTAAAAATAAAAAAGGCCTGGGGGTGTAACTCACTTGCAAAAGACTTGGGTTCAATCCCCAATACTGAAATAGATACATAAATATATAGATACATAGATACATGAATACATGAGATACATAAATACATATATGATAAATAAATGATAGACAGCTAGATGATAGAGATAGATGATAGATAGATAGGTATAGATAGATAGACAGACAGACAGACAGATAGATGATAGATATATGGATGATAGATACTCAAGAGGTCAACTGGCTAAGTTTGAATTCAGGTTCCGTGCTATCTGCTGTGTTTTCGTTCTTTTTCTCTGAATTCCTAACCTAGAACAGTGGTCCCTGTTTGTTGTGCTGCTGTAGAAGGTTAATATCCCTTATATGTTTGGTTGGGTTTTCAATACCCATATCTTTATTTCATTTTAAACTCCCTGTATGATTTTCCATTTTCTTGCCTGTTTTCTTTTTCCCCTTCTTCTTTTTCTTTTTCCTTCTTTCTTTCTCCCTCTGAATTCTGTGTAAAATATCATTCAGTTTTTTTATCCAAAAGTACATTATTAAATTTTGTCTGCTAAAGTGTATAAATTAAGCCATATACTTTATAGTCTTCTGTGACTTCATATTTCTTTTCTACATTATGTTTTAAGACCCAGCTATGCAAAGGCATATTCATCTAGTTAACTCAATAACACTGTTATATAATAGTACATGTTTAGAATTTAAGAGTAAGCCATAATTTATAAACAAGCTATAATATAGCTATTAATTATTAATGCATATTTTAATGTTTCCAGGATTTTTGGTTTATTTTCCTATTAGATGAATTATGTTGCTTTACAAGTACTACTGTCTGTGTCACACAGTACACATGTTCAAAAAATTTTTAATGCGACCACCTAGCACTGGAGTTCCTGGATCACAGAGTAAGCATATGATTAACTCTCTACGAATTGCCAAAATAATTTCTAAAATAGTCTATCAATGCACACTTGTACCAGCATAATAGGAACATGGCTGTTATTTCATGTTCTTGCCAAATGTTGGTAACATCTGATTTTGTAATAATTACTAATTTGTTGGGTGTGAAATGATGTCTCACTGTGAATTTAATTTGTGCATATTTGGATAATAATTACTACTCATTGCCGTTATTCTTTGTCCCTGTTTTTACCTTTTACTCTTTTTCTACCTTTTGTGATTTTAGTTGAGCTGTTTATATGATTGTATTTTTTCTTCTTTTTAGCATATTAGTTGTAGTTTCATTTTTTATAGTGGTTTTTCTGGAGTTTGCAATATACATTTACAACTAATTCAAGTCAACTTACAAGAAACACTGTACTGCATCATGGCAGGCTGTGATTGTCACAAATGCTTCTCAGTGGCCTTCCCTTTTAGGTGGGAAATAGATTTTCAACCTGTATGAAAAATACGGCTTAGATTTTGAGCTTCTTCAAAAATTTACCCTTTTATTGTTATATGTTCAATGCATCTCTTTATGTCTAATAGTAATTCATAATTCATTTTTTTCTGGTCTATCTTATTTGATATTAATATAGGCTTTAACCTTTCTTCTGATTCATGCTTTCATGACTTAGGCATTTATCTCATTTAGGATTTACTCAGCTTCTTTAATTATTAAATTCACGCCTTTTACTTTTGCCATAATAATGTTATTGTGTGTGTGTTTGTGTACTTTATTATGTTCCATTGGTGTTTTTCTTTTCCTGGGCCAATACCAATTTGTTTTAATTACTTAATAAGCCTTGAAGACAAATTTTTCACCAATTCTCTTCCCTACTGGATTCAGATAAATTTGAGTAATTATCCTATCCATTTTAACACAGTTCTCCATTGAAGTTGGCCTGTTCCTTTCCTAAGGGATATTCACAATTGTATCCAATTGCATGCTGGAACTCTAATACCACTTTTGGCTTTGCTTGTATATTTCCAGACATGCCTTAGGCTCATATGATGTACATATGAAACTGAGCTAGCTATCTACAACTTGGTATAACCAAAAGAGGATGCACTTCCTGACCAGATGCCACAGTGATTATTTTTATAGTTGATATAGATTGCCTCTGAAAAAGAGCTCCTGGACAGATTACAAATTTGCAGGATGAAAGAGTATATAATCTGCTTTAGTAAAAGTTAGTATAGAAATAATTATGGAGATATTTTTACCAAGGAAAAAAAGTAGATTAAGAAAAAAGGTACCTGTGTACATTTATGGACAGACAATTAATAAGTCTTAAATATTAACTCTGATTGGCAAGATAAATAACTTTTTAAGATGGAAAACATTCAAGTCCTAAATATATTTGTATGAGGCACTTAATATATTTAGCAAATGGTATGCATTCTGTAGTAATATATCAAAACTGTAGGTTTGCCTATTTTATTGACTTATATGATTAATCATCTAAGTTTTGTTTCTTTTCATTACTCAACATCACTACAAATCATCTATTAAAGTAAAATATGATTACTGAGATGATACCCATAATGTCACTTATATTTTTCAAGGCCATATTAAGGATATTTAAATTCTGTAAATTATATTCAAATAACACAAGAAGATGATACATAATTCTGTGTTGCTTCATAGGATGAAATTTTTTTTCTTCAAATAGTTTTCACATGTCATGTAGCTCAACCCAGTACAATCAATAAATTAGTGGTCAAAAAGCACAGAAAACTTCATAAGTCATTTAAGAACTTCTTGGTTTGCAGCATCAAAAGTTTACAAGCCCACACTCTAAAATAGTCAACGGAGTACATGTAATTTATGATGTGTCTTTCACAGATGAATGTGGGGATTTGCTAAAATAGGCCTCACTATTGTCATATTTATTCCCAACATCAGTTTGTCGATACCAGACAATACGCTCCTGTCATCAACATGATGGCTCTTAGACCTCGCCATAGACCAAACAACAACGGCCTCATTTGCCTACACTTATCGGTGGAGCTCCATAGAGCCTTTCTGTTTTTCTCAGTTCCTCTGTTTCCTGAAAACACATGACACAATAATTCAATGAATCTCAGAGAATTTTAATTTTAGATTTTCTGCTATTCAGAATTTCTCTTATTAATTTAATCCTTTGAGATAGGAATCACAATCATTATTAGGATGGGCTCTCCCCAAATGCCCCCAAAATGATGAACATAACAAATAGTTGATAAATATATGTTTGCTCAATTGATAGTACACTATACATTTTAAAACAGGTCTAAGGCAAGCATGAGATCAATAGCTTCTTCCAAAATACAATTGTTGTCCTTTCTTTCAAACATATCTAATTTTCTCACTCAAACATCATCTCAATATTTACATAATATACACCTAATTGAAAATAAAATTTAGAAGCAAACTACCAGCCATAGGTTTAATGTGATCAACAAAACCATCATCAGCTATGAGTCACTTTGCTTTGACAGAGTGATTTAATTGGCTGTGGCTTTAATGTTGATTAATGCAGATCATTTCTGGTAAAACCTTTATTAATTAGAAACAAGCTAAATTGAATACTAATTAGAGTATTTAAGCCCTCATTTAATTATGGTAAGAGAAAATAACAAAAATAAAAATTTCTAAACAAATCAGAATTGGAAATTTTGGATGAAAAATAAATGTTCAAGAAATTTATACCAGATTACCTTATCATATGCTAGTGTTTGCTATAGGGAGTTCTAAAATTGGAGCTTTAGGAAGAAAATGAAAATGTACAAACAACAAAACTAAGATATACCGAGAATTTACTTTTTCTAGTTACTGTATTAAATATTTTCTATGTATTATCTAATAGAATATGAGAACAAAGCTATGAAATACCTAGGGAAATTAGCAAGTTGTCCACAGCTGACAATTGGTAAATATTTGAACATTCCTGTGTCTGATATTGAACTGGATTTTTTAATCGTTATACCTCAAGAGAAAATACATGTGTAATTGTGGTGGTGGACATACAGAGGAAAAAATAGATAAGTCACTATATATATATATGAATGAGGGACAATTTTCATGCCAATGAAACAGAAGAGTCTTTTGCCAGACAATGATAACTAAGTCTGTTTGTGTATTTACCACTGTCCTTTCTGTTCAAAAGCAAAGTCTACTAATAGTACCGGTAATTGAACAAGACTCTAGTTAAGAGTTCTAGTTAACAGAAGAGCTCTCTTGAATTCTATTGGCTGCTATTGTTTGCAATGCTTTGGAAGTGATCATCTTACAGTGAAAAGGAAGGAGCCAAAGGAAGTAAAGCCTACCTACCTTCCCTGAGAGAATGGCATTTAAAGTTGTGTCTAACACCTATAACGTGGTGAAAATTACCAGACTGAAAATAAAGTATACTCTCAGTGTTTAATTACTGTAAGCTACTTAAATTCAGTTAGATCATGCTAACATGTTCTAGAAGGAATGAAATAGTTTAGTCTTTCCATATCAAATGACCATTTAAAAAGTTATTTGAGACCTCTAGTGCAGAAATGATTCAGATCCATCTTTCTCGTCTTCTCTTTGCTAAGCACAACTGTAAACTTTAGTGAAGAGAAAATAAAAGGAGAACTCTGAAATGTGATAAAAAGCAGTGAGCTGATCTGAGGTCTCAGGACTGGAGGACCGCAGAGTAGCAAGAAGGGTGGTTTGTTTGCCACCACCCCACAGATGACGGCCAACCACACCTGGCATTTCCTGACCCGTAGTTGATCAAAAGGAGACAGCCTAGGTGCTCTCATCCCTCCCATGGGCCAAGAAAGGAGTCCCTTGGGCAGCATCAGGAGAGCCCAGCACCACTGTCAAGAGAGATCAATTAAAAGTTCCATCAAAAATAAACAGCCAAGAGAATTATCCTTATAAAATGAGAAAAATTAGATACAGAGACTTCAGAAGCATGCTCTTACAAAGAAATAATGTGAGTGTAAAGAACACAGCAAGAAAGAGTCATCTACAAGCCAAAGAGAGAGGACTGTGAAGAAAGCAAAGTTGCCAACAGCCAGATCTTGAACTTGAAGCTTCCAGAACTATTCTCTGATAGAACATGGAGAACATGAATATATAGTAGTCTGTGTGTGTGTGTGTGTGTGTGTGTGTATTGGTATGCACCTATATTAAAGTAACATGTGTTCCTACTATTGCATCCAAGTCTAATTCAGTCTAATTCATTTGATATGTATTATTATCTAGCCTCCATCCCTTGCATACAAGCATTCTCTTACTCCAAGTGTGAGAAACCCGGCTCCTGGTATCTTAATTGTTCACTTTGGGTACATACATATTAAAGATTGTATTACTTTGCAAAAGCTGCCATAACAGAAGGTGAAATTCAGATGAAGACACACACACAGACACACACATGCACACACACACACACACACACACACAAGTAGAACACTGCAGGAACATAGAGATAGAGATCAGATAACCTATAAGCCAAGAAGCACCAGAGATTGCTAGCAAATCGCTAGGAGCTAGAACTGAAATATGGAATTCCAGATGTCAGTAGTAATCACCCTGCCAGCCTTGATCTTGACTTCTAACTTCTAGCACTGTGAGGAAAAAAAAATATATGTACATATTTAACATGTATGTTTATATAATATATTTGAAATTTATTATATATATATATATATATACTTGTCTTAAAAGACCATGTTTGTAGTACTTTGTTAAGTCTGTCCTAGCAAATTAACACTGCACTTGATATTTAAGACAGTGATAGTTGAGGGTTGGAAATGTAAAAGAACCTATGTGAAAGTGAATTTTCTACACTTCACTTGAGTTGATAAAATGGTAAGTACTGAAGACAGATATGTACACTGTAATAATGAAAATAACTAAAAATACTATAGAAAAAGATACACTGAAAATCACTATCCATTAATCAAGACACAATCCTAAGAAATAATTAAATAGCTGACAGATAAAAGAGATACAAAACTCTAGGGAAACAAACAAATGAACAATAAAATAGTAGATTTCATTGCAACCATATCAATAATCATCTTAAGTCATAATGGTCTAAACACACCATTTAAAAGATAAGACACTGTCAGTCAATAAAGAAACATAAAACACCTGTATGATGCTTGCAAAAACCCTCACTTCATATTTATTGACATAATATTGAAAACAAAATAGGAACTCAGGCCACACAAGTATCAGTGCAAATAATACAAAAGGAGTGGCTTTATCAGTATCTGATAAGCTAAACTTTATAGCAAAAAATTATCAGAGAAAAAAATTTATGTAATAGTAAAAGAATCCACCAAGAAGATATAATTATCCTAATGCAGACATATCAAAAATAGTATCAGAATATATGAAACAAAAGCTGATAAAGTAAAAGGAAAAAAACTCATACTGTTGCTAACTTCAGTGCTTGCTGTAATTCATTCAACTGCTACAATCTTAGAGATTGTTTAATATGATTCTTTTAAAAAATAAAAATAAGATAAACACACTTATGTACATTTCAGTTCTGTTTTCACCAGTGTGACAAAAAAAATTAGTCAACATCTTGATTTAAAAAAAACCTAAGTACATGAGTAATTCATGCTTTAGTGAAATTGACAAAATGGACTGTACCTTCTAAATAATCAGATATTTTACAGTGGTAGATATGCATATGTACAGCAGGTTCTAATTCTATGCAAATTATGCAGATTTTACAAAAGGCCACCATTGTCAAACAGGTTCATCAAATCAACATGTAATTTTGAATAAAACTCTGCCAATCACTAACACAAGACAACATATTTTTCTATTAATTAGGAATATCTTTTCAGGTTGCATTGTCCTATTGAGGCAAACAATATAATCAACTAGTTCTCTGACAAAATATTTACATTTATTTACATATTGTGAAACAGGGAAGTAGCTTGTTAATAAATATTTAGAAAGTATCATTATCCAAATATATAGATTTATTATTCATCTAAGAATGTTCATGGAAAAAAATCAATGGGTCTTTTCTATTATTTTATTGTTATTGTCATTTATAAAAGGCAATATATGAATACAAGCAGATCTAAGAGGATACAAATCACTGTGAACTAAATAATAGTTTCTTTGTACTTATATAATTTGTGAAGATACTAGCTTTGGAAATTATTGATGTTGGGTATATGGACTGGAGTCATTATTTATGTTGACTGGATTTTCTTAATGATACTTCTGTATTTTAAGGACACCTCCAGGCATTCAATAAATACTTCTTGAATGGCTTAATCGCTAGTCTTCATTCATTCTCTTACTAGGATTTTTTTTTTTATTCTTTCCCTATCACTTTTGGGATCTTTTAATAGAGTCATGTTAAGTTTCCTATTATTCTGTCTTTTTTTTTAAGTCAAATGTAAACCTAGCATACACAAATACAAAAGACTTACACATATATAGAATAAGCATTAGTTCTACAAGTATTGAAATACCATTACTATGAAGACTACCACTAATAACACATCAATGAAAGTAAGAGAAAAAGGGATACTTTTAATTTACTTCTCATTATTTTTATATTTTTAATATTTAAACACACTTTCTAAGTGAATTTTTTTTTTCTTTTTTGGTACCGGGGATTGAAATAGTTGGGATTTTTAAAAGAAACTTATATATACATTTTTATTAAATCTTCTAACTTTCAAAAAATCTTTGAAATTTGAAGAACCATGCTTGTCTTCTGCTTAAAGACACATTGTTTATGATATTTAATTCAGGACATAATATTAAACATTATTGTTTGGGAAACATTCTAGGGTGTCCTAAATTTTTTTGTTGTGCACAAAGAACAGTATTTCACTATTTATTTCTTAGTCTTATTTAATGTAACAATTCAATTTCATAGTTTACTTGAATATAAGGTAATTTTGTAATAGAGTATAGAGGAGTATAAGAGATAATTTAGATAATTATCCCACTACTAGGCAATCAATAAAAGCACAACCTAAGGTACAGTTGACTAGATAAAAAGAAAACAACGCACACACACCAAGTTAAGAGCTAATTTAAGCCATTCAGATACTTAAGCTTAGAAATGTAACAAACAAAAAAACCACAAGGAAAATGTTCTTAGGCTGAGTATGCTAAGTTAGTTGGCACCTCCTGCCTAACCTCCTGACTAAAAAACCAGAAATGCAGAATAACTGGTTTCCTTTAAACTTAGCTAGCTAAATAACTAATATTTTTTTAAACCCTAACACTCACAGAACCAATGGTGTAAAACAAGTCCCCATACTCTATCTATATGTATAAGATCAAAGCACTTCCACTTCTAGAATCCCCTCGTGGTTGGTATTCACCAAAAGCTAGTTTCCTTTGTATTTCCAATAAACACTCACCAAACTCCCTGCTTTCATCCATGATTTTATTCTTCAAATTCAAGAGACAATAAGCTCAAATTTGTGGAGAATTAACTGTTTCATATTTGTAGGTCCCACTGAGATCACTTTGAACTTTGAATCCAACAAACAGACTGAAAGGAGGTACGAGATTGGAGAGTGTTTATGTTTCTTTTCTTCTCCATTTAGTCATGATTATATTTAGGTGGTAGACAAAATTTGCACTTTTTTCTTCCATTTTTTTTTTTTTTTTTAACTAGATAGCCTTATGTCTCTTCCCCTTAGGTAAAGTGCCAGCCCCATGATGGAAAGGTACTGCTGGATCAGACCTACCATTTCTCACCTTGCCTTAATCTGAGAAATAATGCCTACAGGGGTAATTAGCAAATATCTGACTTTTTAATAAAAATAGGGTGGGCTATTAGTCTTTTGAGGTGGGGTAAATACAGCACAGATGATTTAAACATCTTAGGGAGCCAAAGGGCTCGAGGCTGTACCCGAAAGTAGCTTGTTAGAATACAAGCTAAAATCTTTGCTGCCCCATGCGGAAAGCCTTACTTCCTGTTTGCAATGAATAGACCCGGCCAGAGCCACTTTTTGTGGGAAATGAAGGCAGCAAATAATGCAAGACAGGTCTACTTTCTCTTCTTTTTGAGACCCCCTTCTTCCTTAATGTGCAGCGCAACTGGCACCAGCAACTCATCCAAAGTGAATATGTCTCCCTCTGCTGATGTCTTCCCTGTTTCTCCCTCAGCTAAATTTCCTGATCTAGAAGACTCCAGTGACCAGAGCTTCCATCTCTTAGGTACAGTGAGTTTCCCCATCCTTGCCACCATTCAGCACATGACTATCTCTCTCTAGTTGTCTTGCTAGTTCATCTGATCCAATCTGATCAATCGGACTGTGGTCCCCATGCCATGGTGGCCCAGAGTGAAGCTACTCATCACTTTCATGGGTTGGACAACCCCACTGTTTAAAGGAAACTCAAAAAAGAGGTATATATCTCATGTGTTCCCCCAGGACAGGGGGTTTGTTACCCTATGGGCTCCCCACATGGGCCGCACATTTCCTGTTTCCTCTGATTTATCCTTGGGCTGCACTCTTTAAAAGTTGGTCTAAATTTGAATGCCTTGCTTCAACGTGGGCTCCCAGATCAGCAGCTGTGGTCGCTTAACATAGGGCTGCCACATGTGCCTTTCTAAGTCATTTCATAGTCCAGTCTTCTCAACTCAGAGTTCAGACACTGTCCTTTCCTCCTTCTGACTCTCATTGGTGTCATTTATTACTTGAGATCTCTGTTATGATTAACTACAAAGTGCTATGATACTCCCTAGAAAAACTTCTGACTAGTCTATAGATATCAACCTAAAACTATAAAATGACTTATTATAATTCTGCATGGTCAATACCTGTAAGAGTGCACTGTGACTTAAAAAATAATAACTTCATATGTTTTATGTCTTCTTGGTTTGTCTGCCTGTTTAATCTGTTTCAATAACTGGTTAAAGTACCTACAGCTGCTTCAATAAATACTTTTTGAGCTCATATCTATTTCCTTTTCCCTTTTTATTTTTGTCATTATAAACATCTGGCTCTTTGATATTTCCTATAAAGAAATGGTTGCATAGATTTTGAGGCTAACTGAATTCAGTTAAAACATCAGAGGATAAAACAACTGGTGGGCTCCAGGCTTACATGAGGCTCACAGGTGAGACCTTGAGCTTTAATAGCATAAAAGTTAAACAGTATATGATTAGGTTAACGTGTTTTTGTGTGTTGACTTCCAAATATATATGCTGTATTTATGTTGGCTTATAGAAAAATACACATTTATGGTATTATCCCAAATGCATTTTGTCCATATGGCATAACAATACATTGGTTTAAATTAGCAAGATAAAGGTAAAAATGTCTTTAAAGTTGGTGACATTTTATTGTCCAGGTTGTTAGTTAATCAAGATAATATTTATCCCCAAAATGGTTTTATAATTGCAATGTCTATTGTTTTCTTTATAGAATAACTTGAGCTTTTCCTTTTTTAAAGATTCTCTCTTTTCTCTCTTTTCATATATATATATATATATATATATATATTTTCATTCATTTCTCATGAATAATCTAAAGTACTTGTTAAAATAAATATATGGGGCCCCTTGGGCTTAGGGAACTGCCAGACAAAACTGCCCTCTGTGGTTAAAAAGAGGTTGCCTAAAGCAATTTGCTTCCATTTTCTCCACCGATGGCTGACTGCTCCATTTTTTTCTAGAGTTTTACTGCAGCACACCCCAACAAGCATTATTAAATAACTTGTTATGATATATAAATAAGTTGGCTATAATTAAGAGACTAAAAATGTTCTATATCTAAAGCAATAAGACTTTCTTAAAATATTAAAATGCTCTTGGTTAAATTTGCAAGAACTAGACTAAATAGGTTTTTTATAGTTCATTGAGGTAATTTCTTCTGTTTTCCTTTGTTAGGCACTGGATTACTTGGCAGGCTTAAGAATTAAAGGTTAAATTTTGATCTGTAAAATGTATTCTATAATCAGTTTATTGTTGGTTAAAAGACTATCTTAGTTTATGACATACTGGATAATTCTGAAACTAGAAATGTATCTACATTTACAAACAAAATATGCTGTGTCTAAGCTTTAAATTAAGATTATAGAATTAAGACTACATACATAGGAACTTGTAAGTGCTCTTTTCTATGCAATATGCATAATATCTTGAACTTAGACACATAAAGTAATCAAACTTTTTGACTCTTTGAATTTGGTTCTGCCCTTTAAAACTTGCTGACACGCTGTTATTCGCTGGCTGTGGCCCCGTGAAGGGTCGGGCACCCGGATGGCGAGCAGGGCCCTGGGCTGCCGACCCTCATAGTACCCCACAGTACTGGGCCTCTCGCTCAGGCTGTCCGCCTGGCTGCTGCGCCGGCTCTCGGACAGCAGTGATAACCCTCCTTTGTCTTCTGGTTCTGTGCCTTGTGTGTCAGGTGTTCCTCCTGGGCTGTCCTTGACTGCTCCACCCAGATGCAAGAGTGGGAGCCTGGCCAGACTGGAAGCCAGCGGCCTCTCTGCGGACTGTCCTTGCAGGCCTCCCTCCCACTGCGTCCTTGTCTCTGTGTCACCCATGTGGAGAATGAGCGCTCTTCTTTGCGTGGCCTAAGCTGCACCAGGCAAAGGATGGGCGTTCGTGGCACCCGGGACCACTCTTCTCATTCTGCCCGTGGGCCCCTCGCTTCTCCTCTGCCCTTTGTGGAGTGCAGAAGGCAGGGACACACAATCCCACAGACCTTGATTCCCTCCCCTCAGCCTTGCGGCGTGGGGCTTGGGTCTGGGTCCTCCAACAGACCAGATGTCCCTCCCTTGCCTCTGATTATCTCTATTGACTTTGATTAAACATTGTTATTGTGTAAATGAGATATACTTGTACATTGGATAATAATTCTACTTGTAAGCAATAACACTGTTTCCTAAACTTATAAAAGGTCTAAAAATGTCCTGTAGTTATGGTCAGTACAATTACACTCTGTAAACTACAATCTATAGGGTAACTACACTCTGTAGATTTTAGTAAAAACTAAATAAATACATGTAAACATTGTTATACAGCTAAATAATAATTATTGCTAACCTCATGATAAATTAAATACATTTGTCTTTCCCCAGTATACCGACTTTCCAGTATATAAAACATAGGAAAACATCTTATCATACTGGTGACTTCCACACCAAAGTTGTCTACAATGGTGAATTTTTTCAGGCTCGCTTTGGTTTTGATTGTTACGTAATGGGTTGTAACAGTTAGATATCCCTAAACACCATACAGTCCAGACAATGTCACTAACCATTAGAGATTAAATATCAGTAACTTATTAATTATTTCTGTATACAAATACACTTAACTTAAAATATATCTTATTTAAGAATAAAAAATAAGGGTTTATATATCATTTAATATCTTATAGTTAGACAAAGGTAACCATTTGATAAAATAAAATTTAGGAATATTTTGGAGGTAATAACAAGAAAATTAATGGTTCCAATATACAATGTCATCATAATTGTTATGCTAAAATATTATATTTGGTCTTGATTTCAGTTTTTCCCTATTAAACTTTAGAAGGATTGTCTGTTAACGTTCTTCTAAGACAACTCTGATTGGTAGAAAGTAAATAAATAAACGTTCTCTGGCCAGACTTTTTATTTCAAAGTGTTCAATATCCAGGTAAGATTATGAGAAGTAAAAATACTGCCTCTACTTCATTAATGGTGGATCTATCTTTCTGGATGTTTAGCAACTGAGGCTTGGACACCAAAACAAAAGGGTAACTGGGATAAGAAGACAGGTAATATTTTACCTTTGCCCTCTAAAGTCAATCAGGACCCAGGGCATGAGGGGAACCCTCTAAAAAGATCCTACAACTCAAATGGATCACTCAACCACCTGAGCAGTGAGATTGCTGGACCCCAGACAACAGGAGTCAACCAGTGTACACTGTGCTACAAGCATGGTCACTAAATGACTACCATACTTCCAAGGGAAGCCATGTGGTCAAACATGACCATGACCCATCCTAGCAGATGATACTGATAAAATAAAAAAGACTATAGAAGAGCTGAGGGGCTCTGCACATGTTTTCAAAAATAAATAATAATAATTTTGATTGAGACAGGTTTCACTTATCTTGGTCTTAAACATCCAGCAAAAACTACAAACAAAAAGATATGTAAAATAATAGTAATATAGGCTAGCTATAAAAAGTGGGCTCCATGCGCTACCTGTTTGGCAGTCTCCAGCTGTACCTATAAATTATCACAGCAAAAGTCTTTAAATTCTTTAGCTAAAATAGTTCTTCAAAACCCCAAAGTCCTCAATCTCATTTGTTTCTTCTCTCCTAGAGGCCATATAGGTGAAGGCAATAATGAAAACGAGGGTCTCCTTTTCTCAGGCCCATTAGACTGACCCACTAAAGAGAGTCCATAACTGCTGATTGCCTCAATACAACTTCTATCAAGGGCCCCTTAAATTAGCTCTCTGGAAAAAAAATCCCCGGCTGCCAGCCACCTACACTGACTCCTTTCAACAGAAAGCAGCTAGATCAAAGCCTTCTCCCACCTTCCCTAGCAGCAGTTAGCAGTATTCCTTCAGAAGGGGGAGTGTAATAGAGTATAATAGACAGTTTAGTTAGTTATCCCATAAGTAGGCAGTCAGTAAAAGGGCAGCCTAATATAGAGGTGGCTGAATAAAAAGAAAATAGTACACACATTGAGTGAAGAGCTAATTCAAGTCATAGAGCTAATTAAGCTTAGAAAGGAATTTAAAAACAAGAAAAGGTTCTTAGGCATAGAATGCTAAATTAGTTGACAGCTCTTCCCTAAACTCCTGGAAAAAATAGGTGGAAATGCAGAATAACTGAGTTCCTTTAAACTCAGCTAGCTAAATATCTAATTATCTTTATACCCTTAAACCCACAAAGCCAACTGTTTAAACCAAATCTCTACACTCTGTTCATCTATACAAGGCCAAAAGAAAGAAACTGTGGTGGCAACTCCACTTCCAGAGTCACTTCGTGGTGGGTATCTACCAAGACCTACTTTTCTTCTTATTTCCAGTAAACACTCTCCTGACTCTCACATTTTGTCCATAGCTTTATTCTTTGACTTAGTGACACAATGAGCTCACATTTGTACAAAATTATCTTTTCATTTCAATAATATCCATGTTTTGTTTATTTACTTGTTTTACCAGTTTGGAGAGGCGTTAAGTAATTTCCCGAGAAGAGGCACCCAAATGCACCAAGATTTTGGTTAAAAGGGGATTTTATTTTTTGTTCTAGATACTGCAACAGATGTGTAAATCCATATGAAAACGATTTGTCTTTTCCTAGCATGCCAGGAAATTTCTTGTGCCTAAAAATGAGAACAGGTGTGGTTCTTGGGAAGATTAGAAAGTCAAAGCAAAGCAGCACTTCTCATTTAAGCAGAATACATTCTCTTGAATTAGGCCTAGAGAATGCTGGTGACACGTCTATGAAATGTGTATCTGTGTGTGGATGCTATCACACAAGAGGGTATAAGGGAATGTTTATTTGTTTCAATATGGAAGGACCATGACATGTGGTAAAATGGAAAGCACTGCATCATTCCATTACTCCAGGGTACTGGGTGAGAATCAACGTGGATATCATGCTGAAAGAATGAGTGACAAGGTCATCAGCTAATAATAATGGCTGCCTACACTTAGCACAAAATCTGAGAAGGATGTAAACAGACCTCTTGGTTTTACTTGTACCTAGCTGAACATCCCAGTAGACAGTCAGAGATGCAGAAACAAGTATCAAAAATTAACTGCATTTGCATAAATTTTAATCTTTGAAATTTTTCCAGTATAAAATCATAGAATCCATGCCTTTATATTTACTATGAACACACATACATTCGCTCATGAACATAATCATGATTCCTATGTTGACATATTGCTTCTAGAAATTTGTGTGAAAGTAGATCCATTTCTACCCTATATTTTCAAGAAGCAATGCTTGAAATAAAGTGAAATGCTAAATCACTTGTAATCTCATTCAATTGGAGTATAATCTTTATATTAAAATAGCCTATAATATTCACTAATAAAATTTAGAATTATTTTCTAGAGTAGAAACTTAGTAAGCATTACTAAGATTTCTCTCTTTTTCCTTAAATATTCACATGAATGACTGGGATTTGGAAAAAAAAATTCTAAAAGGCCTATGTCTTCAGATTACTTGTGCAATTAATTCTAATTGTTTAGAGTAAATTCATGACTATTAGCTATGTTTTATGGAAATTTAAAAAACATGCAACACTAATTTGACCTAGTTTACATACAAATGAGCTCTAAGCTTATTTCAAAACCTTTATAAAAATTAAATACAGCTAGTAAGACTTAATATCTTTCTGCATCTCTGCATTTCCTTAAGTGCAATGGATCATTTCAGTGAAGGATAATTCTTACTGATGAAATCTACCTGAAATAGATTAAAATCTGTAATATTAGTAATTTCCTAATTCACTAATATACCCTTCAGTCTGATGAATGTTTACAGTAAGGATAAAATACCCCATATTTTAAAAAATGAACTTGTCTTAGCTCAGAAGTTTACAGTGTTTATTTATTGAGTATTTTTTATTGGTACACAAAAGCTAATTATTTTTCACCTATTTAAATCATTCTTTCCACATTTATACTTAAAGTAGTTATTAGAAATAGTAAATATTAGCTAATATTCATAAGCTATTGTTCATGCTAGTGACAGTAACTGTTTCACATATATTTTCTCTTTTGTTTCTTTTACATTTTCTTGACAGTAATTCTATTTATGGTGTAAAACATAGTTACATAAATTTTATGCTAAAATACATATGTCATATACATACACATAAATATATTTGGAGTGACTAAATTATGGTCAGGAAATGAGTTCATATTTGCTTTTTCTTTATTTTTAAAATGTTGTTATTTTCTTAAATTTAGAAATATATAGGCATAAAAATGGATCATACTCCTTCCTATCACCTAGTTTTTCTTATACTTAACACTGTACTCATAATAGTGTTTCTCACATTTAAAAATAAAATAAGATAGAGTACAATGGCTGAATATAGATGCCCTGCATACAACTATGCCATAGATAAAAAAGGGCCACAGAAAAAGGAAAAACTACATTATGAGGAGATTGATTGAGGAAGAATTCTGGAACAAATAAGAAAGTGACAGCAGCCCTAAACAGTATAGAGTTGTAAAGTCAATGTAGAGAAAAGAACAAAGCAATTTCAACCCTGGTTGTCTGGCTGGAGAAACCTACAGTGCCTTAGAAGAGGTCAACAGAACTTGCCACCAAACACATCTAACTGGAGGGGAATTACACAGTCCTTACACACTTTAAATCCAGTTGGAAAACCTGGATGGTCTAATCGTGACTACTCTGCTTGAAATGAGGAGTTCATTTTGGGCTTCAGGGTTCACTACAATCATCCACTACTAGACACTCTCTTGTCTTAAGTGCTAGCAACCAATCCAGTGAAAAATGGAGAAAACTGGTGCCAATGTGGGCCTCTCCGAGGGGAAGACAGCCCCCTCAGTATCCCACAGTTTCAGAATCAGTGGCTCCTGTAGGTACAAACCCAAGTCCCACTTGCAGTTGGCCTTCAGGAATTAGGTAATGTTTCCTTTCTGGCCCACAATTCTGGTAGTTTAGTTATTGTTGCAAGTCCTAGCTTCACCTATACCTGTTCATCCAGAGTTGGAGAAGTTCGCTTCATGGTCTCACATCTCCAAAAATTATGTTTCTCAACCATTCTTATCCAGACCAATACCTGTGGCCATCAAGAAGGTTGCCTCTCCAGCCCATAGCATTGAGACTATAACTGCTGGTGTAGACAGGTCCAGTGCCACCCAAGCTTGGGAAGAAAGAATGTTTAAACCATATCCTGCAGCTCTAGAGCTATGGCTACATGTGCCCTGGGCTTTTTCCCATCATAGCTTGGCCCATGTGACCTAGAAACATTCTTATCCATCCTCTGCAGCTCAAGGACTACAGATACCAAAGCCACCATACATGCTAGAAGCAGAAAACATAGAGAAGTTCTCCCATATATCCTATACCTCTAAGAGTACAGATACCAATGCCCAAAAATTAACTGCACATGCCCTTTGGTACTTACAGAAGGTCTCTCTCATATCCTACAAACTTGAAACCAAAGATGCTGATGCTAAAAGCCCTGTCACTGTGCACAAAATGAATCAAAGACCTTAATGTAAGACATAAAGCTATAAGATTACAATAGTAAAATAGAAACATATCAAGACATTGGTCTAACAATAATCTTTTAGATAGGGTCCTAAAGACACAAGCAACAAAAGGAAAAATAGCCAAGTGAAATTATTTCAAAATAAGAGACTTTTGCACAGCAAAGGAAATAAAAATAAGAGACAACCTCAAGAATGGAAGAAAAATATTAAGAAAATATTTAGGGGACAAGGGATTAACGTCAAGAATATATAAGGAAATCAAAACACTGGATAAAAATAATCCAATTAAAAATTGATTAAAGAATTAGACACTTCTCAAAAGAAGACATATAAATGGCTAAGTACATAAAAAAAACAGTCTCACTAATCCTCAGGGAAATGTAGATCAAAAACACAGTGAGATATCCTTGTCACTCCAGTTAGAGTGGCTGTCATCAGCATGAAAGTTTAAAAATCTTATGATTTCTTACTCTTAAGTGAAATAAATAGGACACACATGTGTAAATACTGAATAATTTCTCTAATGTGAGAAACTAAAAAGTGTAAATAAGGATCAAAATATATAACTGATAATGTGAAATAGGAAGAAAAGGTCTAAAGGGGTGGGTGAAGTAGGAGGGGTAGGAGAAAGGAAAGAAGGGAAAGGAAAAAATATGAGAAAAGGAAAAAATGGAAACAAAGTCTTTGCAAACAGGGAGGGATGGAGGGGTTGAAGGGAAGGCAGGGGAAGGGGAAAAAATAAGAACCAAGATGCATCAAGTAAAGGTACAAGGTCCCAGTGATGCATGTAACTGTATTGTACACCTAAAATGTACCAATAAACTTAATGATACAAAATCTTACGGTCTCTTTTGAGGAGCAATCCAAGCAATAAATAATTTAATGAGGAAAATAAAAGATGGGAGGAAACAGGAAAGTAGACTTTATGGAGGTGGGAAGGGGATCTTGGCATGAGTGGAGATAGGAAGAAGGAGAGGGGAAGGGCCAGTAAAAAAGATCAAGGTGGGATATGTATATCAACCTATTTCAGGATGCAGCTACTATGTATCACAAACATATGCCAACAGTATCAAAAAGGAAAATATAAAGAAGTAAATGCTGACAAAGATGTGGAAGAGGGAGAACTCCTCTATGCTAATTGTGGGAATATAAATTAGCATGGCCATTATGGAAAACAATGGAAATCCCTTAAAAACTAAATAAGTACCATATGACCCATCAATTTCACTGCTGGGTATGGATCCAAGGATGATTAAATCATTGTATTAAAATCATATTTTCACTCCCATGTTCACACACTTTTCACAATAGCTAAAATATGGAATCAATCCACATGCCTTTCAGTGGATGAATGAACAAAGAAAATGTGATATAAATATATATTTCAGTCACAGAAAGAATAAAACCCTGTCATCTGCAGCAACATGAACACAACTGGAGGTCATTAGGTTTACGGAAATAGCCCATACAGAGAAAGACAAATACCACACGTTCTCACTCATTTTTGGAAACCAATAATCATATCTCTTAGAAGAACTGATTAGAAGAGTGGTCACTAGAAACTAGCAAGGGTGGAGGGAAGGGAGTCGGAAAGAAATTCAAGGGACACAAAAGCACAAAGAGGAAGAATTAGTTCTGGTTTTATATAACACTATAGGATAACTTGATTAAAACAATCCATGATATATTTCACAATAACTAGAAGATTACAAAATTGTCATCATGTAAAACTGATTAATGTTTGAAGATATAGAAATGCTATTTGCTCTGATTTATTATATTATATACATGTATCAAACTACCATATTATATATACTCTATAAAGATGTAGAAATCTTGACTCAATAAATTTTTATAATATATTAAGAATAAACTATAAATAATAGTTAAGTATCCATATTTTTAATATGCAAATAATGAAGAAAACATTTAAAATCCCATCTCCTTTTCCTAAAGGTATTAACCCCAAAAACTATTTTCTTGTGTATATGTCTAGAAAAACATAGCATAATATTATGTGAAGAAACTATATTATATTAAATTAATTATTATATCATCTTTTTAGACTGCTTTAGAACTTTTTTTAGGTATTACATATATATGCACTATATATATATTTTGCAGTTATAAATTCCACATGTAAATACCATATAGTTTTAAAATATTAAAATGAGTATCAAACATATGCATACCATAATACATTTTAAAAATACAGCTGCTCAGTCTCTAGTAGTATAATTGTAGGGTTAAAAGTTTTGTTCATTTTCCTTTGCATATTTAATAATTTTTTGCTTGTTAATTGGAAATTATGTTTACAGCATTGTGGAGAATATGAATTCTGCTATCTAATGACTTCCCCTGAAGAGCATTGTATTTTGTTTTACCAGGCAGTTACCATGGCTTAATGCCAAACTCCAGAGGTCTGCAGTTGAAAGTTTTTTCCTTCCAATTATTTAAGCACCTGTAGCTTCTCACTGGATTCTTCCTGGTACATTCTCAGTTCTGTGATTAGCCAGGGATTTGGAAAACATTTTTACATAGATTTGGGGACTTCTAATTCTGTAACCTTGTAAATTCTCTGGAGGACTTAACTGAACAGCTCCAACTTTGCAATCCAGTTCAATGGTGGATTTTAGTTTCAATTTCTACTTTTCATTAAATGAAAAATTCTAAAACTTAATTTTCCCAGTTTCATTATTCTACTTTCAAATGTTGAAGCATCTCAATTTTTAAAAAGTTTTTTTATAGAACTATAATTTCTATATTTGGAAAAGCCAGTCTTGTTCAGTTGCTTTACCATTACAACTTTTTACTGTTCTTTAACATGCCAAGAGTTACCGAACCTTCCTATTAATGAGTTTTAATATGAAGTTTTATTAACGATGAAAAAGACAGAATTTTAGTGTACAATAACTAGTCCTTAAATGATGTCTTTTAATTATTTTTCTTTTACTTTGTTTCACAAGTTTTTGTCTGCTAACAGGCAATTTGTACCTTAAAACTGTCCCTGAATTTGTCCCATATCTCCCATAAGAGGCTCTATATGTATTCAGTGATTCTGACCCAACTGGCATTACATCACAAGAGATGATTTAAAGTCTTGCTAACCAAACTGTCATGCATATATCACTTTTTAATTATAAAAATCATATAAAACTTTTTAGAGAAATACTTAGAACTTTTATTTACATGCAGTCTGCAAAGAATTCAAATGAAAATTTTTAACACAAATGTCTATTTTACATTTTGCGGTAGAGAATTACAAAACTATGAAGCAAAAGAGGATATATTGTAGAAAAATATACTCTTTGGCTGAAATTTTTTGTTAGTTTATAAGCAATATGAACTAACTTGGGAAGTAATGTTTTTCTATAGGAAAAAGTGCTAAGATAAGAAATAATGCCTCTTACTCCCCAGTATAATATCCTCTTGCTAATTCATCTTCTGGTTGAATGTCATTTTTAAATGTTTTGATTGATTTGTGAATCTAAATATACTGTAATAATGAGCTGTTGAATTCTGCCATAAAAATACTTATTTTAGATACTTCTAGTACAGGTGTAGCTTTTCCTTATTAATATGGCTGCAGGAAGCACCATTATTGTAAGGATCTTCAGAATACGACAATTTACTGTATAATGTATGTGTTATTACAATTCCCACAATGCTCTCCATCACATGCTCGTAATTTAGTAGAATGAAGGCAGAGGACACCTGGGGTCTTTTACACAAAAGCCACTTAAGTGGTAGATACTGCTGACTGAAGAAAAACATGAAAAATCACAGTTTTAAAGATACAGAATGAGAACAAAAGCGAAGAGCAATTGAAAATGAATGTAACTGTATTTTATTTTCAGTTCTACCTGAACCTTATTTAAAAATCCCTTATAACATTTCTTAAATTTAATTTTTCATCTTTACTAGGACCTGTCTATTAGCAAAAGCTTAAGTTTTAAATAACAATGCCACATGTAGACTGAATCTATGGGCTTCTAAGAAAGAAGTAGAAGTGCATATTGTGGTAAATTCAATTTCCCATTACAAAGTACATAAATTAATTTGAAGAAAGACAACTAGTATTTGGTGGCCAAGATCTATTACTCCACTAACAAGATAAAAATTAGAATTGTTTTATGTTATAAAGCACTCTGTCCATGGACATTGTGCTTAGAGAGATTCTGAAATTTGATGAACATGTCACTCTTTGTGGTTGTACAGAAACGAACTGCATTGTTTCAGTCTTCATATTTCCAAACTGAATAGCTTTTGGGTTTTTTTTTCTGTTGTTCTTTTAGAAACTTCAGTCAACTTGGCATTTATTACTACTATCTGCTGAGCTCTTCCCTGGCTGTTTATAATGCAGAGAGCAACACAACTGAGTCCCTCTCTGTCCTCTCTTTGGGTCATTTAGTGTTTCTAAAATTGTTCAACCAAAATTCTCCTCTTGGTTGAGGACTACAAATGGCCCTGAGAGAGAAACAGGCAGCAGGCCTGCCCCAGGTTGCAAAGATACATAGTGCATCTCTCATTGTCCTTTTATAAAAGCAGTGGATCACCACTGCCCACAGTATTTTATATCTGATTGTCTATTACAAGAAAAAGATTCTACTTATAATATATTGTTCAATACTCTTTCTTCAAGATTATTCTTAATAATGTGTTCTTTTTTCTTTTTAAAGTTCAACGAACAAATCTCTGCTCAAATAAATTAGCTTTCCAATATTTGATGCTTGCCCTGTCAAGGAAATATGTTAATGCATTAATGTGAAAGCATGAGGGATAAAAATATCAATGGATAAAACTTAGTAAATAGGAATAATTTTTTATGTATATGAGTACAGCACTGCAAACACCTACCTCCCCATCAGAGACTACTTTTACTATTTGGTCTCATTTAATTTATATCCATTTGAGCTACATACATAAAACATCAAGATCTTGCCTTCCATAATAACCAAGAGCATGTGCCTATCCTGTAATGAATACAACCAAACTGCCATGGGATGTAGATCAGATGTCTATTTGAATGCCTATTTGCAACTGTTAGAGCCTCAACAGCAGAGTAAAAATTTTTGGTACATGCGTACCTGAAGGTTGTCATAAGTAAATGATTAATTCACCTCCTAGCAAAAGGCTTAAGATGATATCGCATTTTGACTAGTGGTCTGAAGAGCGCATGATCTAATTACACTGGAAATCCATATTAGTGGCTATCTACTTTCTCTATCACAATCACTAAGTATACACTGGGTGTATAAGACACTGGCAGTAGCTCTTCCCTGTTTGCAGTTCCTGAATGTAGGGGTCATTTTTGCTCTGTTGAATCACGGCGGTGTGGCTCTGCCACATGAGTTTCTCCAGGGTTTGCTAGATCCTCATTCTCCCTATTTTCTCTTACGGTTTAGTAGGTATGAACATAGAAACAGAGAAATACATATAAGTATTAAATTTCATCCCAACATCTGTGATTAGCGTAATAAAATTACTGTGGTCTTAAATTAGTTGCCTAACAATTTTGTAATTTCAGTACATATATTTGATTAAAATGGTTTACAATTTTCCCCAGTGTAAAAAAGATGAAAAAATCTTAACACTTCATGGAATGCTCACATATTTTGTTTCCTTCTTTTATTTGCATTTGTTGCTTTTATTATTTAACGTTCATTTGCTGAAGCTATTCTGACCTAGGCCAAATCATTTTTGAAAGGAAAAGGGAGTAGTAGAAAATCAGTGAGTAACTTTCAGTTGAAGGAGTAGTGCAAGTCAAGATTGCTAACCTAAAACTCACCATTTGAAATAGAAGAAATTTAGTTCATGTCACTCATCACTCCTTTTATTCCCCATTTCCATGGGTAGGTCACTAATCCTGAAACCTCTGAAAAGTGTTTGTTAATTTATTATATACAAACTAACAGATTTAGGTGCAAGTAAATACAAAAATTGAAAACATACACATTTTTATAGAACTCACTTGAAAATTTACCAAGGGCATGCTGTTTGATAATATATAATGTGATATAAAGCATATTCCTGTTATTAGCAAATTTGGATGTAATTAGAGAAATTCAGCATAATAAATATTTGAAATAAATACATTTTCTGTCAGGCATTTTTTACCCAAATCTCTCCTACCTGCCTAATCACCAGGTGGCAGTGTAGTAGCACTCATCCCTATCTGTCTTGGAATACTTCAATAAAAGTGGCACTGCAATGAGATTGCAAAGGTAGAATTGTTTGGGTTTTAAATTTTTTTTAAAAAAGTGTTAGTCTCTTCCAGCATTAAAATAGCCCTGCATACATTTTCATAAATTGCTTTTTGCTTTGAGTACTATGTAGATAGCTCCCTTCTCTAATTTTCTAAACCAGAAAAACTGAATATATATAACCTAACAGTTCTTTGTTGTCTTACAGTTCCAAATAGGACTCTTTTCTGCATCATAGTAGGAAGTGCATTAGTTATTTTTTTTCTCTCAACCAGCCCTTTTCAACAATTGGATTAGGTGGAGTTTCCCAGCTTCAACAGAAGCATATGCCAGCAGACCCTAAGCCCCTAATACAAGAATTCTGACATTTCATATTTTCTTATCTAAACTTCTCCAGCTGTCATTATGCCATCTGGGACAAGTTTTCAGTCCACGGTTCTATTCCACTCTAGCAGTTCCATTGTATTTGCACAATGTTCATTCAGCACTTTAAGTGGGACAAAAGAAGCAATTTCAGCATTTGGTTTCAGATACCTAGGATTTGTGATATGTGTAAAGCATGTCTGCATTCTGTGTTGCAGGTGAATGTTCAGAGATCCAGGTTGTGTCACGATTCGATGCCAAGTGGTGAGTATAGGACAAAACCTGAAAGTTGGAACAGTTATGTCTTTCCATGAGTTTAGTACCATACTATCCCCAAATACTTCTCACTTAGAAAGAAGGTATTTGACAACTCCTCCTGACCCCTCTCTTTATAATCTTTTGTACTTGGAGTTAGTGAAGGAGGGGGCTGCGTTTATTTTGAAGTACTATGATGCTGCCTCATAGGAAGGCAGAAAAAAGTGATGCTTTCTACAGGAACATAGGCTAAATAGCAGTTACCATTCTTGAAAAGTTGACTACACAAAGCCTCATGCAAATAAAATCATAAAGAACTATTATATGAACCAAAGAACAGAAGTGTAGTAGGAATTATGAAAAATGCATAGAACTTTTCTTGGAAACCTCTGTCCTGTAGCCAGTCCACCTCCATGTGCTTGATGCCATTGACATTGTTTCTCATCCTAAAGAAATGATCCAACCCCACAACAAGTCTGGACAAGGATGCGATCATGATCCTTGTGAGGCATTTTAGTGACTATTTTATTTCTATTTATTCTTATGTAATTTTATTGAGTTTACATTGGAAAATTTTGTGAAACATATTAAAATGAAATTAAAAAATTAATAGGGCTCACAATTCAGATTCTATGATTTTAGATTTTCAATAAAGATACATTTTATCCACCCCTGAACTCTTTGATTTCACTAAAATTCCAAGTATGTTAAGGGGCAAAATTCCATTATGCATTGCATAATTGTATCCAAAGTTCTATGTAGTTCCACTAAGATTAAAAAAAAAAAAAAGTATGAATGGATCCAAATTTTCTTTTTTTTTTTTTTTGGTACTGAGGATCAAACTCAGGTCCTTGCACTTGTGCAGCAGGCGGCTAAACCACTGAGCTAAATTCCTGACCCTGGATCCAAATTTTCAAAAGATACCTTTTTAATTAGGAAGGAATTCTTATTTTCTTAGGTTTAAGGATGTTACTTCTGTATTTCTTCCAATTAAAGCCTGTATAGTATTATAAAAATTATTGCAATAAATTACTACATCAGCTAGTTTTCCATCACATTGCTGTAACAAAATGCCACAGGAAATTTATTTATAAAAAGATTTAATTTGGGTAATGGTTATAGCGGTTCCAGTCTAACACCAAGTAACCCCATTGTTTTGAGCATATGGAGAGGTGTGCCCACCAGAACAAACTGCAAAAGAAAGGAAGAGATCAGGGTTCTACAGTATCCTTGCAGGGCACACCCCAAGTGATCTGGCACCCTCCATTAGGCCCCTCCTAGATCTTCCACCACCTCCCATTAGCAATATTCTGGGACCAAATGTTTCACACATAGACATTTGAGGGACATTTAACACCAAGTTACAACACAGGCTAAAACGGAATTTCAGTTATCAATAGGTATAAGGTAAAAGTTTTCCAAATAATAATTTTAAGGTGACAAATCTTACATGATTCAAATTTTTATAACTAGTAAAACTTTGTACATGTTCAATTTTGATTGTTTCCCACTTCAAGAATTTAAAAATATGTACTACTGTTTACAAAATATACTTTAAAATTATTTTGAATGTTTAATTAGATAATAAGCATTGTCATTACATCTATTCTTTTCCTTGGTTTTAAAATATAAATAACCAATAAACATTTTAGAAATCGTATCATTTGATAACTCCAAAGGCACTTGAATATCTCCCACATTTATTTTATAAATGAAGAAATTGAGGACTATGAGAAATAAGTGGCTTATCTAAGTTGATAAAAATAGGTGAAAAATTAAAACTAAAACTTGAATCTCCTGAATGAAAATGCCTCATATAATTTTAGACTTTTAAAAAACCTAACGTGTTTAATTTAATTCAAAAGAATTTATATTTAATATGAATAATCCTTAGTGAATTTAACGTAGTTTAACACATGAAAAATTTAAGACAACATTTTTCCTTTATATATTTTTAGGAAAATTTACCATTTTCAAAGCAAAATAATTGGCCAAGAGTAACAAATCCAGAGACAAACAAGCCTGAATTCAAATCCCAACCCAGTCTACAACTAATTTCAGACAAATTATTAAACTTCCCTAAGCTTTGCTTTCCCTATTTATATAATGAAAATTACACATGTCTTTAAACAGGCCTGTAATAAAATTGAAATGAAGTAACACATCTAACTATCTGCATTTAGGTATAATAATACTACTAACAATTATTATGGTGTACAGGTAATTAAGTTTCAGCCACCTATATTAGGTTAAAATGACATTATAAATAACAATAAATATCTGTAAATTATTCAAAATAACAATTGTAATTGAATCAATCTAATGATTAGATAGCTTTAACACTTAGCTGACCTACTTGAAATGTGTAGATATACTAATTTTTTAATTGAAGAAGCGTATGAATTACATAAATTGGGGATTATCCAGTTTAACTCTTGAGACCAACAGCAATGGAGAGTCACAAAGCAAATTAGTGATCAAGTGTGACTAAGAACTTGATCTTTTTACCTCCAGTATCAACGTTTTTGACACTTCTCTCTCTACTATCAATGGTCTTTAAACTGTTCATAGAGGAACCCCAGGGATTATGTCGAGGTGTTACAGGGGCAAAGAATGAAGACCAAGAACCTGCCACATGATATGACTAAAATGACAAGGCTCAGAGTGCTCTTCCATTTCATCAACTAAAGAAGCTCTTTTTTATTGACCTTATGTATTATGATTCTGTATAATATAATAATATAATATAAACAGACTGTTTTATTTTGTATAATATAAGCAGATTGTTCTATTTTGTCAAAGTTTACAGTAACTTTGTTCCTTAGTCTTAAAATTTTCTTCCTAAAATAGAGTATTTTACTACTGAAACATGCAATAAAAGAAAAGTTTGTAGGGGTGAGGAAAGACCAAGTGTATTTTGATGTTTTACACTATCCACTAAGGAAAAAACAAAATACATTTACAACTAAAAATTATTTTAGGAGCTATATTTCCTAATGGCCTATTTATCTAGCAGAAACATGGATAAAATTATTTGTATATTAAAATATGAATTGAGCAATCACAATGTGTAAAAGATTTACCACAGAAAAAAGAGCAAATGATTTCTAGCTTCTTGTGTTAGAGTTAACATTAGAAAGTCTTTTGAAAAAATATAGGAGTTCAGTCTGTAGTTCAATAAATTTCTCAGTTGATTATGCCTTTGTAAATCAATGCAAAAACATTCTAATTTTCAGAATTTTTCCCAAGGAGAACAAAAACAACAAAATCATAAGATGGCCTGTTGAAGGTGTAAACATACTAACTTAAGATAGATAGATGATAAATATAAATGTTCAAATGTACTGAATAAAAGATATATAATTTTTAAGTAAAATTTTTTCATTATTTGATAAACAATACCTGTGGGTTTGTAGTCTTCTCCAAAAGATAGGTATTAGTATTAAATATATAAAATTCTATCATATCATATTTTTCTTTAGAAGTATCTGAACTTCTTTGCAGAATAGTCTGTCATTAGTTTATTATCAATTTAGATCTCAGTTTATTTCCATTTTTGCTTAACCATCCTAGAAAACATGGATTAAGTTTATGTGTCCAGTTATAAGTGAATAGAATTCATTGAGAAACACTTTATCAAGAATACCAAATCTCCCATTCTAACTACAACAGTACAAGTTTGTCATCAAAATGTTGTCTGAAAGTGATCCAGAGCATGCTGGGAATGCAATGGATAGCTCTTTGTCAGTGTGCACTTCTTGCTTTTCATCTTGAATATTTTAACTTAGAGAGAAAACAGCATCTCTGTCCCTGAAAATAAGTTTAAGAAAACAAAATAATGCATTTGGTGCTTTTCTTTGTTTCTGTCTCTCTTCCTTTTCCCCCTCCTGCCCACTCTGTCTCTCTTTCTTTCTGTTATCCAGGAAAACTTATCACAGCAATTAAATTTTTAAAAGTCTAAAGTTATTATTGTTCTTTGGGAAGATTAAATCCAAGAAAGAGACATAATTTTCAAACATCTTTAATGAGTCTGTTGGTAAAACTTTAAGCAGCATTTATCTTTGCAGTAACATGATATAATAAATTTCATCCTAAGCTATTTATCCTAATTCTGTTTGGCAACTAGCAGTGGCAGGAGATCTCACTAACAGCAGGTGTTACAAGTTTCAGAAGAGATAATACTATAGTCACTTGGGCTACTGTGTAAGAAGAGGGAAAGAGTTCAACAATGGGACTGAAGCAAATTGTTAGCTTAATAGCAGAGATAGTCTGAACAATGCAGGATGAAAATGCAAAAGGCCACTGATGGAAATTCAAAGTGTTCTTAGACCATGAAAGAAACTTAGTGTTGACATTTTTACCCTCAAAAAACAAATGGCTTTTCTCACTAGTGAGAGGCTATAGCCAGTTATTGAAATTCCACAGGCCAAAGCTCTGATGAGGACACAACACCAGCAATGCTGTTGCCAAGGGATAGCTCAGCCCTTTAACATAACTATCTGAAGTCCCTGATTTCAGTTGCCATTCTGGAGTGAGAAATACTAATATAACCTAACCCAGACTTTTTTCTTCAAAATCTCCCAATCTTTTCTTCTTCCTTCATTTTTGTCAATTACAAGTTCACTTAATTTTAATTTGTAATTATCAGTCAAGCTTATCCATATCTAGTGATACCATTTTAGTTCAAATCATATAATGTGTTTATAATTAGGGAAGATCTTGCTGGCCCTCCACTCTTTCCTTGTTGCACACAAATACTCTCATTGCTTATTCAGCCTATTTTGTGTCCCAAACTAGTTCTGGCACCACAGGTTTATGTTCTAAGTGTACTCTTTATTCACAACAATTCTCTACAGGTAAATTCTTCCTGTGTTGTTTAATATGTTGCTTCCAACAGAATGGAAGCTTATTAGGTACAGCAACTCTGTCAGTGTTATTCACTTTCATATCTTAAGTAGTCCTACATAGTAGATGTTCTAGAAATAATTCTTAACTGAATGAATGCAGGATTTCTTTGGAAAGAGGGTATTTCATGGAAGTATACTCCCACTAACATATATATGAGAAATTAAATTCTCAGTGTACTTCTATAAACACTACTTCTAAACAATAGGAGAGATTCAAGATTAAAAGGTATAATCTTTAATCACATTGATACTTATTCAAAATTGCTGTGCTCTAATAGCTTAGAGGTTAATTTTAGCTTGAAGGTTCATATTTTGTGAACTGCTTATCTATTTCTTCATTAAAGTGTAGAAAATAACTACCTAGTAAACTTTTTCTGAAGACTCAATGAAATTATGTGTGTGAAGAAGCTAGCTAATAATAGGCACCAGAATTAAACAAATGTTTACATATTAGCTTTGTACTTCATGAAATTTCATTCTAAAGTAAAACAAAAAACAACAAGGTACCCAGAAAGAATTCTGCATACTTACAGAGAGGACTCAGACTAATTAGGTGAACCTGACATTCTTATTAATGAGAAAATAAAGAAATAGAGAATAGTGATAATAATGTGACATTATGTATGAGACCATTACTATTATAATCTATTTCTATATAGAAAACAATTCAGAGTCCAATATTTGTTCAAATTTTACATGAAATTATAGATTCAAGAGTGTTATTTTATTAACTAGTGAATATCTGAATGTTAAAATGAAATGAGAACTTGAATATTGTATGGCAAAAGAGAAAAGGATCAATAGGGGAAGAAAATACACAGTGAGGTTGATAGAGATGAAAATGGAGAATTATACCATCATTATAAAGATATTTTAATTAAGATCAGAGAATAAAGTAATTTGCTTTAGTAACAATTAGCTAATTTGATTTAGTACTACCTACCAATAATAATAGTGTAAATGTGTAGGAGATACAGTTTTCTAAAACTATTTCTGATTAAAGCAAGTATCTTCATGAATGGAATAAGTTTCAAAATGGGAAAAAGCTCTGCTGCATAAGGGAAGATGATTTTTTTCAAACTTTAATACAGAACCAATAATCTAAATATTCTGATTTCCATGAACGATGGTTTCTTTGTTCAGTTCAACTTTTCTCATGTACTTTTTAGAGATGAGTGTGTGTTGATATGTATACATAGGTGCCAATTGCTTATTTCAGTAGATCAATATTTTCTCATTATAGTAATTTCATTTCATTTATTTCTATGGTAATGATAATTAATTTGTAGGTAGTATGAACTGTCAGAAGGGATTTTTTTTCATACTAGCAGGGTAAATAGTAGTTAACATGCTCATCCAAAGAAAATTGATTTTGTGGGTATTGTTTCAGAGAAAAGGAGAAACTGTACTTTTAAGATGCAATACAAGGGAAAAGAATAAGTAAATGAAATACAAAAGAATGGAGTAAGTGTATATTGATAGAGAAGTTGAGAAATAGGTCATAAAAATAAATTAAAGAATAAAAGAAAGGAGGTTTGGGTATTATTCACCTGAGTTTTATAGATTGATTGATTGCATATCAATACAATACATGGCCTCACATTTCAACTTTTATTCTGTTCAATCCCATTTGTCTTGTTTCAAATTTCAACCATCTCACTATTCTCTTACTTAATTCCTTTTAACTAATGTAGAAAAAATTCTCCTCTCTGAAAGATTTTCTATTTACAATCATGAATTTCTCTCTCACACTCTTAACATTCACAGTTCTTCTTCACTGCTTTTATACATCATATGATAATTGTAATGAAAGTAATCGGAGTATCTATTTGCTTGTCATATAGTTGCTTAATAATGGTGACAGCAAATTATTTTAGAAAGACAGAAATTATTAAAATGATAAAGTGGTTGTTTCAGTGAGAAAATTGTTCTATTACCTATTCTCCATATGGAAATGTTATTAACAATGGGAAAACAAATTCACTACCCATGACAATGTAATGAAACTGAATTAAGTTTATATTCTTTGCTTGCCATGTATTCTAGTCTTGAATCTGCTGCATGAGGTTGTTCACTGAATATAATTTGAAAACCAGAGCCAAAAATTTTCTCCATTTGAGAAAGTTTGATCATGATCACATATTTTATTAATTTTCTCCTTATCATGTTATACTGTAATCTATTATATAAAACAAACAGGATGGAATTGAAAAAGTCATTTTGAAAGTCTAGTTTATTTTTAAAAAGGAGGCTACATAAAGGAATGAAATTGAAAAATTATTGTTCCTGAGACATTAAATGTTCTGTTAAGGTTAATCAAAGTTTATACACACTGCTTTATTCATGTGCTTGAGCATGCTCTCCTCTTCCAATACGAAGACCGTATAAGGGTTTTGACTTTGTTATGCCACTGTGTTCCCAACATACATGAGAATCACAATAATTAATCTATCAAATGAATGCCTACTCTTCAAAAAATGGCAAAAATACTAAATATTTGAATTGAGGGGCACTTCACCATACATACTGATTAGAGTATACCTTTAATACTATAGTTTTGTCTGCATTGGGGATGTGTTTGATTCTGAAATCTGAAAGGTAAACTGAGATGACTGGCTCAGCTAAAGCTGATCCAATGCCAGGTCTCTCATGGGGTACCCTGTGACACTGGATGAATAGGTGTAATCTTTATAAAGAATCACAAAGGCAGTTAAAGCAATCACAAGCTATATCCCAACTATATCTTGAATTGAAGTACGTTTTTTACTTAACTTATCAGTTAATTGCTTCAATGTTCAATTTTATTTTGTAAAAGTAGTGAACATGAAGTGGTCATCTACTGCCCATGTGTTCAAATTCCGAATCCTGGAGTCCTAATATCTACTTTCTTTCCTGTTCTCTCAACCAATTAGTTGTTTAATTTAGTCAAGTCCACCTTCAAAATGTGTTGACTCTATACACTCCTTTCCATCTCCACTACTAGATGAAACCACCATTATTTTCCCCTGGATGAATGGAGTAACCACCTGCTGTTGTGCTTTCCTCCCACAGTCCCATCCCCAAACAGCAGGCTGTGGTAAGTTTTCAGGCAGTCCAATTATGCCACTCCCCTGCATCAAGTAGTACAGTGATTTCCAATGCCACCTATAATAAAAGTCAAGCTTTTCACATGGCGTACAGAGCTTTATGTTATCTGTACTTCTCTTGGCTTGTGACTGCAAACCCTAGCACAGAATGCTCTGGCAACATTGGACTTTCCTCTGTTGCTGGCCAACACCAAGTTCTGGCCTGATCTGAGGCCTGCACTGTCACCTTTGCTCACATACACTGTCCCTCATGTTCACATGTTGGCCACTTGGTCTTTGGGTCTCAATACAGTTAAACTCCTTAATACATCTCCCCAAAAGCCTATCTAAATGAGACCACCACCCCATTATTCTCTCTTCCAAGGAATAGCAATTCATTTCAGTCACCTGCTGTAGTAGATCATAGAACCATAAAACCCAAATTTGAAATATTTACTATTGGGTCTCTTAAGAAAAAAATTACTCACCAGTATTTTATACCACAATTCTGAACACAGTTTGACAATGGCATATTAATATGTATTTATTGCTTTCTGTAAGTTTTATTAGAACAGAGATCTTTTGTTTCACTCAAATCTTAGTCCCCAGAATTGAACATATTTTCAGGAATTTAGCAGGTTTTAATCATGAATAATAATTTCAGGAAAGATTTCAATTTTTATAGGATGTATAGATTAAAATATCATTCAACATGCTTCTTTCTAGGCAAGGATAGATTCCAATTCATCAAAGCCAAGCCTGGCCTGATGACTGGAAGTGAGTGACCTGCCTGGGGAATGATGTGGCCTCCTTCTGGTACAATCAGAAAGACCTTCTGACTCGATGTGATAAACAAAAGGTGGGCAGAAACTTCTTTTCCTTTTACCACAATATATGCAATATCCAGAATGGGCACAGTGTCAGCATTGTGGGCTGTAGAGTGAACATCTGGATGGAGAGGCTCATTTTGGAATGTTAGAAGAAGAAACAATCTTTGTTACTCTGAGCTGCTGAAGTTTGGGGGATGAATTTTAACACATCTTATCTTGGCCAAAATCAATTGATATAAAAAAATGGGATATGCCATTGGTAAAAGTTGAATGGTTTTTAGGTCAATGAAGAAAGTCTTCTAAGTAGGGGATGTTCTGTGTTTTCTTGTAATAGTCTGGGCTGTTAAATGTATCTTTACTAAGTGTTATCACATATCTCTTCTGATTGGGAACAGATAGATGGCTGTGATGATTTTCAGATGATGCTCTGATGATCTGGGAACACTGAACAATCTTTAATCATCTTGAAATTCTTAAGAAATAATTTCACATTTATTGGAAAAATGAGTGGCACGATTTTTTTTTCTTCAAGGGTGACTTAACATAGAACGTAACCATGATTAGGGCTATCAAGTAAGACAGCGCAAGTCAAGCATGCTCATTCCAAATGTAGTTTTTCCACATCATTGTATAAAGATTTACAATGTGCAAGCAGTTACTGAATAAAAGATCAGAGGCAAACACAGTTGCAATATTCAAATAGATATGTGCAAAATTCAAGATGAAATTTGAAGTAAAATTTTTAGTAAAATTAGAGCTTCACTTGGTAATATTGTCAGGTTTACTCTTGAAGGGAAAAAGTATACAATGCTGTAAAAATATAGCATTATATTTTTTAATTTAAGATGTTTTTTTATTATATAAATAATAAATAGAGTGGGTTTAAAATATAAAGAAAAAAGAACAATATATGAATATATGAATCGATGCTGCTTTTGGAAGCTATGTCATATATATGTTACAATCATCTAGACTCTCACAAAATTTAAATAAGCTCAATATCTTGATTTTCTTTTGGCATTATAAATGCTTTCTTTTTATCAAATATTCTGAAGAAAATTTTGTTTACTGGTTTTACAATAACTGCTAATAAATACTACTGAATTATTGTGCTATTTTACAAACATTTCTTGTTAAAGTGCTAGTGAAAGCAATTCTTTCCTTTTTTAATCACATAAGTTATTCCCAGTGTATAGTCCTGAATGGCTAGTCTGCTGATACACATTGACAAAATTTTTTCTAGAAATTCATACCAATTCTTTCCCTATCTTAGTCATGCAAGGAAGTTCTACTTGAACATATTCTCACTGGAAACATTATATATTATTTTGTTTTTACATCTTGCTGGCTTTTTAGTGAGAAACAAAAAGTTGTCATTTATTGCTTCAACATATACTTCTCCAAAAATTTTTCCATTAACCTGTCATGTTACTTTTATCTAATATTAAAATCTTCTCTGAAATAGACTCTAATTCTGAGTTTTCTTTTGTCTTGTTGATTTATACTATACCACAATCATTTATATTATGGGTCCTATCTTCTTAAGTATTTGAATTATTTCTCATTTAATTAGTAGTAATTATGGTAAAGTTTCTTGAGTGTTTAGTGAACATTACCCACCCTAAAGACACAAATCCAACTTCACTAGGTATTCACCTATAATTTTTACCTCAAGGAATGAATCTATTATCTAATTAACTACTCCTCCTATTATTGGCATATATCTTAAATTTTGTCCAATACTGACATAGCCAAACACTTTTTCTTCTCGTAAAATTTACAAGGTTATCTTTGTCATTTTTGCACTTTCAGTAATTCATATTATTTTGCTTCAAATATGAACCTTAAAATCAATACATAGCTAGATTTTTGAAAACGTGCTGACAGTCTTTTTTGACTGAAGAATTCAGTTCACTTATGAATATTACCATTATTAGTATTTTTATATACTGCAACTTTATTTTTATTGCAGAAAGCATGTAATAAATTTAAATGAAATGATTATGGTAAAAATAGCAGAGAACTGAAAAATCTACAAAGAAAGTACACCTAAAAAATGAGAATTTGACATTCAGTAGTGTTTCATCTTTTCAGTTTTGATTGACACTTGGTACTTGAAAATGTTTAAACAGACTTTTAAATCATGATTACCATTGTGAAGTGGATATCTACAGCTGAGTAGTTTCAGGGTCTCTTCTACTTAGAGAAGACACTGCTGTGTTCAACACTGTGAACTGACCTGTGACCAATCTGTAGTATACACTGTTACTAAAACTTGTAGAATTTGTATACTATGCTAGTTTAATTCAACATGCCCCCCACACCCCTGGCTTTTAACAATTGCTTAGTTTAAAAATTTTATTTTATGGGGCCGGGGATTTAGCTCAGTGGTTCCGCCACCTACCTGCCTCACAAGTGCAAGATCCCGAGTTTGATCTCCAGTACCAAAACAAGACAGAAAATTTTATTTTATATTTTTCTTATTTTCCTTGCTCTCCACTCATGAGAAATACATATATTATTTCTGCAAATGTTAACTATGATGTTTTCCTTACAATATTTGAATTCTTTCTCAGAGTACAAATCTAACCCATGAATCCACATAATTTTTGATGTAATTATTTGGATTTCAGTGTTTTCTCATTCTTTTGTGTGCATGATCACATTCACACATCTTAGATTGTTCTCACATCATTTTTCGACCTTCTGAATTATATCAATGAATAAATGCCCCAGTAACTGATACCTTCCTATGTAAAGTGTTTAGTTTTCTGCTTCTGGTAATGTATTTCACATTCTTGTAAAATAGAGAGAATTCCCATTTGAATTAACAATTATTTTCTGTTAAATCATTATAAATGTGGCTCCATGATCATTTGAATTCTTTTCTTGCTTGTATAAATTTTTCTTTCACTCGAATTATTCTTTTGGGGTAGTTAGCTTGCTCTCAAGATGTTTCTCTTGGTTGCTATGTTCATTTACTATGATATGTTTAAGAAATTTTAGTAAACTATTTACATGTCTTGACTATACCATTCTTTTTGTTTTGTGGATGAATCTTTTTTTATCTTTTCAGAAATTCAACAGCCATTATCTCTTCACATACATTATTTCAGTGATCTCTTTCATTCTCACTTATCTCCTTTCTTTTCTAAATAAAATTCATTTCTCTCAACATTTTGTCAGTGAAAACTGTGCACTAATTTTCAATTCAGTTGTTTCTAATTTATCACTGGTGCCACTTATCTGACAACTAGTTTGCTTTTATCCACATTTTAATTTTTTAATTAATTTTCTCATTTCATACCTTCAATATCTTCTCATTTCAATGACTGTATCCTTATTTATTTATACTTTTCATATATTCTGTCTAGCAATTCTAGTGTTTGTGCAGCATGATAGTCTTTGTATACATAAACTCCATTTTTATTCTTATTGTTATTTGCTGACCTAGTCACTATTCAGCTTTTGCTGTAATACATTGTACAATTATCCTAAAAAAATTCAGTACCATGAAATCAACAACCTGTTGTTTCCCTCACAGGACTTACCTGTCTCTATGTTTGCATGCTGAGTCTCTGTGCAAGGATTTTAGCTTTCATCCTCCTGCAAACATCATCTCAGCATGGAAGTTTGGGAATGCATTTGGAATATGATCTCATGACAGCAGAGGAAGGGGAGAGTTGGCAGAAACTTGTAGTGTCTCTTGCAAGTCTTTGATTGGAATTAGAAATTTGCCTGTGCACATTCTTTTGGACACTGCCAGCCTTGTGGCTAAGCCCAACATCAACAGAGCAAAGAACTGTACTGGGGAAGTGTATATTTGAAGATTATTTTCAAATTTACCATATTAATGTAAGTCTTCACTTAGAAAACAGTACATATAGGTATTTTTAAAGCTAGGGTTGGACTATGTACTTCAGGCTGAACTTGAACACTCTACAGAGCCCAGGTTGGCCTCAAATCCACAGCAGTTCTCCTGCCCCAGCCTCCCAAGAGCTGAAATTACAGGCGTGTGCCACCATGCCTCCAAACATGAGTATTCTTCAATAGCCAACTATATTCTGTTTCTCTTATGAAAATTTAGGTTGTCTTATTCATTTTGACAACCAGTATCTGTTACTCCTTGTGAATCACATTGTACAGCTACCTGCATGTACAATGAAGATTACTCTCAAGTATGCAATGTCAGTCTTAGTGAAAGAAGAAATTCAGAAGTTATCATTGGCTATAAAGGATGATACCTCTTCTGAGTGAATGACAATAATCTTTTCTTTTTTTGCATTATCTAATAATTCAAATATTTCTCACATTTGTCACATATTAACTGTGTGGTGAATTGGGTTAAATATCTTCACTTAAATAATACATTCATCAAAGAGATCAAGAAAAATATTCCTTTGATGTTTAGAAACATAGAAGCTTAGATCTCTGTATGGATATCAGGGTAGATACTGAGGCCTCAGTTGCTCCTCAGATAGCAGATCTTAGGACAGTAACAAATGTAAGTTAATTCTCTTAATTTCTTTTTAAAACACAAAAATGCTCAAATTTTGAAATTGTTTAAAGCATTATAAACTTTCCAATGTCACAGAATAGGCAATGTCAACACATTTCTTGAAATTCATGAAATTGCATTTTAGCAAATCCTATCAACATTGCATCCTTAAAGTTAAATAAATTTGTAATTAATCAGGAATAATTCTTCTAATTATTTTAGGCATTCATCCATTCAATATCAAATATTTACTTATTGAATGCTATTCTGTGATGAGCATTATCCTATGCTTTCCTACTTTCAGGCACTGACTTTTCACTGAAGAAAGATGTTTAAGTAGCTCCTATAGAGCTTAAATTACTATTTGTGGTAAGAGCAGTATATCCTAGTGGATAGGATCAAGGCTTACAAAGATAAGGCTGGGTCACATGTTGACTTTACATTCTAGTTCTTTCACAGGGGAGTTTTGTTTACTTGCCTATGCCTTGGTTTCTTTTTCTTTAGTTTGAGGAAAATAACTGTAGCTGTCTTACATCACCAGTGACTTTGGCATTTAGGTTCACAATAGTAAAAAGCACATGTTAACAAGAATTCAATTAGCATTAGTTATCTTACAATTTTTTTTTCTTTTTTTTGTGCCAGGGATCAAACTTGGGACCTTGCACTTTCAAGGCAGGCAGCAGAACCACTGAGCTAAGTTCCCCACCCTATCTTATGATTTTTTAAAACTTCATCCCATTAACATCAGCTCTCTTACTGTGCTAATAATATTCATGAACACCAAGCGTCAACTTGTCTACTAGAAAAGGGGCCTCTTGTCCAGATGAAACTCAAGTTAGTTTTTAAAGTGAAACCCTTTTTTGAAAAAAATCAAATTGATAATCTGAAAGCTTTCCAGTAAAAGGAAAAGTGTATTACATATAAATCGAGCAAGGTCTTGAAGTTAACTGGTGTTCTCTAATAATAGTGCCAAGATTAGAGTCTGCCATTGAAGGAACTAATTGAAACATACTCACCTAATATTCACTCACTTCAACTATATTCCAATAGTTCCTGGGTTCTAGTTCTGTGGCAAATTTAGCTTACTCCTATAAAAGGAATGCAACAAAATCAATTATATCAAAAGTTTGCTTAATGCATTACATATAAATATTCATCCTGTCCTACTCTCCAAGAGTGCAAATTCATTTTAAAAAGAGTATAATGGAATTTTCTTTTCAGTCAGTGATATATGCTGGATGTTTACTTTCTAAACTTTCCCATTCTTAGAGTTCTGGAATTTCACAGAGATGCCTTAGACGAGAGTGCATGGGAAGGTGAAGAGGTTGGTTCCCAAGTCCAAGCCTTCCTTCAGTCCACACGGTCCTTTTGATAATCAGCTTTGTATTTCACAAGTCACTTCATTTAAGAATAGTGATGATGATCCTAAAAGATAAGTCAATCAATATTACTGTGCTTGATACTCTGACCCAAGCAAAACCATGGGCCATTTCCATCCCAACCTCCAGGAACAGACTCTGAAAGCTGAGGTGGTGAAGACTTCATGTGGATGCTAAATACACACAGCACCTCAGGGCATGGTCATGAGCCAGTGCAAAATAGCTGCCTCAGTACACAACCTGAACATCCTGGCATCTTTCACATGCTCCACCAAGACAAGTCTTAAGGAGCATAATGTCAATTTTGTGTTAAAAGAGCATTGTTGTGGGTGTATAATGCCCAAGTTTATTCTTTGGAATATTTCTATTGATGAATTATTCATTTTAATTTTATGAGTTTTATTATGTTAAACAATGAGTACTTGACAGGAAAAAATGTCAAAACATAAAGCAATGAATTTTTAATATTTATTGACTAGTTATAGAAAAGTATCAAAGTTTTTAACATCAACTGGTTTTTGGTTTACAAAGTCTAAAAACTAACAAAAGAAATAAATTCCTATGTGAAGTACAATGTAAATACCAACAGAACTCTACAACAAAAATAATCTTTACTTCAAATATCACACACAAAGCAGTCTTCACACGTAACATCACATTCCATACACATGTATCAGTTACACTGACAACATGTTTTGCTTTCTTGTCTTTTTTGGAGGACATACTTGACATCTAATTGGTCTTGCTGTTTTTTCAGGAGGTTCTTATTATATTATACAATGTATAGTTAACAGGAACATAAACTATCAATAAAATAAATTATTAAAGTCTTAGTATGCATTGCATGTTTAGAATAAACATCTTCACATCAGCTATGTACTTGCTTACAAAAGCTAAAGATGACATCAGAAATACAGTCCTATATGAACCACAATGAAAATATCAATAGAACACTAAAACAAAAATAATCTTTGCTTCATCACACCCAAGGCGGTCTTCACACATGACAACTGCATGTTCCATACAAATGTCTTCCTTATACTTAGTATTCCTTACCTGTGTGGCAGGCCATTCTTGTCACCTCCCTTGTCTTCCTCTTTGTCAGGAGTTTCTTACTATATTGTATAATGTGCACTTAGGAAAATAAGCTATCGATAAAATATCAAATATGTAATAAGTGCTTAGAATAGACATCAACATTTTTACATCAGCTGTTTAGTTGGTTACAAAACCTAAAAGAGAACATCAGAAATAAAAGACTATACAAACTACAGTGAAAATACCAATAGAAGCCTACAACAAAAATATTTGCTTCATTTGTCACACTAGAGACAGTCTTCATACATGAGAACTGCATGTTTCATGCACAAGTATTGCTCACACTGATAGCATGTATGTTTTGTTCTCCAGTCCTTTTTTTATAGGTCACAGTTGACATCCTTTGGTTTTCCTGTTGACATAATAGGTCTTTGTGATGTTGCACCTGCCTGTTCACCTGTCAGCTCACCAGTGTGCTGCACAAATTTTTTGCACAGTTCCCTGGGCAGAAACATTTTGTTTTTCCTCTGTTGTGAATGATCTCTTATGAGTCCCAATTCTCTAAGAAAATTTCTCCATAATACTTTGCACTTGCTATTTCCTTTGTAAACTATCAAACTGTTTATGCCACAGATGTTTAGGATTGAGCAAAACACAACCATTGGTCAACACTTTGTGTTTCGAGTGACATCATAGTTGCTGCATAACTCATCAACAATATCTACTCTACCTTTGGTGTTGTAGAAAGTTACCATTTCAGGCTTCCATTTTGTAGAGGTTTTAGTACAGTTAGAAACAAAGGAGCTGAGTCACTCCCTTCCCTTCCCTTTTTTCAACTGTAAACCCTACATCACCCTAATGATTATCCATGTTTCCCTCATCCTAAAACAGAGAAGTTGTGTGAGCTCCCTTCCTTCTTGCCATTCAACACCTCCCCCCAACGATTATTCAGGCTTAAGCTTAGGAGGTCATGCAGGTGGCTGACATTGGTAAAGAGAGAAGGTGCACGATTTTGGCCCACTCAAATGTAACAGTTTCTCTGTCAATTTTTCCATCATGGTGCAATATTGATATCAGCAGTATCAGCTTGTTTTTCTTTGCCATATAGGAAACTAATGTTACATCTTCCTGAAATCCAAAGATTGTACTATACAATTTTCTGTTTTGAATTTGCAACATTTCATTGGGAATTTCTGCTTTGTGCTTGTGTACAGTTCCTATACTGGTCAACTTGTGCTTTGTTAACAAATGTAACATCAACTAGAAACTGGTAAATCAATTGTTGAATGTCACATTCCAATTAATTTGAGAGTTGGGAGTAACAAGTCTGTTCACAACATCATTCAGTTTATTACTATACCAATAAGGACTTGGTGGCTGAGTTCCAGGATGAATTTCTAAGTTGAAAGTATAATATGTCTTTGCATCTATGAGGGCATATATTTTTATGTTGTATTTTCAAGGCTTTTTTTTTGCATATACTGCCTAAAGCTACAGTGACTACAAAATGCTGCAAGATGTCCACCAGTAGTCATGTATTCAGATGATGTGTAAATTGTTTGACATTTTAAAACAAAACTCTCAAACAATGAGCAGGTAGCAGCCAGATTACCAGTTCTTTTTCTTTCTTTGTGGGTGGTTTTGTCATCAAACCTCAGGCAATTTTGAAGAAAACCAAATCTCCTCAGTGTCATTGTTATTCTACAAACCTTAATGAGAATGCTCTGCTAAGTACACCAGACTTACGAATGCTTCCAGTTCAGCTAGTGCTATATCATAATAAAAACATTTTTAAGTATGGGTATCAGTACATGCAGAATGTTTTACTTGTATTTCATCATTTGTGTATTTCACAACATCCCATAGCATTTCATCTATTACAATTTCCAACATTTAATGATAGTGTTGGCAACCCATCCAATAGTTTTCAACCCTGCCAAGATCCTTCCTATATTTTTGGACCTAGTTCTAACATTGGATAGTTCCATTTGGTTGTGTGACAATTTTGTACCATTTCAACTAGTCAAATATGTACTAACATTGCTGTTTTCCTTGTCATCCGAATCAGGGAAGTCGTCATTCCCTGTGTCTGTATCAGTCAATTCTTGCTCTATTTCATTGACACAGTAACTTTAGCTCAGATGCCCAATGTTAGTCATCATCATCATCCTCATCCTCATCATCTGTGCAAGAGTCACCTGATGATTCAGTTTTGATCTCCTCCAAAACTTGCAAATCTGTTTTTTCATGTGCCATTATACTGAATTGTGCTACTTCTACAAGAAAAATTTAAAAAAAAACTTTGTTACAAAACAAATCCTAAACGCATAGAAATTTAGCAATGAGCCTTTCATGGGTAAAACTCACCTGTTGCTGCTTTGGAGCTGCTGAACACATCCTTGCCAATAGTCTGCTAAATGGGTGAATGAATAATTGGGTTCCTGGTTTCCCCAGGACAGCTACTGTGAGCCACACCTGGATTCCATTATGGTAAATTAGATATTTGCAGAACAGAACAATGGTATGGGTGTATTTTACCCACTGTGATGCCCAGGGAAACATATGCAAAAATGTTACACAAAGTATTATGTGGATTAAAAATTCCGGTTTGACTCTTACACGGGTGCATACACCTTGCTGTTCATCATAACAAGTGGGTAAACACACAACCTTGCTGTTCATCATACCAAGTGGGTAAACACACAGATTGCTTCCTGTATCCCCCCCTACCAGCACAGCTACAGAGACATGCAGCCAACTACTATAGTGCTAAAGTACAAATTTTCTTTAGGAAAGTATGGTACGTGTTATGTAACCCAATGTTGCCCCCACAGCCCTGTTGTCTTAGGAATCTGTATTAGGTTTAGACACCACATTAGACAGCACCTGCTGGCTGCAGCTCAATGATTACCCAAAAGGAACAGATTCTAGGGACAGGGCGAAGGGAGGCTTTTCCCCTACAGTGACTCTGCAAGGAAGACTCTTGAGCCATGTGAAGTCAAGACAAACACACAGCAAAGTTCTATGATACAGTGTGGCTTTTCTAAAATCCTTCTGAACAGACTGATGGCAAAAAGTGTAGCAGTAAAAAATACTAGGGGAAAAACCTCTAACATCTAGAAATATTGTAAAGATAATAAAAATTTCATTTTTTTCCCAGCCCATTTTGCTCTCCTACATAATATTTTCTGCTGATGGATCAATTTTGTTCTACTGTACTAGATAAGGAGCAGGTGAATATATGAGTGCACCATTCATCACAATGGATTTGAGCTGTAGAAAATACTCAAGTGGGAGTTATGTGATTTTGCTAAGGACCTTTTTAGAAATGATTCAATTAAAATGAAAGATTGCACAGCTGTTACACAGAGTAACATTTTGAAAAGTTCCCATTCTTGCCTGATCAGCAATTAAATATAGGTAAAAGGAAATGTCACTTTCTTCCTGTTGATTATATCCTCACAGAAACCTTTCAACTTTGATAACTGTTGAGTTCTGTGTTCTTGTTACCCGATTCAAATTTTATCACCTTGGTAACAATAAAGTCAGTATAGTTTTTGAAATAGTATAATAATTTTCAAGAAGAATATACATATACCAGAAAAAATGTATATTATGCTTTCTTGCATGTGATTGTTATCTGAAAAGATGATTTTTTTGAATTATTTCAGAAAGTGATACTAAAGATCAAATCCTTTGGGGAATGGTATGGGAATAAATTGGTTTTTACTGTATAAGATTTTTCATAGACTTTATCTGTGAGGGG
>NW_004624739.1:19911842-19954697 GCF_000247695.1 Heterocephalus glaber | reverse complement strand
TACTGTGATTTTCAGGAAATAAAAGTCCAATATCATGTCTTCATTTATTTTTATGCAAAACAAGCCCTTTCCTTAGTATGAATAATTTATTTTCATAATTTACTCATATTACAATCATTTTATGTCCACCATTTCTCTGTCTTTGCTATTTTAAGACTGCTGTCCTTGAGGGACAGCCACTTTCTTCCTTGATCTTTCTCACCTGCCCTTTCCTTTTTGACATGGACTTAATTTTCATTGCAAAAGATCCCTGCTCTACTGCATCATTTTTCTCAGAGCACAAAGAATGCTGGGACATGATGTTGCTTCATTTCAGGTGTTTTCTAAGAGCTTGGAAAGAATAGGGGCCTCTGAGAGAAAACAGCCAAGTAATCATTCAAATACTACTGGGTGTGAATGAATGAGTGACAGCCCATGGTGGTTTCTAAAAATCAAGAACCAGTTCTAGGACAGATCACATTATTACTGAAATCATGTTTCTCTACCTATCACTGTTATGCATTGGATTAGCTATGTGTTTCTGAACAAACAGCTTTACACTACAGACTGGAAGCCCATAGGTCTAACTAGAAGAGACATAATTTTCAGCTGTCATTTGACTCGAACTTGCTAATGCTTCCAGCAGATGGAACATGCCTCAGTGACCAGACATATTCGTGCAGCTCTGTGGATGAGGCTCTGTTGGTGTCATCTGTACCAACCTCACAATTCTCAGTGAAATGTGCTTATTGCCTTAGTGTTGACAGAGCCTCATCTACACACTCTCATCTCACCCTCATTACAATCACAAGGATAAAGAACTGAGATGACTAATTTCACTGGTTTCACTAACATGATTTTAAATTCTGATCAATGGTTTTATCTTAGTGATGTAACTCTACACAAAACTAATACCAGAGAGAATTTTAAATTAGGCAGAATTTTTACGTTGTTAACTAAGTTGCACTAAAATATTTTGTTTTTCATTTTTCTGCCTACTTTTCCTTCATTTCCTTCCTGATTACCTTTCCCTGACATTTTCCTCCTCTTTTCTGTCCTAATCATTCCAAGAAATTATGTGGCAAAATAGTTCACCCTAAAAACAAGCATTTACATTTTTATGAAAATAAATTTTACCTACAAGACTACATATTACTGAATTATCATAAAAATTTTGCATTTGATCTCCATTTCTTAGAGCCAAGTAATTTTTTCAATTCACTTATCAAGAGTCTTTAACAATCCTTTCAATCCAGACTGAGACCTACATTCCCCACTGGATGTATGTGTTTGTGGAAAGGATATCTAATAAGGACAATTTTTAATCTAAATGAGGAAAATGTCAGAAGTGTAGCTTTCCACTCTAGTGATGTTTATTGTTATTGTTATCACTATTTTGTTGGGACACCAACTGGAATGCCTCAAGCTCCACCACATAAGGAGGCTCCCACTTCAAGCAGCTTTGAGCTCATGCTGCTTTGCAATTTATGTTAAATGTGCAAGAAATTGACAGATTATCTGATGGCCAATAAATTAACATGACTCAAGGCATATGCACATTGGCTAAAGTTGGTGCAGACTGGTTGATTATGGCTTTGGATAACAGAATTAAATGAAGGAGAAAATTAAATCGAAAAGTTTCTCTCCTTTCTTATGGTTTGGTACTACTAGTAAAGGCATAAATTACTGGTAAACATAAGGTAAGAAGCTCATTATAGGTTCTTTATGTTGATAATTTCATATTATAAATATCTTTGGTAGAATTCTTTTAAAGCAAGGGTGGGTACAAACTAGACATATACTATGTAAAATGTGTACTGTTTGAACATAATTCAATTTTTCAGAAAAAATGAAAATAGCTTAAATGATGGATAATAAACCTCTTTTGACATGAAAGAGACTAAGATAGTATCCTTTCCCTTCATTGTAGTCCACTGATTGCTGCATCAGAATTAGATTCCTCAATCAGATCCCAGGACCTTTAGAAATGGAATGTGTAGAGTTGGGGATGGAGATCAGTGTAAAGTGCTTGTTAAGTTTAGGGGTAGAATCTGATCCAACACACAGACACACACACACACACACACACACACACACACACCTATAGTTGCTAGAAGAGGGACTCAAATATCACAGGTAGTTCATATTCACAACACAAATACAAATACTTGTGATAGGACTACCTCCAGAAATAAGGAGAAAAGTAGAAGTTTGTTAATAACTTGTGAAATTTCATTGTATATTTACATAGATGTTTGTGTATTTATATGTAAATAAGTATATATGTGTATAGAAGTATGCATATGCACATATGTGCTAAACAGACACATATTGCCTGTGGTTTAAATTTTTCCGTTGTTATCATTCATTATTGCTACTAAATTTGAAAAAAATAAGCTTCATCCTTCATTCTCAATTTTCCTAATGTATTTAATGAAAACTATTGACGCTGTCAGGGCTCAATATCAGTGGTTTCTTATATTTGTAATTTTCATATATATTGTCCCCTCCCCTTTCCTTTTAGTAAGTAAAAAGGTCTTGAACATCTTATTTTCTAAAATACCCTGTTAGATAATTCTTCTTTCGTAAAGTGCTCAAAAAAGCCTACTTTTATAGAGTGGAAATGTGGACTGAATGACAAAATGGAAGGATCTGAAATATAAAGCATGAACACAGGAGATAAGAACATTTTATGTCAAGGACAGACTAGAAGATGCTGGATTCATACATAAGACATATCAATCTAAAGTTTCTAAAGGTACATTTTTTTATCCCTAGTAAGATGTAAATTATGGCAACTTCTTTTCAGAAAGTCTAGTACATCACAAAATTGTCTTAAGGTAGATATAAAAGTAGTGATTCCCTGACATGTTCTAGTGCCAAATTAGATTTTATTCTCTTTAGAAAGATATACTCTGCTTTGGTAGAAAAAAAGGGTAAAGGAAGTTCTTTGAGATTTGTTAACAGGAATTAAAACAAGAAGTTTTGCTAAAAATGGAAGACAGGAAACATTTATTTCTAAAAATAGATTTTTAAAATTAAATAAATCTGGAAATGTTTTCCAAATTCAATCAAAAATATTTAAATGAATCTATCTAAAATACTGATATGACATATTTATCAATTATCAACCTCAAACTCCAACAGATTGACATTGATTTTTTTTTTTTATTCAAACAAAAATTAATTCCAAAGGAAAGGGTAGAGGTTTCCCTGGAGACAACCTTCTATACCTATTTGAAAGTCAAATACAGAGAGGAACAGTACTTAGCATTACACGGGGAGCTCAAGGTGAGTTCACTTCTGCTTCTGGAGAGAAAGTGAAGATAATGAGAACCTAAACAGTTTGAGAATGATTCCTATGGTAGATGGCTAGAGTGAAGCCAAGCTAAAAATAAATATTCTGAAAAAAGGAAGCCATGCCCAGATCCTTACTGCATGACTTGATGCCATAAAATATCCATTCATGCTAAAGCAAGATGCTAGACTTAAAGATTCAATTCACAGTGTAGAGGGTGGGTCTTGAGAATGAACACAACGAAATCAACTTGAAATATCAATAATGCAAGTTGGGACCCCTGCTCTTGTTTCTCATCCAAAGAATTCTTAAAGCCGAGCCAATTAATCCTGAAAGAAAAAATCAGTGTGTTTCTTTGTTGAGACATTAAAATACAGTACCAGAGAGAAAAGCCCAAGATTCCCACAATAGATTGTAGGATCTGGGTGAGTGAGGAAGCTAAATACATGAAGATGGAGTTACCTCTAATCTCACGTTGGTGACCTCATTGAAGTCAAACCCCATTCCACTGCCTCAACATCTGTACAAAGAGAAAGGTCTCCATTAATGTTTGTGAACAAACAAACCCTTCGGTTTTACTTTGCATAGTTTTATGATCTTCAAAGTGAAGTTTTTTATGTGTCGAGTGGGTTAAAGGATGCCCACAAGGCCTGCCAAACATTTCTGGGCAAGTCTATCTATTGGGTGTTTCCAAGGGATACTAGCATTTGAATGTGGTCCGAGTAGCTGAGTAATAAAGACCCCTCACTGATGTTGGTGTGTGTTATTTAATCCACTGAAGGCCAGAATACAATAAAAAGGGAGATGAAGGGGGAATTCTTTTTCTCTTCTTGAGTAGAGATAGTCTCCTCTGTCTTCAGATATTTCAGTTCTTGATCTTCAAACATGCAGTCTCAAATTCAATTACACTTGGGTCTGCAGTTTTCAGAGGGACCTCCTCCTAGCATCCCTAATCATGTGAGCAAATGCCTGTAATAAATCTCATGTTTCATAGTCATACCTATATCCATATCCATATCTCCTGCAGATTCTTTCTACATGGAACCCTAATACACTCATTCTTGAGTATGAAGAGATCACCAGTATTCACCAGAAACTTGAAAAAATAAAAATAAAAACCTTCAATCAGACACAAAATAAATTATAGCAATGAAATAACTTAGGGGGAAATAAATACAATTCAAGGAACTAGAAAATTTAAAAAAAGAAAAGGCAATAACTGTTACAGTTGATAAAAATAGATAATACAATCTCAGCAAAAAAAGGAAAAGTTTGGGGTATGTTTTGTTCTTGTCTTAATCATTCGTTAAGGTGCAGCCATGAAAACAAAAGTTAAAATGGAACTTAAAAATTAGGAGTTTTAAAGGCAAGCTTTTTGTCTAGCTTCCTTATGCTTAGAGCCACAACTTCCACATCCCCAAATCTGAGGCCAAGGAAGTTTCCACAGAAGCTGATAAATTTTCAACATTTTTCTCAGTAATTTGGTTGGCCAAGGTCTGGTTTAACCTACATATATGTGTTTCCTGGGCTTTTGTTAAAGGGCTTTTGTGTATTCAGAGCAGGGGCAGAACAGCTGCTCTCCCAATTTGGCCAAATTGTAGATAAATTCATTTCTCTATTTCAAGAGCTTTTCTCCTACTTTTAAAGGCAGGCTGGCAAATGAATCCAGATAGTCCAGGCCCAGGTTCAGGCTTCTATAAAAACATTAAGTTTGTTTTATTTGAAATTCTTCTATTTTTCTTACATAAATATTTATTGCTATAATTTCCTTCTCAGAACTGTTTTTGTCATATTACATAGGTTTAGGTATATTCCATTTCCATTTTCAATTGGATCAAGAAATTTTTTTAGCTTCTTTCACAATTTCTCCATTGACCACTGGTTGTTAAAGAGCATTTCATTTAATTTCCATGTATTTTAAAAATTCCAAATTTCCTTCTGTTGTTAATTTCTAATTTTATTCCATTGTGATCAAAAAGATACTTGACATGATTTTGAACTTTCATGATTTCTAGAGACATGTTTTATGACCTAATATACCATCTGATCAACTCTGGAAAATGTCCCATGTGCCGCTGAGAAGAATGTACATTCTTAGCCATTGAATGGATAGAATGCAAATATATGTTGGGTCAGATGGGTGGAGGGCACAGATTAAATTCAATTTTTTTCTTTTGTTGATTTTCTGCCTTTATGTTATGTTTACTGCTGAAAGTGGGATGGTAAAGTCTCCTACTACTTATTATACTATATTTCTTCTCTTAAGTGTCTTAGTATATACTTTATATATATTAGGTATTGGGTACAAATATATTTACAGTGGCCTTCTGGACTCTTTTTACAGTTTTTAAAAGTCTATTTCATATCAGTCTACCTGATATAATTACAGCTATTTCTGCTCAATTTTGGTTTCCATTTGCAAGGAATATCTTATTTTTTCCCTTCACTTTGAGTCTGCTAGTAGAAGGAAGGCAATAATGAAGAATTTAGCAGAAATAAACAGAGGTCTAAAAGTACAAAAATCAATGAAAGGCAAACAAAATGGACAAACTATAAACTATATAAGAAATAATAGATAAGTTAAATCAGGGATAAAATGTAATTACAACTAATATCACAAAAATGCAAGGGATCATAAGAAATAATAATAAAAATATAGAAGAAACAGATTAATTTCTGGTCTTATGTAATCTACCAAAAAATTGAATCACTAGGATACAGAAAGCTGAACTGACCAAAAGCAAGGAAAGCAATTGAATCAGTCATAAAAAGCCTCTGGTCAAGGGAAAGCTTAGGACCCAAATGACTTTGCTACCCAATTCTACCAAACATTTAATGATCTTATGCCAATTCTCAGAATCTTACAAAGAATACCAAAAAATATTCAAAATTATTTCTATGAGCACAGTGTTTCCCTGATACAAAACTAGTCAAAAACACAAAAAACCCAAACAACAAAAACTCCTAAAAACTGTAAACTAATATCCCACGACAAACATAGATGCAAAAATTCTCAACAAAATATTCATAAGCCAAATTTAACAGGACATCAAAAATTATTCGCCATTATAAAGTGGAATTCATACCAGAGATATAAAGATAATTCAACACATACAAATAAAAAATGAAATGTCATTTTAAAAGAATGGAAAAACGATAACATGATCATTTTAACAGATTCAGAAAAAACATTCGATAAACCTCAACATTCTTTGATTTAGAAAACCTCAACATATTAAATATAGAAGGAACATATCTCAAAACACCACAGGCCATTTATGTCAAACCTATAGCTAACATCATAGTGCATAAGTAAAAGTTGAAATCTTTCCAAGATCTGGCATAAGTCAAGGAAATCCGTTTTTACCACTTTTATTCCACATTCTAATGGAAGTTTTAGACAGAATAATTAGGCAAGAGGAAGAAATACAGGGCATGAAAACTGGAAAGAAGGAAATCAAATTATCCTTCTTTTGCAGATAAATGAGCTTATGCATGAAAAATCCTAAAGGCCATATCAAAAAACAGTTAAACTGAAAAAGAAAATTAGTAAAGTTTAAGGCTTTAAAAAACAGTAGTGCTCCTATATGCTAATAGAGAACTATGTGAAAAAGAATGAAGAAAGCAGTCTCATTTACAGTAACTATAAAAACATAAAATATCCCAGAATATATTTCACCAAGAAGGTTTAAAAGAACTGTGTACATTGAAAACTATACAAGACTGATGAGAGGAAATGAAGAAGATACAAAAATATGGAAATACACACATTTCATGTTCATGGGCTGAAAAAAATAATATTTTAAAATCTCCATACTACTGAAAGGAATCTGTAGGCTCAATGCAATCTCTATTAAAATAAAAATGACATTTTCACAGGAAATAAAACACTCCTAAAATTCATATAGAAGCGCAAAAACCCTAAATAGCCAAAACAATTGAGCTAGAGCTATCATATTACTTCACTTCAAAATGTACTGTGAAGCTATAGGAGCCAAAACACAATGGTACCAGTGCAAAAACATAAACAATGGAACAGGACAGAGGTCTCAGAAATGTTATCTATGAATCTACAACAGATTTTCAACAACGGTGCCAAGAATAAACATTGAGGAAAGGACAGTTTCTTTAATAAATGGTTCCAGGTAAATTGGGTATCTACATAGGAAGACTGACACTAGATCTCATTAGTTATAAAAAGGAATGCAAAATGAATTAGACATTTAAAAGTTTTGAAATGGTGAAACCTAGAATAAAACATAGGAAGAATGTTTCATGACATTGAACAGAGTTAAGATTTTATTGGATAAGACTTCAAAGTCCAGAAAACAGAGGTAAATATTCATAAGTTCCATTTGGGATTATAACAATCTAAAAGCTTATACACATACAAAAATCAATCCACAGAGCAAAGAGACAAAATATAGAATGGGAGAAAATATTAGTAAACTACACATCTGATAAAAGGTTAATATTCCAGAATATATGAGGAATACAATCAACTAAAATGGCAAAATAATAATAATAAAAATTTAGTTTAAAAATAGGTAAAGTACATAAATAGATATTTCTCAAATGAAGATCTACAGGTGGATTGCAAGTACTATATTTGAAAACACTTCAGCATCCCTAATCATTATAGAAATACAAATCAAAAGTGGGCATGGTGGTACATGCTTGTAATTCCTGCACTCAGGAAGCTGAGCCAGGAAGATCACTTTGAGTTCCAGGCCACTTCGGGCTATATAGTGAGTTCAAGAGCAGCCTAAAGTACATAGTGAGACCCTGTATGAAAACAAAGGAAGAAAGAAAGAGAGAGAGAGAGAGAGAGGGAGGGAGAGAGAGAGAAAGACAGACAAAATCACAATGAGTTATTGCCACATTTCACTTAGAATGGGCCTATCATTAAGAAGACCGAAGATAACAAATGCTGGATAAAATATAGAGAAAAGGTTATACAAAATTAGTGTAGCCATCATGGAAAAACAGTATAGGTATTCCTCAAAAAAAATTTACAAATACAGAATTACCATATGACTCAGAAACCCCACCACCAGGTATATACCCAAAGGAAATGAAATCTGTATGTCAGAGATATTATCTGCTCCCCAGTGTTTATTGAAGCAATATTCACAATGGTTAATATGAATAATGCTCATAATTTTCCATCAGCACATAAATGCATGAAGAAAATATAATATGTGCACCATGAAGTCCTTCTGAGCCAGGATGAGATTGTGTCATTTGTTTCAAGAAGGTTGAACCAGGAGGACATTCTATTAAGTGAAATAAGTCAGGCACAGAAAGACAAATACTGTATGTTTTCACGTATGTGGAACCTAAAAATGTCCAACTTATAGAAGTAGACAGTAGAATAATGATGGAGTAGAAGTTGCATAGGGTTAGGGGAAGGCAAGGAGAAGAAGAAGTTGGTCATGAATGCAAAGGCATAGCTAAACAAGAGGCTTACGTTCCAGGGTTCTATTGCATGGCAGGGGGAACAAATCAATCATAATGTATTTGTATTTCAAAATAAGCTTAAGAAAGGATTTGGAGCAAAGGAACACTAAGTGTTTGAGGCAATGGATAAATGAATCATCTTGATTTAATCATTACCCAGTATATAAATATATCAAAACATACTTTGTGTTTCATATTTTTCACAGTTAATATATATAAATTAAAAATAAAATAAAACTAAATGAGGGAAATTTTTTTTTAAATGAAGACTGTAGGCAATTTATGTGACTAAGGACTATGAGAACAAATTCTTTTTAATTCTTTCAAATTTTTTAATTAATAAAAAGGTGAGATAAAATCAAAGAAATTAACCAGAAGATGGAACAAATAATGCAAAATAAAGGGCGAATGAAGAGGTAAGGAAACTTACCTTTCCTTTGGATCAGTCCAGAATATCAATCCAGCGTATCTATACATTCAGGCAAAGAATGTATTAAAACCAACGTTAAACCGGGCATTGTGGGCCATGCCTGCAATCCCAGCACTCTCGGAGGCTGAGGCAAAAGGATCATAAGATTAAGCCTGTCCTGGAAAAAGGAGTGACTTAGGGAGACTCTGTCTCAAAAGAAAAATATTTACAAGGCCTGGAGATGTAGCTCAGTGAGAGAAACAGTAATAATAAGGTTACACTGAAGGCACATTAAACATTGATACTTAATCACATGGGTCTAGCAAAATGAGAAGCTAAATTATGTAAGACGAAGGCATCAATGACACAGGGAGTCCAGTGCAGAATCTACCAGATAGTGCGATCTTGGCTGCACGCGCTGGACACCATTAAGACTGTACTTCCGGAGGACGCTGCTTAGGTAGGGTAGAAATGAACGCAAATGATTGTTGTTTCCTACTGTTTGTTGTTTGTGTCAATATAGAAACATAAAGGAAACACTGATTAATCCAAGAGAAAGAAAAGTTAGTGATAACTCAAAGATACATTCCTAACAAATAAATTGTAACCAGATAGGTGATTAACATTTTCTGATTGAAAATATAAAAGAATAAATAAGATATACCAAGTGAGAAGCATAATATTTTCAATTTGAATATATTAATAGTTTAGCTGCTGATCATCAAATTGTCTTACAATGTGTTTCTCCCTTTTAAATCATCTTTTTAATGGGTGTGATTCTCTCTCTCTTTTCTCTTTGTCTCTGTCTCTTTCTGTATATATATATATATTTATATATATAATGCTATTATAGTTAATAAATAACACAATATAAATTATGTAAATATAATAGATATAATTTGTGCTATATAAATATTCTCATAGAATTTCTATTTGGTTATTTGGAGGAATTTTGTTCACATACTATGTCACTGGGATTTCTTGCTGTTGCATAGGCCAACTCCTGCATTGGGCTTTTGACCTACATTTTGTAAGTTTTTAAATTTCAGAGTCATATTACTGATTCTTTGATAGTCTATGAATTTCTATTGATATGTTGATTTTTCTCCATAAAAGGCATTATTACTTTGATTCTTGCTAAGGACTTGATTTAATTATATGTATTCTTGACTTTGCTCTTCATTATACCTTTATTTTTCTTCATAATGTTCTTGTTAGGCAGGAATTTATCTGTCAGTATGGTAAAAAATGAATTTTTCTGAAGTTCTATTGATTGTAATATGAAATTATCTGCCAACATTTACTTTGTATGCTCATGGTTAGAAAGCTGATAAAAGTTTGTTAAATTAATGCAAAATTATGTTTTTATCATTGACATCTTCCATCTTTAATACTTGTACTTTTAAATGCTCTGATATTTAAACCATAAATATGCTTCATAAATATTACATTTACTTGTACATTGTACCTTTTATGAATATAAAGTTACCTTTGTTCTCATTTAGTTCTTTTTGATATGTATTTTAATTTACATAAAATTAATAATGATACTTATTTCCATTTGCTTTGAATTTGTTAAAGCACACTATTGTTTTATTGCTTGACATTTCTTAGAAAATTTATTTTATTCTTGTCTATTATAAGTAGAGATTTGCATGTAAGACTATAACAAAGTAGAAAAATTCATGCTTATTACCATAATAAATATGCTTGCTCATACTTCCCTTGATCTACGCTTTTCTAATTTTCTTGTTTCCTTACTTTATACTTCCCTTTTTTTACCAAAATTTTGGTGTAACTTTTATTGTCTTTTATTCAGTAATTTTAATATTATCAACATTTGCTGAACTTACTAACCTACAAATATTTCACCTTAATATTTCAAAAATACTTATTATTCTATTTCACAATTTAGAATGAAGTATTTGCTATAATTTTATTGTCTATATTCTCTATAGAGAAGGTTTTCTATATTTTCTACTATTTCTATATTTTTAACTTTATATGTGGGTAAATGTCATGATTAGTTGATATGCATCTGAACTTTACATTATTTATATTTAATATATTTTCACAATAATAAAATAAATATTTTCTGTAACAAATTAATGTAATGTATTTTATGTATAGTTTTACTTAACTATTTTAAATGGTTACCACCTATTCAGATACAGTAATATTTTTCTATTCTTGTGTTTCCTGTTTTGATTAATCTCTTATTTTCTAGACATTGTCAAGAACTACTCAGGCTTAGCAAAAAGCACTCTCAGTCTTTGAATATTTTGAGAATATTTTTCTCTTTCCTTCAAATATCAAAAACAAGGTAATACAGAATTTCAGGATTGCTAAAGTTTTATGTCAAAACTTTCTAAAAACTATTGTATTGTGCATATTTCACTGCAAACTGAAAACAATTTGTTTTTTGTTGTTCGATAGGTAATTTGAGGCACTACAGAATAAATTTACAAATGTTTGAAGAAAAGTTTATGATGATTATTTTATATTTATTTTCATTCACATGATCAAAAGTTTAATGATCCCTCTTTTTATGTATACTTATAATTTTGAATCCTCAGCAGAAAGTATTTTAAATTTTCTGTCTTTGATTATTGATTTCATTTTAAGGTTTGCCCTTTCATAATAAAAATTGTCATTAATTCAACTTGGCTTCTATTTTGTGTCACACTGTTTTGCAGGTTATGAGTTTTTCTTTTATTATTAGTAGTAGATATTTGCAGTACATAATCATTGCATTTATTTTAGGGTATCAGTACATGAACATAACACATCTTAATTGTTTTTATTTCTCCCCTTCCTTGCCTCCACCTCTTGGTCTCCTCATTTTTTAAAATATTCAACTGGTTCATATAATTTAAGCATTTCAGAAAGCTACAATTTATTAAAAATGTGATTTGTATCTTAGAAGTGATCATAAGAGATCTTCAAATCTTTAAGAACAGGGGACTATGACAGCCTCAGAAGAATGGGGATAGATTGCTCCAAAACAACCTTTTAGTTTCTTAAGGTAAACTTGAGGAGGAATAGTATTTATTTGTACATTTTCAGCAATTATCCCTATTATATGGGTCATAAATTAGAAAACATGGTGTAATATCTGTGCTGATCCTATGATTGAATGGATTTAGTACCATTCTCTCCAGTCAGATAATCTAGTGGTTGACATTAATAGACTCTTTAGAAAATTCTCCAGAAGCCAAGCCAGGGTAAAATTTGAATATGTAATTGCCCACGAGTCTGTTGCATTTTTGAATGTTTGACAAACACAAGCATGGTTTCCTTTGATCTAGATTATTTCAAGAATGCATCTACAAAAGGGGCTGTATTAATTTCCTGTGGTCTCTGTAAAAAAAATTACCAAAAAGTTGATGGCTTAAAACAACAGAAATGGGGGCCGGGGATTTAGCTCAGTGGTTCCGGTGCCTGCCTCGCAAGCATAAGGACCCGAGTTCAATCCCTGGTACCAAAAAAAAGAAAAAAGAAAAAACCAAACCAGAAATATACTGTGTCAAAGTTTTAGAGGCTAGAAACATGAAATCAAAGTGTTGGCAGATTCATTCTCTTTGATGGCTCAAGAGAATATTCTGTTCTTTACCCCTTCTAGTGGCTGAAAACATGATTTGCTTTGTGGTTGAATTATTCTAATTTCTGTCTCTGTAGTCACAGTGTCCCCTCTTCTACTGCCTGTGTGAAATCTCCTTCTGCCTGAGTAAGTAATGGTATTTGCTACTGAATACACTACTTAGCAAAATATTCTAGGTAAATCACCTCATAATAAGAATTTTAGGACACATCTGCAAATATCCTTTTTTGAAAGTAACATTTAAAAAAACTAGAGATTAGAAATAGCTCTGGTGATCATTATTCAATCTACTACAGGGGTATATTACATTTTGATTTAAAGATTGACTTACATACTTGCCAAATCATGTGGCAACTACAGGAAATACAATGTACATGCATTCTATGATTCCTGACACATAAAACCCATGGTAAAGTACTAATATATATATTTGTATTAGATGTTTATGGTATTCATACATACCATATCCATAATGTGTTACCTTTTTTTGTTAGAAGTGATATACATTTATTAGATAACACTATGTCTGGAGTTTTAAACTAATGGATATTTGAAGTTAAAATGGATCATATTCAGGATCCTGTCCTCATAACACATGTGCTAACTAGCCAACATTTTAACTCTATCTAAACACTATCCCTAAATACATCCACTTCTATGTGATGGATTAAATTGACCTTCTAGTATTTTTGTTGTTGTTGTTGTTGTTGTTTTTGGTACCGGAGATTGAACTCGGGACCTTGTGCTTGCAAGGCAGGCGCGGTGCCACTGAGCTAAATCCCTAGCCCGACCTTCTAGTATTTTGTACTGGTCATCTTTATCAGCGTCCCTAGTTCCTATTAAAGAGGGGAGGATGTGACGAATGATTCCAAAACTTCACCTTGTCCTTAAATTGATTCTCATTTCAAGCTTTTAAGACTATAAAGAAACATGATGCTTTCGATGCATTCTTGGATGCTACTTTTTTCAAGGTTTTGTAGAACTTAGCACTTATTTTTCATATTTGGAAATAGATGTTTAGTCCCTGAACTTTGTTTCCAGTTAAAGAGAAAGAAAATTTTCAATTCTAAGACCTTGCAATCTTTAGCAGTGCAGCCCTATACAAGGAAGGAGACAGTCTTAAAATATTTCACAAAGTTTCTTGAGGAGTAAAAGATAAAGAGCATAATAGAAGTAAAAAGACACATAATTCAAATCATTTAGAATAAAATCCCAATTCTTCAATGCTATTGAGATCTAATTATATGTAAGAAATTTGTTTGACAAACAGCCAAGGATTGATAAAGTTAAATTTTGTATAACTAATTGCTTTTTGTACTCCTTCCTCTTAAGTTAATAAGAATAATACAGATAGTATAGTGGTTCACAAAGACCTGGTCAGTCTTAATGAATTGAGAGTTTTTGTTTTAAAGGTAATTATTATGCTCTGCTTTATGGAATTTTGATGTAAAAGGGGCTGGGAAGTACAGCAGTATAGAAAGGAAAGGTGTGCCTTTTGAAAGCTTCAAAAGGTCATTTAAAACAGAGCCAAGATTGTTTACTATTGTGAAAAGTCAACTGCCTTAACCTTTCAGTTCTGTCAAGCTTTATAACAGCTTTATAAGAATAGTTAGAAACATCAGTATGGAAGAATGACTAATTTTTCAGTTTTTTTCATTTTTTCTTTAAGAGGAAATTCTTTTAAATTAAAATATTTTTCATTATATAGGGATAGAAATACACTATTTGACTAGCAAACACAGCAAAGCCAAGAAGCAAGCAAACTTTACTCACAATACATCAGTTCTGGATAAATATCCACCACAGATCATGACATTATGAACCTGAAGACTCAATCTAAATATTCATACATTTATTTGGTTAAAATTACTTTCTTTGGGTTTGTTGTTGTTTTTAAAGTTCATTTTCTAACTCTATGTCAATCTTTTGTCTTGATTTGAGCCTCTACTGATATGCAAGTTAAGTAGCCACATAAAGTTGTTAGAAACCAATCTATACATTTCAGCCGTGAAATCTCTCTGCTCACTGTGATTTTAGAGAAAACATGATCTGTTATGATGGGTATGTGAAACTCAAGTTTAAAACATTTTTGAACCCAAAGCATGCATTATAAAGGTACAAAGAAGGCTGAGGACAGACCAGAAAGGGGGAGAGGGCTCTTGAAGTGTAGAAGGAGCTTTCTCCAGGTGCAAGGCTGCAATTGGGCAAAGATTGCAATCAGTGAGGAAAAACTGACAAAAATTTTTTTCATGGATTTCTGCATCTTCACCTAGTGTCCTATGGTTGGGAGAGTTGATAGCTCAGATATAAAGAAACATCTTGACTCTCACTGATGTTCAGATCCCAAGCCCAATTGCAAGGGACATTCTGATCAGGTTCATAAAAAATTTTAAGACAGTGGTGAAGTGAATGCAATTAAAGCTACAATGCAGCCTAAACTCAAAGCAACCTCAAAATAAAATTCACTGAACTTCCTACCCCTAACAGCCTAATATAAGAATGCATAGATATTTAGTGGCAAATAATATTTTTTTGCCCACTGTACCTTATGAACTAAATCTGGTATACAACTGGTATATTTTAGAGACTGGATGCCCCTATGAACCTCATCTGCTCACAGGCAGGACTTGTGAAAGGTGGAACTTGGCCAGAAGAGGTGTGTTACTGGGGATGTGACTGGGAAGGGTGTATTTTCCCTCCTGCTCATGAAGTGAGCAGCTTTCCTTCACCAGACCCTCCTACCATGCCTTATTACCTGGAACTGGCCAACCATGAACTAAAAACATGAGACAAAATAAACCTTTCCTCCTTTGATTTGAAGATGTTGGATATTTTGTTCCAGCAATCAGGAAAGCAACAAATACAAGAAGCAAAAATTTCAACACATGAACAAATCCAAGGAACTGGGCATTAGGCAAGAAAAAAAGTAGATATGGCAAAGAAAACCAGCATTTTAGAAAACTATGATTAAAATGTTAAAGAATCTAACATTAACAGCAAAAACACATGTGTAGACAAATTGAAATATATGCATAGAGGTAAAAGCTATAAATATTAAATGAAAATATAGGAGAAATTATTGCTGTAGTCTCCCAGAATACTAGAAAAAGCAAAAATCCTGTGAATTTAAAGACAAATCAACAGAAATTAACCAGATCCACACATTAAGATACAAAAGACTGGAAACAAAGTAGCAGAGATACATGGAACAATATAAAACACACTAACATGTGAATAAGGATGGTTCGCAGAAAAGGAGAGAAATAGGACAAAGTGATGAGTTGAAGAGAAAATGACAAAGGATCTCAACAAAGAGCACACCAGATAGATAAATAGTAAACAACAAAACCACAGGTAGAAACACTGTGATAGGTGTTGGAGTTGGAAAGGTGATGACTAGACAAGAAAAGAGAAAAAAATTTAATAGCTATCAGAGCATAAAGGAACAATAAATTATGGCTGTATTTTAATGAGAAAAGTGAGACACTGGAGAAAATGAAAGGGCTTGTTTTTGTTCTTGATTTGGTACTGCGCTTTGAACTCAGGGCCTTCAGACTAAGGTATATTCCCATCCCCAGACCTAAATTTAATTCTTTTTTTTTAAAAATGGCATTTTGAGATGTAAAGAGAAAAATGAAGAAATATATGAGTCCAGCTCTAGAACTTTATACAAAGTCAAAACACACTTGAAAAAAACAAATGTTAAATTAAGACATTTTCAAAAACACACAGCCTGAGAAAATTGGAATGCAACCATCCTGTAGTGCAAGAGGCCTGAAGGATATGCTCTGGCTGAAAGTAACATGATTGTGGAGGTTGGAAGGGGATGTAGGGAAACAGGAAGAGCAGAGAGGAACAGGAAGGGAGGAAGGGGAAGGAAAGTAAAAAGGATTAAGAAGGAATATGAATATGTACTAACTCACCATGATGAATGTTTTTATTGTGTATCACAAACATGTACTAATTAAAAGTAAAGAAAAAATGGAGGAGGAGTGATTCATCATAGATGAATGGGAGGGGAAGGTAATGGTAAGTCCTTCTGATTCAATACTAAGAAAAGCAAGGACTAAACATAAAGTCTGATATGGCATGATGAATGAAAAGACAACCCAACTGGACTAAAATCCAGTTTAGGGGGTGGGAGAGGGGAAATGGGTCCATGCATGGATCACATTACCCCACCCCCACCCCAGACCCAGCAGCCCTGTCATCTTGGGAAAGGAGCAAGTTGGCCCATCAGAAATAGTCTATTGTATTAAATAAACCCACAGTCAAGTTATCCTCCCTTCATATGGCAAAATTAGAAAACTCCAACCCTGGGACTCAAAGAAGCTAAAAACAGAACTCATTGGTACATACCTTTGCTCCCATCCCGAGAGCCTGTGGCAGTGGGATATTAGGGAGAGAGAATGTTTGCCCAACGCTGACAATTTTAATAATGACAAGAATAAGCTGCCTATTTCTCCTTGTGTATGTGGAGCACTGAGCCCCCTACCCATGATAGTCAGTGGTCTCACACAGGGCTAAGGGACACACAACATCTCCTAGCTGTGGAGGGCAGAAGGAAGTGAAGGCCAGTTCTGTGACAAAATCAGAAAACAATTTGGCAACAGCACGATGTCCAGGGAACAGGAGCAAGAAAAGGCACCCTCTTGTAGTTTCTGGGGATGGGGTTTAAACAGAAAATGTCCATGGATAGTGGCCTTTTGGATTGACAGTATAATAGACAAGAAATACCTGCGAAAGGAAAACATAGAGAAGTCTGTGATGTTCATCCTTCAAATTGGTCAAGATAATTGGATCTATGGAGGTCTGTGGATACCAGTTAAGAGGGAGCAATAGTGCTCAAAGCTTTGGACAAGCAATTTTCTCAAACAGGAGGAAAATGTATTGCTAATCAAAACTGGACAGTGACATCCATGAAGAGAGAGCTGTGTGGAAAATCTGGGTTACTGCTATAACAACTGTGAGAAGGTTTCTTATTTCTATTATTTTGGCAGTTGTATTTATTGTAATCTTGCTAATTTGTTGGATTTGGGCTATTCTGGTTGTTTTTCATTCTTATTTCTATTCTTTTTTTCCCTTTCTATTCTGTTTTCTTTTCTTTTTTTTTTTTTAGTCTTCTTTCTTTTGGTCCTTCTTTATTGGTTCTGGGTGATTATAATACTTTAAGTTTCAAGAATTTCGCATTTAATCTACTCCTTTTACTGTGCCTTTCCTTCTATCCTTCAACTCTCCACCCACCTTATTCTTAGCCCTTCTCTGTACCTACTATCTTCCCTCCCCTCCTCTCTATTTATTTAAAGGCATAAACATAGTAGGAGACTGTATAATTACATTAGAGAATAAGAATTATAGAGTGATATAAATTAAACAGAACCATTTAAGGGCACATCAAGGTAATCCTTAATAAAATTGGGCTTAGGTGAACCAAACAAAGCTACCAACAAACATATTAAGAGACACCAGAAATCTTACAGTCCCTCTCAATATCAAAATGCACTGTCACCTATCTTTATTCATGCTCTTGTCCACACAAAATGGTCCCAAACTCTACATCAAGCCTTTACTCTAGTTATAAAATAACTTCAACAGAGACTGAATTCCTTTTTACTATCTGTTAATGTATCTCTTGTCTTCCTCTTTTCCAACTGATATAACCCCTTCCCTTTGCCTTTTCTCTCCGTATCCCCACACCTCACACGTTCAATACAATACAGACTGTAAGGGGTGTTGAAAAAAGGGTGAAATTGTCAAAACAAATTTTAACACTTATGACTGGTATATGCTTGGTTCTGTTGACATCATTACAACTGATAGAGATTCTCTCCTTACAGCATAATGACAGGGTCCAACCTAATTAAAAAGCTTGGGGGAGTGAACAATATCCCAAGACAAATAAAACCACAGAAACATCACTAGAAAACAGGTTCTAACTAAAGAGATCTTCAAATCAACAACTCTCAACCCTCAACACCAAGAGAAAGAAAAGCAAATCACACACACACACACACACACACACACACACACACACACACACATTTCCAAAGAAGTGCCAGTTTTTCCAAAGCATATACAAGGGACACTGATTGTGAGGAAAACAAACATCTGGTACCAGAGCCATACAAAATGAGTAAAGAAGAACTAAAGAAATTTGGCAAGCTCAGAGAGGGTATAACCCAAAAGATGATGAAACTAACATACAAACTGACCATGAAACATGTGGAAGAAACAAAAATAAAATTGGAGGTGTTGACCAAAAGTGTTAAAAACATGAATGACAGGGCTGGGGATTTAGCTCAGTGGTTCTGGCACCTGTCGTGCAAGCACAAGGTCCAGAGTTCAATCCCCGGTACCAAAAAAAAAAACCATGAATGACAAGTTCACCAAAAATGTAGACTTTATAAATTGATGCCAGTGAGAAATTTCAGAAATAAAAAAGTATAAATTCATAAATTATAGAAATGACCAATGTGAAAACAGACTTTCTGAAATAGAGGACAAAATGGAAAATCATGAGTTATTACTTAGAGAAAGCTGAAAAATAAGAAGAAAACAAGAAAAATCATCCAAAACCTACTAAATGATTCTAAGAAACTAATTTAGGCCTACATGGAGTTAGAGAAAAATCAGAAGAAAATACACATGGAATAAGAAAATCTGTTTACCAAAATCATAACAAAAACCTTTCCGAGGATGTGGAAAAATTTCAACTTACAGGTAAACAAGGCTCATAGAAAACTCATTAAGTACTTGTTATGGCTTGTATCTAGATCTGCCCCCAAAGCCTCACACACTCATAGGTGGGGCTATTCAGTGGTGGCTGGATCTAGGGTGTATGAATATGGATTAAGGGTGTGTGATAACTAAATTAGTCCATTGATTGGTTTAGTGAAGTTCTGGTTGTGGATAATGGAAAGGGCTATGGTGGGTGTGGGTGGTAGGGTCCAATAGGCTTGTAGCCAGAATGGAATAAAATAGAAAGTGAGGTTCATTGCTGCAGCTTTCTGCCTCCCCTGCCATGGACTGTTTCTCCTCTGCCATGTCCCTCTGCTATGACACTCTGTCTTGAAGCCAGTTATAAACTGTAACCTCTTCAAACTCTGAGCTAAAGTAAACGTTTCCTCCTGTAACTTGTGGGTGTCAGATATTTTGTCTCACCAACAGAAAAGTAACTAAGACAGTGTCTCACAAAACATCATAGTCAAAATCCCAGATGGCTAACAAAAATAGAATCTTAAAATCTGTCAAAGAAAAGCAAAAAGTCACATATAAAGGTAAACCCATCAGGATTATGGCAGACTTCTCAAAGAAAATTTAAAGGTAGAGAGACTTGGAGGGAAGTGTTTCAAGTCCTAAAAGCAAAAAACTTCCAACCCAGACTAATATATCCTGTAAAACTGTCGTTCAAAATTGATGTAGAAATAAGTTCATTTGACAACAAAGAACAACTTAACAACACTTCAAAAAATAATCATAAACAAAGCCAAAGCCAGCAAAGCCAAAAAATCAGATTCAATGAATATGTCAAGAAAGGCAAGTAGTTTTTAAAAAGGCAAAATAAAGAAACCATCAACAGAAAAAGAATATACAGATATAAATCAATACCTTTAAATAATAACTCTCAATATAAATGGCTTCAACTCCCTAATAAAAAGACAAAGATTATGAGACTGGACTGAAAAACAGAAGTCATCATTCTGGTACAGTCAAGAAATTTACATAATCCAAAAAAGAAATCTATGGACTAAAAATCAAAGGCTGAAAAATAATATTCCATGTACCAAGATACAGAAAGCAAGTAGGTGTAGCAATCTTATTCGAGTAAACATCAAGCTGAAACTGATCAGAAGAGGCAAAGAAGGTCATTATTAATTAAGAGAACAAGTCAACAGAAAGAGATAACAATTCTAAATATACACACAGCAAATATTGGTGCACCTAAGTTCATAAAACAAACACTGCTGAACGTAAAAGATCAAATGAACACTAAAAGAATCATAGTGGGTGACCTCAATACTCCACTTTCAAAGATCAATTAAACAAAAAAATCAACAAAGAAGTATCAGAGATGAACCACATCTTCAAATAAGTGGACTTTATAGATATCTACAGAGTGTTCTACTCTGCTACAACAGAATACACACTATTTTCAGCAGCACATGGAACTTTCTGCATGTTATAGCCCACAATGCCTGCTTAAATAAATGTAAAATAATCAAAATCACCCCACGTATGCTATCACATCATTGTGCACTGAAACTAGGAAGCAATCACAAAAGAAGCCACAAAAGTTTATAATCACCTAGAAACTTAATATCACACTCCTGAACACTCAGTGGGTCCCAGAAGATATCAAAGAAGTAATTAAACAATTCCTGGAATCAAATGGCAATCCCTGTACAACACACCAGAACCTAGAAGACGTAATGAAAGAAGACCTAAGAGAGAAGTTTCCTGCAGTCAATGCTCACTTGAGAATAACAACCAGCTCAAATAAATAACCTAATAATGAACCTCAAGATACTCAAAAAGCAACAACAGTCCAAACCCAAAACTAGGTTAAGGAGGGAAATGATAAACCTGAGAGCTGCAATTGACAAAATTGAGACAAAACATTATTCAAAGAATTAATAAATCAATGAATTTGTTCTTTGAAAGAATAAACAAGCCCTTAACCAAACTTAGAAGAAAGAGAAGAAAGTCTCATAGCAATGCAATTAGAAATGAAAAATATAAAATCACAATGGACATCAGCAAAGTTCAAAAGATTGTAACTACTGTTAAAAATTGTACTCAAGTTAGAGACTCATGAAGAAATTGACAGATTCCTAGACACATATGAATCACCAAAATTGAACTGAGAAACAAAAATCTTGAAAAATACAATAACAAGCAATGAAATTGAGGCAGTAATAACTATCCTACCAACTAAGAAAAAACCCAGGATTTGATAGGTTCACTGCTGAATTCCATAAGACCTTCAGGGAGGTCATAACATCAAAAGTCTTCAAACTCTTTAATGAAATTTAAAGGGACACAGAGCTAACAAGCTTATTCCTGTAAGTCAGCATCACTCTGATTCCAAAATCAGAGAAGGACCCAGCTAAAAAAGGGCAATATGCTTAATGAATAGATGCAAATATCCTCCATAAGATATTGGTAAATAGAAGTAAACAAATCTTCAAAAGGATCATATATCATGACCAAGGAGGTTTCATCTCAGGGATGCAAAGATGGTTCAATAAATACAAATCAGTAAATGTAATATACCACATAAACAGAAACAAGGACAAAAACCAGGTAATGATTTTAATAATTCAGAAAAAGCTTCTGACAAAACCTAGCACTCATTAATAATAATAAAAAAACATGAACAAAATAAGGAGGGAAAGACCTAACTTCAAATCAATAAACAATAGCCAACATGATATTAAATGGGCAGAGACTGGAAGATATCCCTTTAAAATCAGAAACAAAACAAACATTTTCTTTATCACTACTATGTCAAAAGCTCCTTGAAACATTGGCCAGAGTCATCAGACAAGAAAAATAAATACAAAAGATATGTAAAGAAAAGAAAGACATCAAATTATCACTATTTTCTGATGATACTTTCCTTTATATTGAAGACCTAAACATTCCCACCTGAAGCCTCCTAGAATTAATAACTGAATTTTGCAATGAAGCAGGATTCAAAGTCAACACAAAAAAATCAATAGTATTTCTGTATACCAATAACAAACACAAATAAATTTTGAAAACAGTGCCATTGTCAATAGTATCAAGAAAATTAAATACTTAGAAATTAAGCTAACTAAAGAAAAAATGGCTACAACAAATACTACAGAACTCTGAAAGAGGAGATCAAAGAGGACATCACAAAATGAAAAGATAACCTGTCCCTGAATAGGGAGAACCAACACTGTCAAAATGGCCATAGTCCCAAACTGATATGCAAACTTAAAGCAATCTCAATTTTTAAAAAGCCAATAGCATTTCTCACCAAACTAGAAAAAGCACTCTAAAATTTATATGAAACCAGAAGAGACTCAGAATAGAAAAAGTAATCCTGGGTACGAAGAGTAAAACCAAAAATATCACAATCTCAGATTATAAATTATATTACAAAGCTACAGTGATAAAATAAGAATAGTACTGGCCCAAGACCCATATGTGCATGAATGGAGCAAAATACAGGATGCAGAAACATCCTCAAGCTCATTCAACTATTTGATTTTTGACAAAAAGGTAGCCCACCACACACATGCACACACTTTGGAGGAAAGACAGCATCTTAAAAAAATTCCATGGGGAAAACTGGCTATCCTCATGAAGAAGATTGAATCTAAACCCCAAATTTTCACACTGTATCACAGTGAAATCAAACTGGATCAAAGAACTAAATCTTAAAACAGAAACAATCTGCTGGTAGGTAAAATGCGTAAAACTTTTAAAATCATAGACACAGGAAAGACCTTCTGAACAGAACCCCAACTGCACAAAAAATAACCTCAAGAATCAACAAATAGGATTATATCATATTAAAAAGCTTCTGCACAGTGAAGGAAACAACCAACAGAATGAAGAAAAAAACCTACAGAATGGAAAAAAATTTTTTTCAGCTACACCTGAGAGAGATGACCAATATCTAGAATCTATAAAGGACTCAAAAGATATTACCCCCCTCAGAATAAAATATTCAGTCAAAAAGTGGGCAACTGAAATAAATAGACACTTCTCAGAAGTATAAGTGGCCAATATAGAAATGAAAAAAGTTCAATATTGCTGGCTATTAGAAAAATGCAAATTAAAATAATACTAAGATTTCATCTTATTCCAGAAAGAATGGCAAAAATCATTTAATCAAATAATAACAAATGCTCATGAGACTGGGTTGAAAAAGGAACCCTCCTACATTGTTGGTGGTAATGTAAGCTAGTACAGCAACTATGAAAATCAGTATGAAGATTCACCAAAAACCTAAAATTAGAAATTAAATTTAGGCCTGGTGTTCCCCTACAAGAGTGAAAGACATTATATTTCAGCAATACATGCATATCAATGTTAATAGAACCACAATAAATATGAAAATATGGATTGTCTTAATTACTTTTCTTTTGCTGATACAAAATACCCAACACCCAAAGTTAAAGGAAGAAAGGTTTCTTTAGCTCACAATTTGTAGAGGTTTCAATCCATAATCAATCAGCTTCAAGGCAGAGTGTCATGGTAGACAGGCATCATACAGGAGAAACATTTCATGGTGGGAAGAAGGTAGAAAAGCAACAAGATACCTTAAAATGTATTGGTCAGTGACCAATTTCTCCTCTGTTCCATTTTTACAGGCCACAAGTTTACTGGAACTTCCTTTCTGGGCCAAACTCAAAACATTTTAAATCATTCTGTTGGGATTTTTGCTCTTGATTCTCAACATAAATTTGGCGAGAAGCCCCCGATAGTAGCCACGCCATCACCTCAACATTAGACTGCTCTGAAATTTCTTCAGCCAGATTAATTAGTCCACCACCTTTAATCTCAGTCTCAACCAAAGTCTCTGGACATGACCAAAATGCAGACACACTCTCTGCGAAGGCATGCCACGTATCTTCTGGAGTCCAACAGCCAATGTAGTCCCTCTTCCCAGCAGAAACCTCCTGAGCCTGGTCTTAACAGGTAGAATTTCTATCAGCATTCTATTCTTCTGATCTCTGACCAGAATCTCCCAACTAGTACAGCCTCAGGCGTTCCAGTTCTACTTTTCAGCCAGCATCTCTAAACCTTTCGTAATGCTTCCTCTTTCCATAAGCCAGTTTCAAAGGCTCCTAAACCACATGGTCAGGTTCAGTCCCAGCAAGGGCCCCACTTCTCTGGTACCAAGTTTTGTCTTAGTTACTTTTCTCATTGCCAAGACAAAATATCCAATACCAAAAGTTAAAAGAGGAAAGGTTCATTTAACTCATAGTGTGCAGAGGTTTTAATCCATAATCAACTGGCTCCAAGGCAGAGTGGCATGGCAGACAGGCATCACAGAGAACAGGTTATGGCAGGTAGAAGGTAGCAAAGCAACAAGGGACATTAACAGCATCTTTCTGGCCCTTTTATCTTATCCAGGCTACTTAGGGCAGGTAGTACTCACGCCCATAATCCTACCGCCCTTGAGCCTAGCACTGCACCATGAATCAATTCTAGGATCACACACTGTAGATCAGATATCTGTAAAAAAGCTCCATGTATAACCATATGAGACTTTGGGGAGACATCTAGATAACAAACCATAACATGGATAAAAAGGTATTTATACCCAATGGAATACTACTACTCTGTTATAAGGAAGAATAAATTTGAATCATTTGTAGAAAAATGGATGCACCTTGCAAACAATGCTAAATGATATAAATCAGACACACAAGCTTAAACACAATATGGTTTTTCTCATATGAGAATACCAAAGTTAAAAAATGTGAATAGCAAAATTAAGGAAAGAAAGGAAAAGATGCTTTTTTATATAAAAAAAAGTACTACAGTGAAGTACTACTCTGCCATAAAGAAGGTAAATTTGATTCATTTATAGGAAAATGTATGCACCTGAGACCAGAGGGTAAATGAAATAAATCAGACAGACAAGCCTAAATATCGCATGGTTTGTCTTATCTTAGTATCTCAAAGTGTAAGTGCATTAAAGAACAAAATAAAACAGAGATAACAGGAAGCTAGAACTTTTGCCAAAGGGAAGGAGTCCAACAGCTGAGGGGAGGAGGAGGATGGAGGGGCAGGGAACAGGATATAAAAAGAATGAAGATGTGTTATGCCCCTGGACCAACTGGTCACACGAATGTAATCATTGTGTACTGTAAACATGTACCAATAAATAGTGTTAAATAAAATAAATTACAAAATAAAGAAAAAATAGGCTAGAGACTTGACATATACAAATGATAAAATCACACACAAGATTTTCCTAAATATAATAATGTTTTTGGATTTTACAGGACTATTAGAAGAAAAATTCATAACATTAATGGAAGGAGGAAAGGTGAAATGAAATTGTTGTAATTTTGTCAACTTGTTCATTACTATTTGTCTGCTTATTGGCATATTTAATATAATAAACACTAATTGTTGACTACTATAATTTAAAGACATAAGGTGATCTCTAGAGTGATAACTACAAACATTGCTTCAATGGGAATTGATTAAATACTTAAAAATTACTTGATTTACTCAAAGAACATAGGACAGGAAAGCAGAAATGCATAACCAGAGAACAAATTTTTTAAAAAGAACAAGATAGAATTAAACACAAACCTATCAACAACTTAATTTGATAAATAAAGCTCCAGTTAAAAGCAGACATTAGCACTATAGATAAGTAAACAAAAGCCAACTGTTCATGAAATGAAACACACAAGATATAGAAACATATTCAGCATTAAAACATATGAATGGGAAAAGATAACAAAAAAAAGTGTTACAAGGCTTATATCATCTTTCATATTAAGAAATGAATGTTGCATATTTAGTGTTTCTAATAAATGAGTTCTTAGTATAAAAGAGTTTTAGAGTTGAGGTAATCATTTTAGTAGCATAAGAGAAGATGGAAAAAGGATATAAAATTAAGGAAGAATTAAGGAATTGTTTTAGTGACTCAGAGGAATTTCATCCATGTTACAGGTGAAATAGAATTTAAACTGCATATTCCAAATAGTTATATCTAGCTTTCATGTTATACTATTTATGTATTTCTCTAAGGATCCCCTATTATGGTCTTTGGGATCTACTTCATTATTTTTGTCCATTTAACACATAAAGACATTGGTGTAAATATATCTCTAAAATTAACCTGCTTATTTTCATGACTATCAGAAAATGATTTGTTTCTCAGCAAGTGAGATAATTCAGTTGGTTTAATCATATCCAGATTTTTACATCATCACATTTAAAAGTGACAAGGGTCAAGCACTACTGTATTTTCTTCATGAAACCACTGAGAATTCACTAAATTATAAGAAAATGTAAAGATGCTCTTAAAATGGTGGCCTAAGTGTTTTTCATAGATAATTAGGAGATACTTTTTATAAGAAACTATAATAACTTCATTTTCAAGTAAATTTGGAAATGAACAGATACCCTAAATTCTAAAACATTCCTAAGGATAGATTACTGTTTGACCTACTTTCCAAAGTTTTTCGCTTTGGAAAACTTTTACTCAAATAACTACATTTAACTAAGGTTTTGCGGTGGCTAAGCTTCATTGTATAAACTTGATTGCCTTGCAAGCCATCTAAAGGGATTAGTGGAACACACTTCTAGAGTATCTGAATGAGTCACTGATGTATGACCCCAGGTACTACATATAGTGCCAGGTTCCTCCTTCTCTGGCACTGTTTCAATGATCTGCCTTCCAGCTGCTTTAACTGCACAGCTTTACTCCAACAAGTCTTTCTGCCGTTATGTCTCCGCCTTGGGGCCAGATGACCATGGACTGAATCCCCTGAAACCATGAGCCAGATTAAGTCTCTCCTAATTTAAGTTATGGGTCTTAGGTATTTTGTCCCAGCAATGGGGAAAGCTGACTGATACAGGTTTCCTGGAAAGATGTTTTGAAACATTGTCATATGTGGGATATAAAACGTAGTTTGAAAGACAAGAGTGATAAAAAAGGACAAAACACAGATTCTAGCACCAACAGACTGGTTCTGAATTTAAACCTCACCACTCACTGGCTATATCAAATTACATATTTAGAGGTCATCATTATTTTATTAAGTGGGGACAGTAAATATAATACGATATGTTGAGTAGCAGTCCAAGAATTGCAATATCTGGATTTAGATCTTTATTTCTCCACCATGTGTGTGACCTGCATCAACATATTTAAACTATTTAAGACTAGTAGATTATTCTAGTATGTACTTCAGAAGGCTATAGCATTTAATATTTTAATATATGTAAATTACATATATGAATACTTGAAAGAAACTATATAGAAATAGTAGCTATTTTTAAAAGATAACATAGTTATTGTGATGATTGAAGGACAATATGAAATGTTTAGAAGAATGCCTGACACATTTTGAACTCTACAGATGGCTTTGCCCTTTCCCCACTTCCTGTTGACTAGAAGCTATTCTTTCTTTTCAAAAATAAACTTTGGGGCCGGGGATTTAGCTCAGTGGTTCCAGCGCCTGCCTCGCAAGCGCAAGATCCCGAGTTCGATCCCCGGTACCAAAAAAGAAAAAAAATTTGACCCATTTTGAAGTTTCTAAAGGTAAAATTAAAAAATCATTCTACTAGATGATGTCTTATTTCCTAAGTATGTGGAAGAAGAAAACTGATGCAGAGCCAGATCAAATTAAAACTAAAGGGTTAGAGTTAAATCTACCAGGAACCATTAGAAAAGTGTATAAAAATGCATCCAATAAGATTCTGGAAATAGGTAAATAGTTTTCTGAGTTTCTTGGAAACCAAAGCACAGAAGTAAGTTTATTACAATCTCTCCACCTCTACTCTCAGCCTCAGGCATAACGGAAATTTTCTTTAGAAAATGGTTAAGTCTATTCAAGACAGAATTAAAATACTTTAATATTTACCTGTAGGTCAATCTCAATATCTACTTGTAGAAAAGTATCAAAGTAAATATTAATAATTACCATTTAAAAATAATTACCATTACTCTCAGCTTATACTTTCATGTAGATTACACCTGATCTCTGTAACAATAATTAATTGTACTTATACAACTAATTAGATGATGTTGTCCTATGGATACAAAATAATGATTTAATTTCAAAATTGTTTCTTTAAAATATTATTCAGACAATATTTTAGTATATGTGCTCCAGAAGTGAGTACATCGGACAATATTTTGTAGCAGGAAACTTTGAAGGTGTATCTAGTAAGGGACAATAAAAATCACATCATTAATATGAAGAAAATGTATAATATTCTTTCCTCAGTGCTAGATAACATGGGCTCAAATCTTTCAAGAGTGGTTATGAGTCATTAATAGAAATGGGTTATGACATATCTTTGTTTTATACCACTGGAAATTGTTAACTTATCCTCAGGTGACCATTTTTATAGAGTTTGATCTTCTCAGCATATTAAGATATGGTCTCAGTTTGAGCAAAGATAATCAAGGAAATATTTCTTTCAGAGATTTTCCATTCCAACTGGAAACAGTAAAATTTGAAATGTTTAAGAGCATGTTATGAAAACATAATTTTGATAGATCAGAATATTTGCAAATTTATAAGGCAGGCTCTTTAATGTCATAATTGATTATAAAATCAGTAATAATAATAATATTAATATAAGAAGACTACATTTTATTGCTCAGTATTTGTTATATGGTTTTTCAATATATCTCAGAAACCAATGTTATCAAACTCAGGTTCCTTCTCACGATAAAACACAAGCTGTTCACTTTAACATGTAATTTAATCTTCAGTCTGAGTAAATTAAATTCTTAACCAGGAAATACTGCAATCATTAATCTAGCATAATTAAAAATTTATTTCTTTAAAAGCTACTGTGTGGATAGAAAACATATAATTTGAAAATAATTGTAAAAGAAACATAACAAGTACACCAAATCACAGTGAAATTCAGCTGAATGGAAAGTTGCTAGATATTAGATGTGTATTTATTTACAATCCCAAAATCATTGTTGGATATCTGGGAACAAAATGTAGTATTAGTCATTGAAAGTGTTGAAGAAATAGGCAAACTGCACTTTCTTACCCTTTTGGTCTTCCCCAAGCAGATAGCAGCTAGAAGTGATGTCCTTTATTCCAGCAACTGAAAATCTTTCTCACAAAGCAAAGGATGTACTTTGCATTAATAGGAAGAACATAATAAGAGTCTCATGCACTGTATGGATATATGATGAAGAGACCAATGGTGAAGAGGAAATTCTGGCTACCTTGCTACAGAATATCATGAGTCTCACTGAATTATAATTTTGTAATTACATGTGATTTAACTATCTAAATTATTTTGACTACTCAGGATGCCTAAATAAATGGCACTTTATATTGATTGGACATATGTGGTGTATTAATATAGCTAGAAAGAGCTCTATTTTTATGACTATTCATTGTAGTACTTTATTGGTAAATTTAGAAAACCTCTTATAATGTAATTTACTTATTTTTAATTCAATAAGTATTCATCAAAATCCTACTGTGCTAGAGGAACGGCATGAAACACTAAATCCTTCTAGCAGAAAATTGTCCAGTTCTGAACACGTGGCATGACCTATAGAACTACAGTAATTTGCCTTGTGTCACTATTTACTGATGGGCTGAAAGTGAATTCTCCAAGTAGTAATTTTGGAGTAATAACTTCCAAAAAGACCCCTACAAGATAGCATACTTCACAAAAAATAGTAGCTTGTAATCTTCACTGGATGTACACACCTATATGTCTATTTTATGACAATCATATCATTAATGTCATTTATCAAGAGTCATTGATCCATCAAGAGTCACTCATCCATCTACCAAGTCTCTACACTATATAAAAATAATGGTTTCAGTGCCAGGGATTTAGCTCAGTGGTTTCGTCGCCTGCTGCGCAAGTGCAAGGACCTGAGTTCGATCCCCGGTATCAAAAAAAATGGTTTAAAAAATATTTTCCTTGCCAGGCATGGTGGCGCATACCTGTAATCCTAGCACTTGGGAGGCTGAGGCAGGAGGATTTCCATGAGTTCAAGGCCAGCCCAGGTTACATAGTGAGATCGAGGTCAGCCTGAACTACATAGTAAGATCCTGTCTCAAAAAATTTATTTTTCTTGGACTTCATAGGAAACATTTATTACACATACTGAAGCCAATCATAATTCTGCCAAAGCATAAAAAAGATGAAAATAGATGATGTAATGCCTAATCTTTTGAATTTTCTATTATTTATTTATAAAAAGAACCGATTTTCTGTATTTATTGACTTCATTTATAGATAATATTTAAATATTCATCTCTACTCCTCATTTTTCCAGCCAGTTCACTCATTTTTTTCCATAAGACACAAGTTTTATATCCATAATAAGAAAAACACACTTTAATTTGTAGATGAATGTTACATGCTATAATGATTCAATTACTCGCTGAGCATGTTTTCTTTAACTATTACTATTTATTTTAACAAATATAGTGTTTTAATTTATGAAGAAAAGCACAAATCATCAAAACACCCTACAACAACATTATGATATCCTTCCGAAATGCTGTTTATCCACTTCATTGGTTTATTTATATGAAGCTGCAGTGACATTTGCAAACTAGCTGTAGTGATAACAGGTGTGCATGCCCCTAGCCATGCTATGGATATAACCCTGCTGAGTGGTCGTCTAATCACCCAAGCTCCATGGGAGACTACATTTAAATCAGACGTTAATTGCCTCCAGAGTATAGCTGATCTTTGTATTCAATTATCTTCCCCAAAGTCAAATGGGAAAAATGCTTTGATTCAGAAAATTATACAAGAAATTCACTTCTGCTGTCTGGCAAACTGAGTTTACAAAGCATATGCACTTTGAAAGTGAAAACTCTCTTCTATTCCCAACTCTAATCTTTCTCCAATATCTTTTCCAATGTTGACTTTACTGAAAGAGAACTATAATATCTACAAAATCTCTAATTTGTAACTCTATTTGTCCTGGCAAGCTTGTTTAGATGAAGGACAGAATCTTTCTACCTTTTATGTTGAGAGTCGCCTAGCAGTCTGTTGCCAAGAGAAGAGCTCCACACCTGTGTCAATCTACCTCACTCACTGCCCATGTCACTCCAGTGTGCTACCTTCTGCAGCTCTCCTCTCCCTCAACAAACTCATTTTCAACTTTTCAGCTCGCTTCCCCCTCCATATAGGCTTTCCATAGTGAACAAGTAATACCACTACCATGTTCTTTTCCTAATCCCTCTGATCCTGAGACATTAACCTACTATTGCCTCTATGCAATTGAATTCTGATTCTGTTATCTGCAGCCTTGACCTCTCCTGAGTTCCGGTCCCAGTCTTTCAACTCCATGTAGGCCATGCCTGATGGTCCTCATGCCATGCTCTAATTCCACCCCCAATCCCCTGGCCATCTGGATTTCCACCTCTTATTTTTCTATACACTTTTTTTCACTGCTATCTAAGTGGCTATGGGAGCGCAAATTTTCAGTGTGAACTTCAATCTTTTCACTCCTTTTCCTGCTCTTCATTAATCCTCAAATTTCCCATCTTCATTTAATCCATTTCAGCTTTCTAATTTCTTTTTCTGATGAGATTTCTCATCCTAGTAATCTTAGATGTGTAACTGTGTGAGGAGTTATTATTATATATTAAATTATTCTTCCAAATCTCACAGTGAGCACCTTAGGTAAGCAAGAACCAGTGACAAGTCAATATATATTTAAATAATATGACTTGTGATTTTCTTATGAATGATCCCTTATATTAAATGCAATAACAATGTCAAAATATTCTTCAATTTTCCTAATTTTATTCTTTATTAGCAACAAAGAGAATTAGTTGTTTCAAAAAAGACACCACATAAAGCAGTAAAAATTTAAAAAGTGTATAGTATTACAGTTGTCTATTTTAATACACAGCCAGATTAATAGCCAAGAGTTACAAAGATGTCCTAAATGAAAGCTCAATCAGCCTACCTTTAAAGATAAAGTCAATTGATGGGGGCAGAAACGGTACTAAATACTCTGTAGCACACAGTAAAGCCCAGCTTCCACGTGATATGATTCTTTGTGAAAGAGAAGAAAATATTAGTATGAAACCATCCAATTAGTACAAACCCATCTCATCTTCTCATTTTTGGTCATGAAATAAGTGTCTAGAAAGCTATCTTTTCATTTTATTATTATTATTGCCTTTAAAATCCAGACAGCCACTGAGTAAAAGGAGCTCTGATGTAATTGGAGACTGGAAATACCAAGATTTTTTTCTTTAAACTTTCATAATGCAAAACAGGCAAACCAATTTAAGCTAGATTTGGAAAATAAAAAGGTGCTGTCTGCCTAGTTTAATCCCAGTGAATTTTATATCAGAACAATAAATCTCTGAAAATGCAGGCTTCCAACAGAACCTTGTTAAATATTTAATCATAGGCACTAGGCCCATAACCATAAGCTCTGTTCCTTCTTCTTATTTATTTCAACAGTAACTTTTATTCTTTTTATGGAAGAGGTCAAATGATAAGGAGTAATCACTCATGTGAGCATATGTGTGCTTACCAGTACCACTATGGTAATGCTGCTGCATACAGATTTAGTTGTATAAGGATAAAATTATAAAAATGATTATTTTTGCCTCAGAAAGGGCCTAAAACATTTCCCTCTGTGTTTGCTAGATGTGGAAGGTTATAATAAAGACAAATAATGGCAAGTTGCCTTGCATTTATATTAAAATTAACAGTGATGTTTTCAGTTACCATAAAGCATCAATTAAATGTTGAAGTATGTATAGCACTAATACAGGAATAGTGCACGCATGAAAGTTTGTTTTTATTCATCATTCAGAGCTTAGTTTAAATGTCACCTCCTCAAGGAAGTTTCCTCTGGTCCCCTGGAAAAGGTCTATTGTTCTAATATATGTTCTGTGGAGAACTCTACTCTTCTTTTATTGACTCACGAATTTCAGTAATAAAATTATGTCAAATTAGATTTCCTTCTCCATGAGAGCAGGAACCAATCCCATCAGTTAAACTCTATAGCCCAGTGGTTAACACGACCTTCATATAATAAGCATTGAACAAATAGACATAGGGCTGTGATTCAAAACCTGAAAATTACTTGTAATGGCTGAAAACCTACAGTGCAAGACAAAACAAAAAGAGGTTTTGAACCCCAAAACTTATACGGAGAAAACCACTCAACTGCGATCACAGGCCACTTTCGCTAGGAAATGCAAAATGCCATGGGCAATTAAAAGTCCAGTGGGCAAAGCCAAGGGTAGTGGAGAAGAGTAGTATTCTCTTTCAAATTTTAGAGTTGTTAACATGTGACTGGGTGCCTCCCATGTTCCCTCTGGGATGGTTAATTTAATGTGTCCTTTTGATGGGCCATAGGATGCCCAGATAGGTGGTGAAATATGATTTCTCAGGATGTCTGTGAGTGCATTTCCAGCAGAGATTTGGAATTGAATTAGCAGTAAAGCAGATAGCCCTCTCCAACGTGGGTGTGCAACATCAAGTCCTCTGGGGGCCTGAAAAGAACAAAATGATTGAGCAAGGTAGAGTAAATTCTGCATCACTCTTGAGCTAGAATATCAATCTAATCCTACTTAGGCACTGCTTGTTCTCAAGCTTTCAGGCAAGAACTGGAGTTTATATGACCAGATCACCATTTCTCAGGCTGTAGAATATATAAACAGTTTCCTGGGTCCCAAACTTACAGAGAAAGTAGACCTTATGATTTTTTTAGCTACCACAGAAATCCCTTCTTGTATGTATGACTCTGTGTGTGTGTGTATGTGTGTATAACCTATTGATTCCATGTCTTCTCAGCCTTCATCATCATGTGACCTAGTACCACCTTATAATAAATCTCTTCCTGTGTGTGCACATCTCCTACCACTTCCATGTCTCTGATGAACACTAATCATCCTTTCTGAAAAATGAAGTGCCTGTTGCTTCATTTTCCCCCAGAAATTGTTATATGCTATTATTGTTTGGATGTAAAATATCCACAAAAATCTTATGTTCAGAGGTGGGGACTGGTTGGAAGGGGTGGGTCACTGGGGGCATGAGTTGGAAAGGTATATTCCTGTCCCCACTTCACCCATCTCTCTCTGCCTTTTGACCTCCATGTGGTGAGCAGCTTTCTTCCACCATGCCATTTCTGCCTTGGAGCCAGCTGACTGAATCCACTGAAATTGTGAGCCAACATAAGCCAATCCTCCTTTAAGTTGTGGGTGTTAGGTATTATGTCTCAGCTATGGGGAGGTGACTAACACATTTGCTGGGAGATTGCATGATTGGCACAGATAAATGGTCTCTTTAGACTATCAGCCTTAAAGTCAAGAAGAACCACACTAAGTTATCAGACCCCAGGAACTTTACACCTCGACAGGATTTACAGGGCAAGACTATGGCTCTTGAGTCTGATGTTATCATGGAATGAAATTTTGATGGAGTTCTTTGGATGAGTAAGTGTAGATTGCACAAAGAAGAAAATAAATAATTTATATTCAGAAATCAGTTTGTGGAAATTTCAAAACATGCGTATAAATCCTTTGGTTATCTAGTCAGTGAGGACTGGGTGTCTATACCTTGTTCTCTTCATGTGGGTGGGCTTGTGATTACTTAAACAGAATATGACAAAAGTAGATATAAGGACAAAAGCATAAGAGAACACTCAGCGTCGGTTTTGCTGCAACATTCATTAAGATATTCTTTATGTGGCTTCATCCTGCAGTTTATTCCTTCTTTATTTTTTATTCATTAAGTTTATCAGTACACTTTAGGTATACAGTATGCTGACATTCATCATTGGGGATTTGTACCATTACATGATGTATCTTGGTTATTATTTTTCCCCCATTCCCTTGCCTTCCCTTCAACCCCTCCACCCTTCCCTATTTACAAAGAGTTTGTTTCCATTTTTTCCTTTTCTCAAAGATATTGTTTAAGATCTTCAACTACCCTGAAGCTGCATATTATTAAAAAAAAATCTAACCTGTGTACAAAGAGCAAGTCTAGGTATGCCTATCAGTCATCTCAGAGAGGCCAGCCCACCCATATCAGCTTTATCAGTGAAAATCCATGGTTCTCATCTTTTTTCCCCCCTTAAACTCTTTTATTGGTACATTTTAGGTATACAATACATTTACATTTATCAATGGGTGCTTGTACCTGTACATGATGTATCTTGGTTCTCATGTTTTTCCCCATTACCTGTGTGCCAGGTTCTCATCATTTAATTCAGAGACCTTTAAAATAACTGACTTCTTTCAGTGTCTGTGGAATCTCTCTTCCTTATACTAATACATTGTTTCCATTTTTTCCCCCCTTTTTCATTTTGTTGACATCTGAAGAGGTATAAAATCAGGGATGGCTAAAACTATTGGTTCTTAGCATGATCAAGACAGAGGGATCACATTGAGTTAGGACTATTTAAATTCTTCACCATGAGGCACTGTCAGGAACAAAAGTTATTTTCTGTCATGTATATCCTTGATGATGCAGATAAATATAAATTTTATAAAATAAAAATTCATCACTATACATCCTTATACTAGTCTATGTGAGAAACTCAAGTATACATGAAGTGTTTTATTGTTTGTACAGACTGACTTGTATCACTTAAGAGTCATATCTTCAAGCTCTAGCCTCTAACACCTCAGAGTATCTGAAGAGTATCTGGCTGTATCTGAAAACAGGGTCTTAAGGTGATTGGGGCAATTAAGTCTAGCATCTTTAGGGTTGGCCTGAATTTCATATGTACAAGTTCTTTTTAAGAATAATTTAGGAAACATACAGAGAAGAAGGTGGTGGGGGCAGAGAGAGGAAGGAAGGGAAGGAGGGGGAACAGAGACAGAGAGAAACAGAGAGACAAGGGCAGAGAAAGGAGACATGTAAAAGTAGAGAGGAAATGCCATGTGAACTTAGGTCATTATGGCAAGGATGTAGTCAAGCCATGGAGAGGTTTAAACAACAACAACAAAAACAAAACACATTTGCAACACTGCGATCTTCAACTTTTAGACACCAGAATGGTGAGGAAATAAATTTCTGTTTGTTAATCCACCCAATCTGTGGCCGTTGTATGGAAGGCCTAGGAAACAAATAAAGATAGGTACTATATATATATATGGAACATTTCAAGGAAAAGCATTCACACATTTGAGCTATGGGCTGGACATTGCTTCTTTCATGGAACACCATTTTTAAATGAAAGAACAACTGAAAAATACTATGATTATTCAGCAGCAGGAATTTAGAAGATATTTTCTTGAAAAAGAAAACTAGTATTTCAAAGTAAACAAGTGAAGGCATTAATTGATAATGATAAATTATGAGCTTTTATCTGCTACTTTGAGCTTGATGCCTTCCTAAGATTTTTCTAATGAGATGGGTGATAAATTTAATAAATGATATTTTAAAATATTTTATAATGAAATTTATCAGCATTTGGAAGATGTGTCTAGCTTAGTGAAACAATATTTTCTAAATGACCTATGCTTAACATTACAGAAATAATTCACAGCTAAAAGATCCATGAAAGACCCAGTCAAATATGAAATTATTCAATGGATTTTAACACAAGAGTGTTTAAAACTTACTAATACAGTTTCACATTTCACAGTACAGCTGACCTTGTAGAAACACCTTTTTTCAAGTTTCTGTATCATATCCAAGGAGAACATTTACAAATATCTAAAGGGATTATTTAAATACTCCTCCCTTTTCCCTCTTTTATTCTGTGTGAAGTCAGATTTTCTTCAACTATGTTAATAAAACCACATATTTCAAACTTGGATGCAGATGTATATAAAAAATCAGGTAGTCAAGTGTCAGTGGTCTCTCTAGAGGGAGACTGGAGACCCCCGAGAGCACTGACCTTTAAAGAAAGAAAAGGAGACAGCCTGGGGGATGAACAGCAGTTTATTCTCCTGACACTGTTCAACAATCACAAAGGAAAAAGGTAAGGTTTTTATACATATAAGAAAGCAGCTTAGTCATTCTGGCTATTGTCTTTTTGGTTTTAACATCTGGTGATAACAAGTGACTCTAAGTGACTCATTAAAGCTACAGGTGAATTTACATGTCCCTTGTTCCTGTTCACCGATTGATCCATACATCTAAGAGTACACTGCAGCCCTCTTCTTATCAGACAGTATCAAGAAAGCAGGGTGATCTCAGCAGAAGTCAAGCCCACCAGCCCACTGCAAACATCACAGATGTACATAGTGAACTGTATCTCTCTCACCACCCGTAGAGTCATTGAGTCCCAGTCCTCTGACCCCAGGCAATGGTTACTAAGAAAGCTAGGAAAACATGTTTTTCTTCTGTAAAACTTTTACAACATCTCTTAAAGTTTCCTGGAATTCTTTTAACAAACAGACTTGTGGAAATTCCCAGAAATGACTTCTTAATTTTCTCAGTTAACAAACTTCTTGTGATCCTATTCTTACAACTAGATAACTACAATTTTCCACACTCAAGGTTTTTAAAAAATGTAAAACAATGCCACTCTCCCATAATTTTTTTTTGGAATAATAGAAGTTTTTATAAACACAGTTATATATCTTGCCAGTTAAAGAGCTTATCATTGCTATTTTAAATAAATTAATGCAAGCTTTTAAAATTTGTATTAATTTCTAATATTAGGAATATGAATGGTAATAATCACATAAACAAAGACACTTTGGAGTCCTCAATGACTTTTAAAGATGGAAATTGTTTTGAGACCGAAAACAATTTGAGAACCGCTGTTCCAGATGTTCTCGGAGCAGTGGTTTGAGTCATGCTCGCTATTCACATTTCCCAGCCCAGGGCACAGACATTGCGGTGGAGATACAAGCCACTACTATTGCTCCCTGGGTTCCTCACACCCAGAATTCATTACTATAAATGAAAAGTGTTTGTTTTATACTGCTTAGCAAGGGGAGGTTAACTCTGGAACAATAGATAACTGGAACACTAGCTCATTATCTCTTGGTTTTCTTATCAAACCCAAAGCCTTCCTACACTCCCTGAGTTACTGTCCTGCCTCCAACCTCACAAGATAAAGGCCTGAGACTCTTCTGTATTTCTCCCTTTCTATATCTCTATATATCCTCTCCCCATCTCCACAAAGTCTGTTTCCCTCTATCCTAATGTCTTTTATTTTGCTCTTTAAATTAATTTACATTGGGTTTCTCATATAAACCCCCCAATATTTAACCTTCTGTGTCTGATTTATTTCACCTAGCATATTATTAATTCAGACATTTATTTATATATCTAATCTTTGCAAGGAGAATAGCCTTCTAAGTGCTCTTCCTAGCTTCAATCTCCCTTGCACTTAGACTTGCACTTTATGCACGGGATGGTTTTCTTGTTTTTGTTTTGCTTTCAAAGGTAAAGCTGTCAATATTAGCTGATTACTGAAAAAATTCAGTAGCAAGTTATCACCTTCAGGAGACCAAAAATGTTCCCTTAGGCTGACTCTTGCTGTCTATTTGGCCTTATGTCTATCATCAACTTTTCTATAAGCTAACTTTGGTGCTTCCAGTAGCTTCCAGAATACCAGAATCTCTAAACATCTGTGCTGCTGTATATTTACCTTCCTGTCTATTATATCCTGTTGATGTTAAAGATCCTTGGGAATCATACCCTTTTGGAAGTAACACTTCCTTCCGGAAGGATGCATTAGGTTTCCCTACTATATATTGATATTATGTCTATTTATACCTTTACGTTTAGCACTTACTAGAATATGTAACTTTTATATTATATTGAAAGAAGGAATTATCCTCCTTATTTGTATTTTTGAAATTCCATCTATCTATCTATCTATCTATCTATCTATCTATCTATCTATCTATCTATACATCCATCCATCTCAGTGATGAACACATAACTAGAATACACATAGAATGAATAAAGGAATTGCTTTGTATATATTCCTATAAGTACTTGAAAATTATGTAGTCATCTTTAATGGGAACACTATATTATACAAGATTCAAAGTTAAATGACTAGAAACAGTCTTTAAAGAAGTCAACAATATTTTTTAAAAGCATATCATCACAGCATAAATGCTATTAATAAAAAAGACACCACAGATTTTACTAGGTTTAACATAAGAGTTGTAGCCTCTCATTTTTACAATTTAATATCTCCTTAATCTAGCATTCCAGAGCTGATTAATATGTTCATGGTTTCAAATATATAAAACTATATAGTGACAGCAAGTTCATTCTATGTTCTAATGTGCTTTTCAGTGCAATATTCATGCTGCAAATATTTATACAGCATTTTAGTTTAAGCACAGCACAATTATTCTCTGTATATTGGCAACTGAAAATATATCTGCTTCCTTAACAAATGTGGTTTCAATTTGTGAGGTCTAAAAGCATAAAACAGAGTAAGGAGATAGAGAAGATTTGGAACAGAGAGAGTATGATTTGACTTAGGTTTTAAAAAATCAATTTTGGCTTCAGTTTTGAAAATAGTCAATGCAGGAGATACACTTGCATCTCCAGATTTATTTTCCACCCTCTCCATCCTGCTCTGTCTTCAGGAGGTTGTCCAATATTAATGACATCATTTCACTGCCTTGCTTCTGGCTTCTACTGGAGTATGTTCAGTAGAGTTCTATCAGCTACCTCTCGAGTTCAGCCTCATAATGTCCCATTCAGATACAGCTATTTACCTATGAGTTGTGACTAACTTCCCTTTAGTGATTCAACCCCAAGCCTTGACCTTGCCCTTGCTGTAGCACAAGACACCTGCAGGAACCCACAGAGTATTCCTGTAAATGTATCTGAAGTGTGGGAGAAGTTCATGGCCCCTAACTAACTTTCAAAAAATGGGAGACAGGAATGATGAATAAATGTATTTCCCTGTTAATCTTTGTTTGACATTTTAAAGAGTCATTCTGTGTGTTCTTGAAAAGTTCTAAAAGAGAATAAAGCACCAATTGCCTCTGGAGGGGACCAGATTCAGCAATAAACACTTGTGTTGACTTTTCCCCTTATTGTAATTCATTCTTTCTAGTGCTTCCCTTTCATTCCCTATGTCTTTCCTTGGTATGCTTTGGATGTGGTTTGTCCCCCAAGCATTTGGTTGCTGGAAAATTGGTACCCAGTATAATAATCTTAACAGGGAGTGAGATTTCTAAAGGGTGTGTCACTGAAGTGGCCTCATGGCAGGTCACAGGAGTGCTCCCTTTGAAAAGAACTGGTCTAGTTCTCATGAAGTCCTGGTGTCACGGGAAATATGAAATATTATATCTCCCATCCTGTTAACTGTATGATACGCCGAGTTCATGTTCTCTAGAAATCAAAAAATGAGTCCTAGGAATGATGGAGGTTAAAAGTAGGAAGATATTTATTGATAGGAAAGCTCCTGAGGGGTGGGAGGGGTCCTGAGTGGGTAGCCAAGGACCCCACTTTACAGAGGAGTTTTATAGGGTGAAACCCACACGGGTACAACATGGGCCACAGCCATGAACACCCAGTAATGTTACAAATATAGTCACTTAGGCAACGGTGTCCAATTGGGAAGCAAGTCATGTAGCAAACGTGGATGGAAAGAACGAGGATTCTCCTAGGGAGTGGTGGGTCCAGAGGTCTCTGGTCACCCCCAGGGAGGTCGATGCCTATCTAGACTTCACTAAGCCCAGTTCTTTGAAGAAGTATGTGGGTCTGGTCATCTTGTCTAGTTTTTAGCTGATGTAGAGCTGTGGTTTGTTTCACCTTTGCCCTGGCCCTCTTGAGGACTTAGCCCTATCTGACTGCCTATAATATTTCTGCCTAGCTCATCTGTCTGTGATACTGGTTAGAATTTAATAAGGACTATTACAAAAGAACAGGACTTGCTTCTCCCTGTCTCTATAGTTTCCAGTCTGAAAATATGACCTTTTTCTCTTGCACACACTTCTACCACAATGTCACATACCATGTGGTGACGCAGCCCGGGGGGCCCTCACCAGACCCAGCAGCACACTGTTTGGACTTTCAGGGTCCAAAACTGAATATATTTCTTTTAACTGAGCTGAGTAAATACAAGTTCTTTATAAATTACCCAGTCTCAGATATTTCCTTACAGTAATGAAAAATAGATACCTACTGAGTGATATACTTATACATGAGTACATTTTTGGAACTTGCTTCAGTTTCTCCTGAAAGCAAAGCCTAGGACATTGATTGGTAGAAGGGGATTGGGAAAAGCAGTTAAAAGAGTGAGGTCATACCTAATCATTCAAATAAATAATAAAAAAAAAATTGAAACAAAAAATACATAATTCTTTGGTTTCCCTAAACAAGACATTCTGGGTGTACATTATCTTGTTACTTTAAGGTAAATACAAATTAAAAAAAATTTTTTTTCTCCTGTTGTAAATAAGAAACATCCCTTTTCTCTGGCATTTTTTAAGTGTTTACTTTAAAAAAATTCTAATTATGTGTTTTGTTTCTCTCTTAAATGCATGTAAATCTTTTTAAGAGTTAGATCAGCCTCTTGTCAGCTTTAACCCAAGAAACATCTTTCTTAAGGACCTGGAAACCATGTTTTTGAAATGCAATCAAGGAAATCCCCTTATCTCCAGGTTTCTGTGAGACAACAAGAGCTTAATATTAGTGACATCTCACTCCAAGATGCAAAATTATCTCCTGACATGAAGACTGGAGAAGTTTATTATTCCTTTGAATAAAGCCAATTAACTAATGTAGATGGTTACTCCAATTGCCAGGTGAATGTATGATGAACCATTTGTGACAAACAGTACAGTGTAGTCCTCTTACTTGAACATGAGCTACTGTGTGAAAAGAATGTGTACACAATGAGTTGTATCCACTTAACTATATGAAAGGACGGGAATTCTTTCTGTCTTTGAAATCTCTGATCAAACTGTGATGCACATCACATTCGCCTTCAGTGTCTATTCAATAATAACATGTTTTCTTTTTTTTAGTCTTTGTAAGGAGGTATTCTGGGTTGACAGGAAGCTATGTTTTTAATTATATTTGCTAACACTTCCAAAAGACATAGTCTGTGCATTATAGTTCTCTCTTAGTCCTGGAACCTCCAAGGCAACGTGTGGTAACAGCTCCCTGCTGCTACTAGCCTCCAACTACTAAAACCCTTCCTGTCACTTTAGCCAAACTGTACTAACAACTTTGCAAACAGTACTTTTATTTAAATATCTTAAAATTAAACAGTTGAATGTGTCATTTGTTCCCTTTCAAGATTTTGACAAAACAGAAGAGATTAGAATCAGGAAAAATAGAGTGCTACTGCTCAAGCTAAAGATGATGGTGGCTGGTGAATAATAATGTGACACTTAAGCAGAGTTGATTATTCTACAAAGAAGAAAGAAAGCAAAAATGAATAAATAATATTTGCTGACAGATTCCAATTTGCTATGGCATATAAAAGAAAGAAGATAGAGAAGAATGACT
>NW_004624739.1:19840888-19911617 GCF_000247695.1 Heterocephalus glaber | reverse complement strand
GACAAAGAGATGGTTAGAAATCTTGATCCTGGGTCAAATCCTGAAGAGAAGGCACACATAGACAAAGGAAGAGGATGTACAAAGACTGAGCCCTGAGGTCTGTTTAAAGCTTGAGGAGGAAACTGAAAAAGGGCAAATGGTTAGTGAAGTTGAAAAGGCAGCAAGACAGCAGCTAATTCAGAGACCAAATGAACAAAGGAAGGAATGCTCAGAGGTATCTCACATTTGATCATTCTTGAATAACATGGGGGACAAATTGTATTTACAGCATTTTTCACGAAGTGATAAGGACAATAACTAGTTGAAGACTGTGAAGAGAGAACATACAGTTATTTTTAGGGAAATTTTCTTTGTTTTATAACAAAGAAATAACAAAGAAAATAAATAGGAACAAGGAAACAAGGAAAATAAATAAGGAAATGGGGCCAGAGAAAATGAGATTTGGAGGATCTATGGAGAACTAAGAAAATGACACAGTTTATAGAGTTCATGGTAAAAGTACAAAAGCGAGATTGCATAGTCTACAATGACTTTGCTGGATGTGTTCATGGAAGCATGGTGAAAAATGTTTTCTGGTTGTTTTTATTCCCTGAATAAAGAAGAATTTAAATCTCCTCAAAGTGAACAGAGTGGAGGAAGAATTGGAGATTTGATGAAAGGAAAAAGTATATAATGATTGTCTAGAAAAGTAAAAGAATAAAGAGATTTCAAAAATGTAGCATGACCATATGACTCTAAGACAAAAGTCAGGGTTACTGATCATGAATTAAATGTGATACTAAGTAGTGTGCTTATGTATTTTTTTCAGCAAAGAATTCAACTCTATGGTTGCAAGCATAGCCCAGGAGTTGTCATTAACCAGCATTTGTTTTTATTAGTAAAGGAAAGAGAGAGATGGACAGATGGGGAGAGAGCAAGAGATCAAAGGTGTGATTTTAATAATTCACGATGAAATAATGATGACTCACAATGGAAAAAAACATGCACAAGACTAGTAAAGAACATGAGGAAGTAGTATATTTAATAGATTCTAAGTTTTAAATGATCACAAAAATATTAGTGTCAGTATTAGATGAACGTATCTAATTTTAGAGGAAACTGGCTATTAATGTGCTTAAAGTTGTACTGCACAAAAAAAAAGTATTTTGGGCCAGGGATTTAGCTCAGTGGTTCCACCACCTGCCTTTCAAGCTCAAGGACTCGAGTTTGATCCCCGGTACCAAAAAAAGAAAAAAAAAAGTATTTTAATATGGAGTGATGGCTGGCAGGGCTGCTTATGACATGTGGTCTCATTTATGAAGAAGCATTGTGGCTGGGTCTGGTGGCATGGTGTCACATGCCTGTAATCTCTGCTCTTGGGAGGCTGAAGCAGGATGATTGCCATCAGTTAGAGGCCAGCCTGGGCTACTTAGTGAATTCAAGGTCAGTCTGAACTGCATAAGAAGCCTCTATCTCAAAAACAAAAGCAAAACAAAAAGAAATGAGGCACTGCATAAATCATAATTAGGAGACAATACAATTTTAAATATATCACCTGATAGATCTGCATATTTGAACATATAACTTTACTTAATAGTTTCTTCATGTGCACCTGGGAGGCATCCATAGCTACCCCAGTGGATCCTTGTGCAGATTAACTGTGAGAATTCTAAATTGTTTTAAAAGTATCTGGCACATTGTAAACACACACACACACACACACATTTTATTCATATTGACCCACAAGTTCTTTTCCAACAGTTGTCTGCTGCCAAAATTTTTATTTAAATTACAATATCTAAATATGATTTAGAAATTAAAAATTTTAACATTGAAAATGTTGGAGCAAGGTCATAATCATTTTAGATAGTGACAAGTAAGTGAATGTTAAGTAAATTCAGTTATTATGAGGTGCACAATGATATTTTCAAATGTATCTATGTTTTTTTAAAAATATGAGATGATTAAAATTTACGGTGAATGGCTAAATTTAAGAAATTAGTGATTAGTTTAAAAATGAGTAACTAGTGTAAAAGACATATGGCCATTAATCCCCCTCAAAGTCCTTCTCCCTGCTTCAGACACTCGTATTTCTTTGATCTTGCCACTTTCTGAGGCAGTTCTGGAAGTTACTTGCCATGAATGTCTTTGCAAGGTGTGGAAGAGAATGAAGGGACTGCTGCCCTCTGTCCCAGGGAAAGGCCTTCCTGTGTTCGAGCTTCCACCCTCTTCACTGGCTCTGGTAGCATGTGATTTCTGGCTCCTCCCCAAAGTCAATAGGGCCATGAAAGGAAAACTTTCTGAATCAATCCAGAACATCAAGGGAGCTACAACAGCACAAGTAAAGACACTCTGAAAAGAGAATGTCCAGAACTGCTTCAGAAAATGTCAGTAACCATGGGACAAGTGTGTTCAAAGCAGGGAGCAGTATTTTGTGGAGGGTTCATGGCAATTTGTCTTTCAGTGCTATTTTTTAAAAATGTAAACATTCATTGTAATTTCTGGTGATATCTCTTATGTATAAAATCACATTTGGCTTAATGAGGTGACTTTATTCTGGTTATGTTTATACAAATAAAGCATAACAAACTACGATGAGAGTTTTTTTTTAAAGTTCTTTTTACCTATATGCCTATAACGAAGAGAAAATATCATCATGTGAAAAGATAATAGAACTTTTTTGGTAGATAGTATATGCAGAGTTAGAAAATATTCTGTTGTTCAGTAAGAATTTCTCTGGTTCATTCATTCAAGTTTGTTTATGCTCTAATACTGTACTATGTACTAGGAAAATGGAGACATACTAGAAATATAAGACAACTAATCTTACATGGTTTTGTGCTGGAGAAATACAATAAAGGACCCCTAAAGTTAATAGTATAATGATAGCAGATAAAGAAAAGTGTTTAAAAATAAAACATGAAAAAATAGTGAGGGATAGTAGGCAGAGTTGGAGGGACGTTTCAAACAATTATATTTGAGCAGCGATCTGGATAATGGAAAACCATCATCCATGTAGGAAATGCAGGATGGAGGGATTGCAGGTAGGAGGAAGAGCAAAGAGGATGTAATAAGTTGGCAGAATAAATAAGGAAGAAGATCCAGGGTTATTACAGCTAAAAGGCCAGTGAGAGCATATTGGACATAGTTGCAATATCAATCAGTACTTGCATTTCAGCATTGTAAAGTTTGAGGTGACTATTAGACCTATTAGTTAGGATGACAAAATGTTAACTATAAATTCTGAAAAACAGGCAGTCTTACACCATAGTTATCGTATAAAACATAAAGTAACCCAGGATTATTCATGACATTCCATCTTGTCTTAGTCTCTGACTCCATCATTAGGATAACTCTAAAATTCTACTTCCAGAGTATTTATTGAGCCAATCAACTCTCAACTCCTTGACTGCTACACTTAAATGAGCAGCAGCATCTTCACCCTTGATTACTAATGTAGACTTTTAATGTTCTTTTTGCTTCTGCCTTTGGGTGCTATCAGTTATTTGCCACATACTGGACAGAGCCACCCTTTGCAATGTAGGGAAGTTAATATTACTCTGTGGTTCACACACTCTGAAGCCTCCACTGTTCACTCACATAAACTGGGGCCCCAGCATGGTCCCAAGGTGTGTTATGACCCAGCTGGACATGTCTCCAGCTTGCTCAGTCTCACTCTTCAGCATCACTTACTAATGAGGCCTTTATCCAGCACTGTATTGTAAATTCCTACTATCCTCACCCTCAACACACCTGATGATGACCTGAATCTCCTCTATTATTTTCATGCATCAATCATCTTCTGAAATACAATTTGATTGCTGCTGGGTTTTCTTTTCACACAAATTAGATGATAATAAGAATGTGTTGAATGAATGAATTAATGAGTGGAAGATTCAGGATTGTTCTTTTAAATGGTCAACAGATAAACATAAAAAATGTGGTTTGTATATACACAATGGAGTATTGCTATGCTACAAACAAGGATAAGTTTGAGTTGTGTGTAGGGAATCAATGCATGTTGAGTCCACAATTCTAAGTGAAATAAATCAGACACCGAGGGTTAAATATCACATAGTTTCTCTTATATGAAAAACCCAAAATATGAGTAATTTAAAGAGAAAAATTTTAAAAAGATGGAAATAGATGTTGTGGAGATAGGAAGGGGACCTAGGGATGAAGAAAGGCAGGAGGGAGAAGAGAGGAGAGGAAGCAGATAGATCTTTTGCAGAAGGGAATGCACCAAGAGATGGAGGGAGGAGGCGGGTGGGGAGAGGGAGGGGATGAAGAAAGAAATCAGGTGTGTTATGTACCTGTACCACCTTCCCATGCTGCATGCAATCATTACGCTCTGCACAGCACTGTGTGCTGCAAACATGTGCTAAGAAAGGATCGAGATGCAATATGTGTATGTGCCAATTCTCCTCAATGTGTTTGTTCTATACCACACACTAATAAAATACTTTTTAAAAAAATTTAACATTTTACAAGGAAAATGAAGCCTAGTTCCCCTTCTGTAACCCTAAGACTCTGTATGATTAATACAGTCCAATGGAAGCTTCAACTAGCAAAAAAACAAAACAAAACCCAAAACAAATAATTATTGTGTAAATCTCTCTCTCCTCCGGGCCAGAAAAAGTTTTGAGATACTACTGGAAGAACTTATTTTTTGGAAAATCAAACAGGAAGAAAGGAAGTTCCTCCCTGAAAGCACTGCCAAGAGTAGGTGTTATAGTTTCTACAAAGACCTATTTATCTGTGTATACTTCAGATGAATGTGGAAAGAAAGGGCATTTATTTCAACAAGGTATGACTGTGGGCGCTAAAGCTGAACTACCTGGGTCCACTTCCCATCTCCACCACCGTACTATCCATGTTTGTAGTTGTGTCCAATGTATGTAGCCTCTCTGCACTTCATTTTCTTTTGCTAGAGACTTAGTAACTAATCTCACAGAAGTATTGTTAAAAGTAAATGAATTCATTAAAGACATTAGCCTGGTACGTTAGCTATTAAATTGTTATTTTGTATTATTATAAGGATAAGCCAAAAATCAATTTGATGATTATTATTTGGAACATGCTATATTTTTTAAAATAGAAAACAGGATTTTGAAGGTGGAAGAAATTGTCAGAAAGGTGGCAGAAAATACTTTTGGTTCAACTTTGATATAAAATGTTAAAATTGGCAGAATCCATATAACTTGGTGGAAGCTCTAATCCTTTTAGAAACTTTTTCTATAACCACTTCCAATTTTTGTTTCTTTTTTGCTACATTCAAGTTTAATCTTTTTGCTGAAATAAATCTCTATCTTGTGTGAATGGTGACTATTAAATACATCAATTGATTGCTGCTGTATGTTCTGCTAATGAGCCATAAGAAATTCTCTCTTGTCACTTTTACACGGTTGACTTCATTCTCCCTGCATAAATGAACACCTAAAAACAAATCAGTGTCAGTTTTTATTAATATGTAGCAGTTTTCAGATTACAGTTATCACAACCAGAAACGTATTTGCTAGCGAAAAGGGAAGATTAAAAAATGATGAATTTCTGAGAATTGTATTTCAGTGGCAACCTTTCAGGGAGTAATATGGGGGATCATCCAGGAAAATGGAAAGAACATGGGGTGAGATGACAGACCTGGGTCTGGGGACCGTATGCTTCCCCTTGTGGCTCTAAGAACTTGATGGGATACTTAATCTCACTGAGCCTCAAGTTTTCTACCTGTAAAACAGCATTTCTTTCCCACTAAAGTCAGGCTATCCAAGGCAATAAGAGATCCTGTTTTCAACACAGTAGGAGGCAAAATATTTTACTGAGGGTAGGGATTAGGATGTTAAATCCCCACATATATCGTAGATAAAGGGGGTACAGTGGGTATACAGGAGAGGGATACATGACTTGTAAGACTTCATTACACACACACACACACACACACACACACATGTGCATGCGCACATGCACAAATAGACCTTTGGGCTTCCAAGTTTGGACTTGATCTTTGGACTGCTTAAGTCCAAGGTGCTATCTCTAGCTGCTCGGTCCCAGTGCCATTTCTACTGTGCCTTGTCTATTAGCCTCTGGTACCTTCTTGGGAAACACTGGCCATCCCACTTGTTGAATTTGTATCCCTCAAGTCCTTCTCACTGATATATGAGTGTGCTGGGATATTTTCCATCTAGCCTGTGCTAAGATGATCTATTTTCAATTTCGGCTCCAAAAGATTTCAGTTCTATTCTAGCAGACCCCAAGGGACAGACCACCGGCTCTCAGCTCAGAATTCACTTCTCAAGGACAATGAAGGGAGTCAGGTGTGCCAACTGGGGCCAAGACATTCTGTTCTTTCCTCTTAAGAAGTCTGTGGAGGAGGGTGGGGCATTAGCTCTCCACCTTGCATCCTAACTCTGTAACAAAGTGAGTACTCCAAACTTTCTGACTTCTCTTCATTTCACTAAATATACATCCAAAGATGAGCCATGCCTCTGGGTACTCCCACTTTCAGGGTGAGGCTGGGTCAGGACTCATCGCTAATAAACCATGGTGGAAGTAGCACTGCAATACTCCTGGGATTAGGAAGAACAGACATGGCAATGTCTGGCCTGGTCTTTCAGATTGCCTTCTCTAAGGAAAGCAACTTCACCTTATAAGAAATGTTGATTCCCTGAACCTATCCAGTGAGTAAAGAGTCAGAAGCTCACCATGTTGAGTGGTCACATGAAAAAATACTTCACATGCCTTCTGGCCATCCTGGGCCAGACACTGAACATATAGGCAAGAAACTTTAGAATATTTTAGCTGCAGCCACCACCTTATTGCAACATCAAAGGAGAACTTCAGGGCTGAGCTCCTCAATTCCATGAACCAAGGAAGACTACAATTCATTGTCATAAGTCAGTGGGTTTTTTTGGGGGGGGGGATATATTTTATAGGAATAGACAAGCAGAAGCACTCTGGGAGGGAGAGGTAGGAGGATTGAAAGCTTAAAGCCCGCCTGGGTAACTTAGTCACTTAGTGAACTTCTATCTCAAAATATTCTTAAAAGGTGTGGGGGGCAGTTAGAGGTGGGATATAGCTCACTGTATGCCCTGGGTTAAATCCCTAGTACTGCAAAATAAATAAGTAAATCAACTAATTAATTTAATAAAAATTAAAAATCCGAGGAAGAACAATTAAGACACATTCATACTCTCCTTTTACTTTCTTTTTAAAAACATCTCCACAGGCTATAATTGTGCAAGCACTGCTGGAGTGGTGCCTCACACTTGTAATCCCAGAACTCTGGAGGGCGCTGAGGAGAAGGATCACCCTCAGTTTCAGGCCAGACACAGTGAGTTCAAAGCCAAGGCCAGGCTGAACTGCACAGTGAGAACTTGTCTGAAAAAATACAATATACAAGGCATTGCAGCTCTAGCTACAATTGTGCTGATTAATCTGGGAGATTTTTGTTACTGGTTTTGTTTTATGTGTATTGCTGTTCTTCATAGCAAAATAGCTCCTCTCCTATATAATAATGGTTTCTAAATGTTTTGGTCTCACACTCCTCCAGTTGAAAAGTTGGATTGATCATTTGTGTGTACATCTATATGAAGTAAATGCATCCAGAGAAAGGAACAATGATGAAATGAGAGAAGGAGAAGAAAAAAAATATATCAAGCAAGAGTGGACTTTCTAGCAAGGCCCTGGGAGTCTAGCTTTATTCTGATCATGTAGAGTAACGTGCGGTGGTAAATTATGCCTCAATACTTTATCCTGGTTTGAGGAAGGGAGGGGGACTCTTAATTCTGCTCTGATTAGTCACTGGCAAGGTAGTTTCCTAGGGCAGAGTGGTGGGGAGACAGACTCCCAACTTCTAGGTTTGGATGTTGACAAGCAAATCAATTTTAGTAGCAGCCACCTGAAAACAATCAAATGTATGTGCCTTGGAAAGAAAAAGTAGGCAAATGTGGAAAATCCAAGGAGAACGAAAGGAATCCAAGGGGATTTGGTTGGCACCAAGGGTATCCAGGGGATCTCTCATCATACATTATGGCTGAGAACATAAAACTACATTAAGGGCCGGGGAATTTAGCTCAGTGGTTCCGCTGCCACCTCCTAAAGTGCAAGGACCTGAGTTCAATTCCTAGTACCAAAATAAAAACAAAAACCAAACAAACAATAAAACGCATAAAAGACACCACCTTAATTAAAATCAGTCTATCAGGCTGCATCGGAGAAAAATCAGTCCAGATTTTTTTCTCTTTTCTTTTTCAGGAAGTCCCAGAAGATCAGTTAACAAATCAAAAAAAGATGAGATAATTGGACAATAAGAAAAGATTTATCACCCCTCATTTACTTCAAAACCCATGGGGATACAATTCATAATTATAATGTTATAGCAAATCATGAGGCGAGTCCGTGAAGTTGTCTCCTCTGTATGTTAGCTGTATGTCTCATAGGCCTAACCTTGCCTTAATATTTGTTAGAGAAGGGTAGTCTATTACATTACTGCAGAGATATAGTGGTTTGCTTATCCACCGGTTATTAGTGTGAGAGTGACACAGGAACCGCAAAGGGACAGAGGACAAACAACCTCTTGGGCTCAAGTGTGACGCATTAAGAGCATGACTCGATTTGCTTCTGAATCAGTCAAGGAGTCCAGAGCTGTTTTTGCTGAGGAACAGTGATTCCTAACTTGGGGCCACAGATGCCAATAGGGAATTGAAAGCAGAGTAAACTTGACCTTTGTTTTGCTTGTGTCTCCATGGTGATCTCAAAACGTGGGGCGGAGCCTTGCTCTGGCCTCATGCCGGCAAGCGTGTCGGGCAATTAGGGAATGTCTGTTCATTCCCTAATGGAGAGTAACATAATCTGCCTCATCCTCCTTCAACACAGAGGACACTGACCCACCGATGTGTGTCCAGAAGCCTCTGATCCTTGCCCTAAACCTTTGGTCAACATGGATTCCAGCACGGCCTCCACATAACTGAGACTGCCCCAAGCAGAAATAATCATTTCATGGAGATCAACGTCCCCCTCAATGGTTTTGTCATCTTGCAAAACCAAAACAGAGATGAAGATCGACTGGAGTCTAGAATACCTCTGTTAATATGTGAAACCTGGTCTTCTCTTTTTCTAACAGGCCATTCTGATCCTCTTCATCAAGCCGTGCCCTTTCTGCTCTGTAAATTCAATCCCTTCCCTATTTCCTCTTACATTCTACTCTGCCTAACAGATCTATCTGTGCTTCTCACTGACTCATTTTGAAAATTCTTTTTCTGCAGTGATGAGTCAACAACTTGCCCCATGGGACCAGTTGAGGTCCCCATCTCCTTTTAGGGTGGGGGGCTCCATGGGCCCCATTTAGTGACAAAATAAAAATTTCCATCCCATAACATTGTCTATTTACTTATCAGAAATTAAGAATCTTTACATGTATAAATTGATTCAACATAAATAATAAATTAAATATAAAATGTATTGATTTTCTAAAAAGTATTTTCCCAGTCATGACAATGTTCTAACAGCTATTAGTTTATGCTCTAAGAAATTTCAAGGCCAGGTGAGTTGGCGTGGACTGAAAACAAAAATCATATTTTAGGTAATCTCAAGTTTGACAGAAGTGACAGATTGTCCTTGATTTACTTCATATAATGTTCAAGTGCGTATTTATACAAAACATTACAAATATCTGTGGGGGAGGAAAAATAGGTTCCTCTACCTTTCTAGGTTTTCTGGCTAGGTTCACGTCTATGAATTAAGTTGACATGAGATTGGTTCATAGGAAAAGCTCGTCATATAACTGTATATATACATATGCACAAAACTCTCACAAAAATATAACGCTAGAAGAAAGGCCAAATGACCTAAGCTTATATAAGCTTTCTGAGCTACAGGAAGGAATGGGGGCTTGGGGCTGTCAAGTGGTAGAGAGAAGCTGTAGAAGGGTGAAGAGAGAAAATGTAAGGTGATAAAGGTTGGTTGTTCCCTTGCTATACAGGTGAACATCCCTCCAATGATCAAAGTTTTTTTCCTGAAACTAATATCTTTATTATTGAATTTTTCAAATGTAAATTTCCTTCCTCAAAGGGCCACTTTTCACAGACAGCTATTCATTCCTGTGTCTACGGTTTCTCAATGTAACCTGCTTGAAATACCCTAAAGAAATATACTTTGCCACAGCAGATGTTGGTCTCAGACAGTCATATTTCCACACTGGTGTGACCTGTGTCCTCACATATGTATCCTGTCAACTTCTTGTTATTTGTTTAGTTTTGTCTACAAGTACTGCCTTGTGGTTTTAGTTCTGTGCTAAATGTGCTCTTTGTACAAATTCTGTAAGGCACACACAGATTTCCTGAGTGTATCTTGCTGAGAGTGCACAGTTTGTAAATTCACTTAGCCAGTACATAATAGTGCTATATGTCACAATATGCTTAAGATAAACCAATGATAAGGACTTGTTACTTACTATTTTAGCACCTCTATAATTTTCTCTGAGTTGCTCATGAAACTTAATGGACATTTGATGCCCTAAGAAAAGGGACAAAAGTCAAGCTCCTTTTTAAGTATGTATATTAACTAACTTATTCCAATGTCTCACTTATTTTTAGATAAATGTTACGTTTAAATACAGGATCTAGTCTTTTCTTCCTAGACCCAAATCAAGTTATCTTGAGTAAACTCTAGAATATATATACACTATTTTTACTTTTTCCTATTCTCTTTCTGTCTAATTGCAGCCAAATTATAAATAAATAGAAGTTGCCATTACCCAAAAACTTTCATCCCTACCCCTACCTCTAACCCTGGAACTTCTAATCTATACTCTGAATTTTTCTATTTTAAATATTGCTTCTATGTACAATCATACAATATTTGTTCTTTTGTGTTCGTTCTGAAATAGCTGGAATTTTTAGTATATGTGCTGCCAAAGGAAGCACTGGAATTTTTATTTTTCTGGAATATTTTGTAGCCTGTCTGCCCTAGTAGCCTCTTTTGTAGTCATTTTCAACAAATTTTGTATTTCCATGTAATTCTGAGTTCAACATTTGGGAATATTATGTAAATATCATATACCATAAAAATTCCCATATGCAAATGTGTATTAATAGAATTTTTCTATAATCTATCTGAAAATATTGCTATATTATGTTGCTTATTATGAAACGAATTAATTGGGAGCAAAACTTTTCCTATAATATAAATTAAAATTATAGCACATTTTACCTAATTTGCATATCTTACTGGAAGCTGAAACATGCCAGTTGATCAATTGTCTTAATTAATACTTGTTCAGTGAACCATGGTATGTTCTATTTCATAAAGCATTAAAGTGGACTACTGACTCTTTAATTCTGTTTAGTTTTGACACAATTATTACAAATAATACTAAGGCACATTAAAATAATTACCATGTTGTACACTCATATACACACATGTATATATAATTTTAACTGTTCATTTGAAACAAAAATAATTAGATTGGATTTTTTAGTGAGAAAACCAGTTTCTTTTATTTTTTAGTACATTTATTGAAAAATTCATTCCACCAACAGATTTGTCTACATGGGGAAATGTTGTTACATATTTTAAAGAAATCACTGCCTGTTTTACATAGAAAATTTGATTACAAATTAGAAATTGAAATGAGACTTGATATTCTGAATATAAATTTTCTTCTTTTTCATGAAGATGGGTTCAAGGTATATCATCAGATAAGAACCTGATAAAACTGCAAGTAAAATTATTTTTTCTGTGGCTTTTTTTTTACTACTTACACATGGTGTGGATCTCTGATTTATTCTTATTCCCTGTGATTGTTAGAAAAACATGTAGCAGCTAGCAGCTCTTTCATGAGTGGTGGAAGCATGGCTATGGGCCCTAAGGAACCTGTGTCTTCACAGAATTGACAACTTGGCTTTCGTAGATAACGTTCTTATAAAACACTGTGGCTTGTATAGTTGGCATAACACTGATTGCTCATTGTTCTTATTTCCTGAAATATAACAGTTGATGTTTATAGTGCTTACTCTTTGCCAGGAAATTTACTATATCTTTTTCATGCATAATCTCTTTAATCCTAATAATGCTTTCTATACCAGTACTATTATCACCAGTATTTTCTTCTTTTTTAATGTGAAGAAACGAAGCAACAGAGAGATTGAGTGACTTGCCCAAGATCACACAGGTATAATTTCGAAGAACCCATTAACTACCAGATATTAGGGTGCTGGAATCAATAGTTATCAAAATAATGGTGTCAATGGTCCTTAATTTCCCTGCCACAATTTCTACAAACCTGGTGTACTTTTGTAAAATAAAAATTTGTTTATACAGATTATAGTTGCAAACTCTTTTGTTTTCATTCTCTGAGAGTAGAAGCAAGCTCTTCAAGTATATTGTATTTCATTCTTAAAAATCAATATTAATATTTTCCATTTGCTTTAAAAAGGCTCTCAGTAATTTACATATTAGTCTCTGATTAAATACGCTATGATCTTGACACTCAAAGGTATATTTTATAAGGCTCTGAGTTACATAGTGTATAATGTTACCCTTCATTGTATTTCTATATTGTATAATATTTTCAGATAAAATACATAATATAAAATTTTCTTGCCTAAGGTTGCCACTCCTCTTTGCCAAGTAAAATATAAATTTGTCTTCTTTATTGATATGTTCAGCGATTATTATCTCCACCGGCAAAGTTCTGGTTTTCATTCACTAAACAGGTCCCCCAGAGAACTCTGTTCTGTAGCTCCTCTCTAAACTTGTCCTGCTTATAAATACCAGACTCACAACATTCACTAACAGCAGTCTCACCCGGCGAGCCCCTGGGGAGGTGTTAGAGATGAGTCAGGTTAGCTCTGGGTAAGTGGTGAGAACCACCAGCAGAACCTGCCTAAAATGTATACCTGTAAAAGATCCCACAATCTCACCGTGGAAGAACTGCATTTACCAGAGCTCCTTCATTAAACAAGTATGTGTGTGCTTGAGATACCTGTAACAGCCGCTTGCACTTCTGATGGAGGGAGGTCTTAGAGAAGAGACAGTCCTTCCAGGAGCCTGTTCGTAACTGGATTCTTAGGAGAAGGGTGGTGAACAGTGCGCGCTATTCTGTTGGTCAAAAACGGTGCCCTTGCTGTCTGCTTCTTCACAAGCAGCCTAGGGGCACGAACCCTAAATCAACTGGGTGCCAAACTCACACTTTCATAATCCAGTTGCTGTAAATGCAGCCTAAAGAAACCCACATTAGCCTCTAGTGTGCGCTTTCTTTACAGTGCGCGGGAAACTTAACCCAACCTCTGCTAACCACAGATGAGACAAACGCTTTAGCTGTAAAAAAGCTCAAACTGCAGAGACCTCCCACCTTGCTAAATAACATCATTTAGTCCCCCAAACAGACTTCCAGGACTTACTTACCCCGTTTCCTTCTGGTACTGGGGCTTGAAACCAGGGTCACATCCCAGGCTCTCTTTCTCAACTGTTTTTTTTTTTTCAGGTCTCCTGTGTTCCTAAGGGGCCCAAATCCTCACAGTTTCGTCCAACACTAGCAAGAACCAAACTCCATCAACAAGTGCTCTTCTTCTCTGCCTGCCTTGTATATTTCTTTTAGCCTCTTTTCACAACAGGAAGACTGAACAAAGGTTTAAAGAATGTTACTTTGATGTAGTAGGTAGGTATTAGCAACTGTCTAGCTTGAGCTACTTCTCACGGAGGGTGGCACTGCAATAAATCTTCATTTCGGTAAACAGGAATGCTGGGCACAGTGGACTCTTTAGGGGTTCTGATGAGATCACCGCGATGTGGCACCTACTCAGCCACCCTAACCCTCTGAGCAGGGTCAACCCTATCTGTAGTTTGGGCCAAATTCAGGTAGGGCTTTTGTTTTATGGCACAGAACCTTTGGGATTATCCTAGCATATCTGTATTTCATGTGTTTCATCTGCATGTTAGTAGTTTTATTCGGTGTGGCAGGGATTGTGGTGAAAATTCTACAATATGCATCTCTAATTTTGTCTTTGAAGATGTGTTACCTGCTGTTATTTGCAATGAGAAGAACAAGTGGGTTATTCTCCTGATATGAATGAAGAAGTCTTTCTCTCAAAACATACTTGAACAAATATTTTAAAACCCTCTTCTCAAAGGGTATAGTGTATTTATTTTTGAATTAAGGTCTTTAGGTTAAAAAGGGAGAGTTTTCTTCAGGAAAAAAGCATCAGACCTTATATGAAAAAGGACATAATGTGATGGAAGACACCTATAAGAACTTCTCTGAAAAGTCTGGCAGGAAATTAAATGCTCCATCTAAACTAATTTATCATGCATTCACCTTTAGCTCATGACACATTCCCAGTAAATGGTGACATTTGCAAACTAATTTAATTCCACACTCTTTATTTAGGTGTAATACTACAGGATTTATTTTTAAATAACCATAAAATCATATTGGTCATTCAGTTTTGCTACTTTATTATCTAGCACGCACACACACACACACACACACACACACACATAATATAAATGTGTGTTAACAAAAAAAACCAGGGCCAAAACCAGGACAGGAACCAAACAGGCCTTTGTTGCAGAAGGGAGTGAGCTGCTGAGCTTCCTCTGAACCAAGGGAAAACAGCAGCCTTGGTGAGGCTTAGCGCAGTTTTTTAAAGGGTTGGGTGAGGGCTAGGTGACCTGGAGGGTTCAGATTGGTGCAGAGCGGGGGTGGGGGGTGGTGGTGATGGATTATGGGAAGAAAAAGGCTGACTTGGTGGGAAGGGAGACATCTTGGGACTAGGTTTAGGCAGGAACCTGATGGATTGTGGGAAGAAGAAGGCTGACTTGGGCAGGAAGGGAGACATCTTGGGGCTGGGTGACCTATCAATGTGCATGCATGATATTTTATTGAAAGTTGCAGCAAAGCAGATACTGAGTGATCTTTTAAGCTTTTGTCTTTATACCTATTTTTGTCATATTCTATCATTTAAATAATCATAAGCCTACTGACAATGAAGAGAATGAGGCATAGACCTCTAGTTCTCAATGACTAGATAACCAAAGAATTGATAGACATTTTTATATTTTCATAAACTAATTTTTATGTAATTTATTTATTTTCCTTTTCTATGTAATGTACACCTACTCCTCCCAAAAACTCTCCAGATGTCATGCCATTATAACACTGATCTCAAGAATAACAGTTTTGTTATGTAAATCCTGTCTAGGTGTCTGATATCAAGTGATACAACTCTGAATTATTGGTGAGATATTTCTGAAATTAAAAAATTAAACATGTCATAAAAATGTCTTTGAGAGGGCATAAAAAGAACAACCCAGAGCCCAAGGAGAGCAGATGGATTGAGAAAAAGCGTCTTTTTGTACCAATAACTCAGAGGTTCACACTTTCCCCTAGGTCCCTACTCATACTTCTCTATGATTCCAGAGCCATCTGAAGAAGTTCCATAGACAGTAGCAGGGAGACATTGTTACAATGAACCGGCTGGAAAGAGGATCCAAAACTTCAAGTAGAGGTAATAACGAAAGACGCCCACAATGGTCAATTTAGAATAAAATGCAAAATGAACAATAGAAATAAACTTTAGTAGGCCAATTCTGGAGGGAATTCATGTCTTGAAGTCTATTTTTAATTGTTGTTGTTTTTGTTTCTCTTCCTCCTTTGACTTGAGAGCAAGGCTAACTTCAGAAACTTAACCTAGGCATGGACATCAAAATACCTAAAGGAAATCCTTCCTCCCAGCTGGGGACTTTGACCCATTAGTACCTCACCTCAATGGTTCTGTCCCAAAGCCTTCGATCTGTATTGTTTCAGAGCTGTGGCTTTGGCACATAAGCACTGTTCTGCATAGAAGAAGGAGGAAAGGAGGTCCTGGTTGTATAAATATTATTGAAGGAATCTGTTATTTTTTTCTCTAACCTTTCTCTAACACTTAGTCAAGGGTGAGTGAGGGGGTAAAATGCTAAAAACAATCTGACTTGCAGGAGAAATGGGGAAATCTGTGCAAGTGTAAAGAAAATCCAGAGAAGGAGGCAATAAAGCAGGGGCTCCCATACTTTTCTATGTGCCCCTATATAGGTCCCGCACTCATTCCCACACTCTGTGCACTTATGTGGTGCATCTGAGAAGAATAACAAAGGCTTTGAGAACTGAATTACAACATAAACCACCTGCTAGGTCTCAGAATAACAGTATACCAGTGGCAGAGCCAAACAACTTAGCAAAGGTTTTGAAATCTAACAAGCAGTGCAGTCTAAATAAGCTGAAATGGAATCTGTAGTAGACATTTAAGTAGGCTCATTACCTGCTAAACAACAACAAATCTAACAATAGCAAGAGGTAAACAGGATTTATAGCAAGTATAATGTCTATACACTGCTGATGAGCATATACTTTTGAAAATAGTGTGGCAATTTATTCTAAATTTAAACACATTCCCACCATATGAACAAGCAATCCTACTCCTAAGTATTTACCCACATAAAATACCAACCTCTATTTATACAAAATCTAACTTGTATTTTGTTCAGAAGCCTTATTCAAAACCACAATAACTGAAAACATGCCAAATGTTTTTCACCTAGGGAATAAAGAAACAAATGGCTGTACACCCATACAATGGAATATTTACTCTGTAATAAAAATGAACAAGCTATTTATACATAAATGAATAAACCTAAGCTGTCTAATGTTATGTGACAGAACATACACTCAAAATTCTCTATACTGCAAGGTGCATAAACATCACATTTTGCAAAAGCAGACCTATAGGGATGGAAGAGAGTAGTCTTTACCAAGCATTAAAAAGGAATGGAGGGCATGACTACAAAAGGGTAAAATGAGAAATTTTCAGAGGCAATAGAACTGTTTATTTTTCATGGTGATAATTACAAGGATATTTGTGAAACCCCATAGAAGTGTATACAAAAGAGTGAATTTTACTTCAAATTGAAACTTAAAAATTTCTGGTGAAATATGCATCTTGTATTTAAAAAGAAAAAAACTAACAAAACATCAAGTGAAGTATTTAAACACTATCCCTAAATGTCAAATTAAAGTGTCAGGGAGTAAGTTAGTTTGCCTGCTAAGCAAAAATCTCTAATTTACTAGTTGTAATAGTGAGGTCATTCAAACAAATTAAAAACAAGGTAAATAGTGCTTCAGTTAGTGAGATGACTGTGGCTTTGAACCCTTACTAGTTGTTCATTAGTACTACTAGATATGTGGACAGTGTCCCTTTTTTTTTATATGGGATTATTGATACATGAAAATCTAAGTAAATTGGCCCTTCTCAGTTAAGGTTTCAGGAAAACAGTGTCAGATTCTCGTTTCATTTTATACATTTCACTTTTATAAATCACTGACCAAATGGAGTAACTCTAGAAATGGTTAGGACCACTTCTTGATGACATTTCCTAAAGTAGTTTCGGAAGCCTGGGTAGCTATGTGACACTGTTCACATTCACCTACTCCAGCCTCCCTGAAGAGCAGTGGTGATTCCCCAGAGGCAGGAAGGTCAGGAGGTCTTTTATCTGGATTTTCTGAGGTTAAAGAGATCCACTTTGACTAGGTTCTGGTTTCACTGCGTGAGTAGATGACATCCAGTATGGCATTGGTCCCTTTCCCTTATGCAAGGATGTGTGTGAAAAAGGTGTTGAACTCAGGACCTCAGCATGGTACCAGCTGAGGTTTCTGCAGCCATTACATCAGAGTTGAACACACTGCTTTTGCTTCCTTTCTGTTTCTTTAATGTCCATGATATCAATTTCAAAAGTACTTAGTAACACATTTTATGCATCCAAATCTTTACAACAGAGTCTGTTTCCCTGGGAATCAGACTTACAGAGCTGGTGCCAGAAATGGTTTAAGGAAACCGATTCTGAAAGAAGATACTGGAGCTGGATGACCCTCTGATGGAACCCTCAGGGCTGGGTTGTGGAGCGGAGCACTGATAGCTCCTGGTGTGCTAGAGAGACGTCACTGTTAAAGCTTCACAGGTGGAGGGAAATTCACTGGCAGGTGCAATGTTCAGGGTGAGAGAATAATTTCAAGGGTTGTAGAACTGGACAGGTTATTCAGTGTGTGAGAGAAAAGCAATGGAATCCTGAGGTTGATTAATCACCAATTAAAATTTAAGTGTGAAAGTCTTGGCAGCATATAAAATGATTCTTATCTCTCATAACTGGAAGGTTCAAGAGGCTGAGGATGAAGTTCCCATCTTAACCTTTATAGGTAGAAGAGTGTAAGAGAAGGTTGAATTTCTCATCTTGAAGCATCTTCTATGCCAAGGTGAAAGCCATGGTTAGGAAAGAGTGAGATCCTGGGACTTAAAGTAAAGACATCTGTGTTTTTATGCATTTGAAAAGTTAAGCTACTAAATACCCATTAATGCTTTGACCTTCAGAAGTAGTTCACTTCTCTCTGTTAAAGGCTTACAGTGCCCATAATTAAAGATAATGGAGATGATATTTTCTTGGAAGAAAACACATACTTCATAAGGATGTATTTCTACCTTCTCTTCTGACTATCAATGTGTTCCAATATAGCCTGTCCAGGAAGGTGTGTGGTCCATTAGAAAAGAAAAAGACAAATCTCAAGAATTAACCAGTGTCCACCAGTATATAGAAGTCAGCCAATGCTTATGAGTACACAGAAGTTATGTATATCAGTCGGATCCCACAGAGTATGCAGGAAATGAGCCTGAGAGCATTGAATCAGGTGAGATGAAGCACAACTTTAGATCAAAAATACTTTATCAAAATTTGAGAACTCTATTATAATAGCAAACTTGTAAAGCCACAATATAAAATTTTACACTCTCACAAGGACCTGTTGCTAGGATACACTAGGTTGGCTGGTGGCAAGGGCCACCAGCATTAGTGACAAAGACATTGGTGGCCATTCTCTGGAAGCCAGGAAGGATGGAAGAAAATACTGAGTTCATTGATAGCAATGATGATTATAAGATTTATGAAGCAACAGAGACTGAATGACAGTGTTTAATCCTCAGAGGAAAAGCATGTGACCCCACTGTGAGAAGCAGCAAAGCCAAATTGGCAGCCAGTATATTCCAACTTACAGAAAGCTGTGATGAACTTATGGGGAAAATAAATGGGCAGACAACAAAGCTTATCCTCAATTGTAATAATAAAATGAATCAAGAAGGGCAGCTATCTCCACAAAATGTCATAATGCCTTGTCCAGTTTCAGGACCTGAATCAAATCACAGATCAGAAAACTATTAGCTTTGAAGCAAACTACACCTGGAAGAGCAAGGCCTCTAATACTAAACCAAGCTACTATGGCAATAAAATCCCCCCCTTTTTCTTCAGAGTAATCTATGACCAGGACCAGCTGCCTCTTCATCTACCTTTGCCTGCTTTAATGTTCTGCAGTTACCACCTTGAAATTCTTAGTAAGTTTATGTTCAGTTTTATGTTCGTTGGTGCAATTTGAGGGAACGAAGTGCAGTGCATGAGACTGGGTATGCAGTCTGTGTGCACTCCTTTTCTTGCTGTTCCATTTACACATAATATTGCATTACCTGGCAGACCCAGGAAGCACAGGAATTCAATGTGACTCAGAACAAGAATAGGCACATTACCTAGGACTGCATAAACAGAGGCAGTGAAAGGCTACATTTTCCAACTGAACCAGAGCTTGCTTTGAACTCAGAAACAAGAAAGCCACGTTCCAACAGGGTATGGTGGTTCCTGCCTGTGACTGCACCATTCTGCGAGTCTAAGGCAGGAAGATGACAATTTGGAGCCCAGCCTGGGTGTCTGATCAACTTAGTGAGACCCTGTATCAATTAAAAAATATATATAGATAGATAGATAGATATAAAGGGCTGGACATGAGGCTTAGTGTAAGGGCTCTGCATTCAATCTCTAGTTTTTACCAAAGTCATATTCTAAAAAACACAAATGGCCAGAATACTCTGTTATATCTTTTCTTACTTTTGTTATTTGCCTGTATTAACCACTTATACTGAAAATGATAGCACAGAACAAAAGATAAGGATAAAGAAACCTAAATTGCTTTACTCCTATCCATAACTTCCTCATTAATGACCTGAAGGTAGAGAGTTTTGGTAGAATATGTGCAGATCAAGAAATGAAATAAAAACAGTTTAGTTTTATCAGGCATTTGAATTATTCTAGAAAGAATGAAGTGCATATGCATATATGAGCTGCAAAATAAGAATTGTATAATTTTGATGGTTATGCCTAGGAATTAAATGCTCTAAACTGGTATTGCATGATATAAAGATAAACAAAAATACATGCTAACAATATGATTTTTCTTGCTTATAGCATTAAATAGCAAATAAAAATATCATAACAAATCCAAAATAAAGGATACTTCCCATGATATGCTAATGTTCTTCAGACAATGAGGCAGCATATTCTTCACTTGGGAATATTTTCATAAGTTGCATTCCAAATAATATGAAAAACTTTCAAGTTTGTATGGTAAAGTGCTCTGCAGCAGGTTTAGCCTGTGGAGTGTACAGCTATACAGGACAAAGTTTTTAGTCTATGGTAAGCTCTCCGAGACGAATCACAATGCATGAGGACTAGAAATAACTGTAATGGAGAAAGACAGACCTTCTGAAAAATAGCTCCTCATAAACTGCTAGGCCTGGAAAAATAAATGGAGCAGCTAATTATGAGATATTGTTCAGTCAGAATTGCCCATGAAGAGCTATACTCTTTCAAATGCATCAAGACACACTTTCAATGGAAATGATAGATCAAGTATGAACAGGTCACTGAGAAGGCTAAGGACATCTAAGTGGCGTAAGCAAGTGGTCTGAGTCTCCATCCTCTCCAGCACTCTTGAATCAGTGTCTTGCTCTTTGCTTAAAACTATGTGCTCTTTATGGGTGAATTCTTCTGACAAGTTGATATTCTGATCTGAGGCTGGCCCAATTTTTGACAATATATAGACAAGAGTGGTTATCATTTGATTACTTGAGCAGATCATAGTGATCAGAAGCTCAGATCGCATCAATCTAAAATTCTGAGTCATGCTGCTAAGTAAGGCACCTAAACCAGTAGAACTTCGGGAAAGGGTAAGGGGAATCTATGATAGGGAGATAAAAACTACCTGTAGCCTCATTCCAAGCTGCTGGGGATGCAGATAAAAGGTCTGTTGGTTACCCTGCCAAACTTCCTTGGAGTCTTGAGGGAATGTGGCACACCAAAAATCCTAAAGGAACTCTAAGAACTTATGGGACATGTAATAGCTTTCCCATCACTGGAACAAATTACCAAACTTCCACAACTGAAAGGAGGAGAGCTTTATCTGGCTCATGGTTTCAGAGATTCAATCCATGGTTTGCTGGCTCAAAGGCAGGAACATCATGATGGAAGAGCATGGCATAACAAAGCTGCTTATTTTACATATGGCTGAGAAGGAGAGCAGGAGAACGGTACCAGAGAGGTAGGGGCCAGGGACCATAAATAGTACTCAAGACCTCACCTCCATGACCTACCCGGACACACCCAGAAACGTGCTTTAATAATCCTCTAAGGGGTTCCCAGGCTACTTTGGTTGACAATGAAGCTTAACCTTCACAGGATACATGTGCAGCTGTACAGTGCAAGGCATGGATACTGGATGCCCTGGTGAACCATACAGATTACTGCCTCTACCCCAAGGTCTGAGATACAGACACACCTTTAGCACTCAACTGCTGTTCCTGGGGTTAGATTGTTAAATGAATTGATTGCTAAATAAGGGATTGCATATGGTATGCACATTACAAGATTCAGAACATAGAAATGGTCAAAGGAAACTCCAACTTGAAGGCTTTGCTTTTATTTGCGTAACTCTTAGATGGAGTGTTGTATAACAGAACATAAAACTATAGTACTGTATAATACAATCAAGAAAACTTATAGTAGTGCATAAACAAGATATATTGTACAAAAAAGACATTGAGGCTCTATAAGACATACACAATGTTACAAAAAAAGGAAAAAGAAAGAAAAAAGGCAGGTCACAAGTCCAAGTGGTGGGTCATAAATTTGAACAACACACCTTGGTCTAAGTCCGAACAAGGGGTGGGGGGGGGCGGTCATTAAACGAGGAGTATCTGTAGTCGCTTCCTGGTCTAATGGGAATGTTAGAAGCTGACAGCTCTCAACTGGATTGCTCTTAGGTGATCATCATCAGCTGAAGAAAGTACTACTTGCAGACAGATGTGGTTCTCTTCCTAGGAGCAGCCCAGGTCTAATGAATGGTTACTGTGGACTACAAGAATTTGCCTGCTTTTCTTTGCTTTCAGGTAACGCTGAAGGGACATCCTAGTAGAGGAGCTCCTTGTGCTATCAAGAAGGCCCTTTTTAAAAAATTTACCAAGTTTATTGAATTGTACTTTATTTTTAAATTTTTATTAATTCTTACTTTTTATTTTAATGTATTGACTGTACTTCCTGCTCAAATATCTACCTACAAATTTCTACTTCAGAGCCCATTTCCTGGAAAATCAAATCTGTGACCATCCCTCCAGGCAATATTCAAAACCTTTGTTGCAAATCTCAGACAATAATGCAAAGATGGGAGAAGAATTCTGCACTTCTCCAGACTGCTGTCATATCCTTCCACCACAGAGAACTACAGCCTTTTGATATAAAATATTGCTCATCACATAAAAAAATCCCAGACATTACTGTAGCTAAACTAAATTACCACATTAATTTCCTCATCATTGATTTAATAGGATAAATAATATGGTACCCGAGGAAAGCTCCATATATATGCAATGTAAATGAAAATGAATAAAGAATTTCACTCATTTCTTCATGAGATGTCAAATTAAACAGCTGATCAGAACACTAAATGAACCGAAACAGGATGGAGAGATGAAAAAATCTTTTATTATCTTTTGACTTCTGGTCACATAAACATTAAAAGGATTATCTTTAGGCTTTATTTAACAAGCTAATGATAAGGAAGCAGAAAAAGATGAACATTAATTGCATTTGCATTGAAATCAAATACAGAGGAAATATTTTAAGAAGATGGGGCAATACAAGTGATCATGTTAAATTAACTAAAAGCCATTTTCCTAGATATGTCTTCCTCATATTTCCATATTATTTATGTGGCCACTGTAGTATTGGAATTTCTCTCTGCTAAGAATTATGTCAGCTTCGTTACTTGTGAATATTCTCCTAGAGTAGCTTCTTGTTAGGCGTGATCCTAATTCCATTATTAGATTGAGCGTAAATTTAATCTAGGCATAATTCTAATGACCTGAATTTGCTTCATTTAGACTCACATAAACATTTTATCTCAGGTTCATTTCAGATCCAGTGTTTTCACCTCTAACTGGGAAAACTTTTTCTTTTAATTACCAGCCATCCTTCTAACAGTCTTTAAAAAGGGTTTTGCTATTTCCTGAATAGACTGGGGAAGGGGATTGCCCAAGTAGGATACTTATATAAGAAAAAATAAGAGGACGAAAACATTTTGTATTTTCTCTACATTTCCACCTCACAAATTACATTTATTCAAAACGAAGCTACGTAAATTATTTTATAACTATGCTCAATGTGTCCCAGTTTTGTTCTAGCTCAACCTTGAGTACATTGCTTACACTCTCTCAGACTCCACTTCTATGATAGAAATTTCTCAGCTATACCAAGTCCACTGTAAAGACTTCATAAGGGACACATTTTAATGAATACGAATGGATGAATGAGTTCTAAATTCATGTCCTCAGTAAAAAAGTCAAAAAATTAAATAGCTATGTTGACAACTGAGCCAAAAAAAGTTATAACACATCATTACATATTAGGTTTCTTAGGCCATTTTAAATGAAATAGAAAAAGACAGTTAATTTTCAATGTCTAAACATCGCAATGAAACAGTCTCTCTTCTTTAGGATCCAAGACTTGGCTTTGGCTCTTTTGCGCTCCTGAGGCAGAAACTGTGCACAATCCTCAAGACCCTTTGGCTCTCCTTTACTGCACAAGAGAAAGTAAATCAAGCTTCATAATGCAATTGATATCTTCTAAAAACACATTACTTGTGATTGATGATACAGGTGGTATGATGGCAAAAAAGCTTTTTTAAGTTATATTTTGAAATGGCTTATTTGGGGAGCTTGTTTTCTCATTTTGCTCTGTATTTGGTGGTTGGGTTTCCTTTCCTCACTGGCATAGGACCATTTGTTTATTTCATAACATCATTGAACTGCTATTGTGCTGTCTCTACTCTCAGTTTAATCCAACCAAGGGGAAAATTCTAATCACTCATCCAGCGCCATGTAGCATTAACCATTAGAGAAGTTGTCAGTTCAGCCTTCAGTCTTGGGCCTTTAGCCAGATTCTTTTATGCTCCATTATCTTGGGAATACTGCCTAAGTACTTTTTTCTCCTCGTTCTTTGATTTAATGTTTCTCTAAACACTACATTTTCAATACAGGTCTTAGGAAAACAACAGCAAATCATCAAATCATTATTTGAACATTCCTATTCTCCCAGCCCAATCAGCTGTGCCACAAGGATTATTCTTTGAAGAGACTGAACTCTTGACTCTATTCTAAGAATGTCAGCCATAGCTGAATAGGTTTCATGGTAACAGGGGAATGGAGACTATAGGTTGAATGGAATACCATCTTACCTGAGAAGTTCCCAGCAAAGTAACAGCCAGGCATGTGACTTCCAAGAGGATAGTAGAAGTCCTTTTGGATGAAACTGACCCAGGAAATAGATCTTCAGGGATTGACATTTGATGTTTACAAGAAACTAGCTGCTAACACAACCTGGATGGTAAAAGACTGAATCAACCAATAGGAACAAGCAATAAACTGACAAAGCCATGGAACACAAAAAGTAGGAGGAATACTTGGAGCCTAAAAATACAAAGAGCTGAGAATCACCAGTATTATTATAGCTTTTGAAAGACAGAGACAAAAAGTAAAATGAAATCAAGGCAAATATCCATATAGACAGAAGAATAACCCTAAAATGAAAAACAAAGCAACCTAAAGGAAAAAACAACACCCTGTAATTCATATGCATTAGAAAGGAAGGTATAAAATGAAATCATAAAAATAAGAAGTGAGTCTTGGTAATTAAACATGATTACTTAATTTTCAAAAAATCAGTAGATATTTGGCATAAATACTTAATCACAAGAAAAAAGAAATTTCAAACATCACCATTTCTATGTAAATAAGTATTTTTTCTAAAAAACTTCTTTTCCTAATTCAATCTTTCTGAATAAGGCGAACAGCTTAGTCTATTTGAGTCTTTTCTTGTTGCTCTCAAAATTATATGCTCACTTATCTATCACTTATCAGCTACCCATCATTTCTCTACTGATTTGTGTACCTACACAAACACATATAATTTCCCAAAATTTGCCACACTGCTCTCATAAGGAATTGTATTATGTACATTATTCTGGAGCCTTATTTCCTTTACTCAATAATAAATCATGGTTTGTGGGAAAGCTATGTATACACTAAGAACAATTCTAAATAGGTTTAATTTTAACAACATTAAAATTACAAAGAATTGAAAGATAAGAGAGAAGAGATGGGAATATCGAAGATAACTCCAAAAGATTAAACAACCTATTAATGACATTGTTAAGAAATGAGAAAGGAAAATTATAAGAGAATAAAAATTATCAATAAAAAACCCACAAGGAAAAACTCTTGACCTACCTACATTACCATGTAAGTTCAGCCACCAGGGATACAAAAAGAATTATCTTTCAAAGGGAAAAAAGAGTGATCAAATATAGAACAACAAGAATCAGAGGGCACCAGATATCTTAAGAGCAAAAGGAAACAAAAGGACATTAATGCCTTAAAATTCTCAACTAGTTTCCAACCTTGAATTCAATATTTCACAATCTCTTTAAGCATTAGTCTCTTGTGGTTTTTAACATTTTTAAAATTTTATTTATTTATTTATTTTGGCACCGGAGATCGAACTCTAGTCTTTGTGCTTGCACAGCAGGCGGTAAAACCACTGAGCTAAATCCCTGGCCCTCTTGTGGTTTTTTTTAAAAAGCACTATCAGACTTGTAAGTTTTCCAAAAGTATATTCTCCATTGCACTTTTCATCAGGAAGTACTGGTGAAAGCATTTCTCCAAAACAAGGAGATAAATCAAGACATAGGATCAAAAATAATAGATATGCCAGTCCTAGAAGAAACAAGGATAGGATTCTTGGGGTGAGAAAGTTGTTAAGAACTAGTTTAGATTAGAGTAAGAGTGTAAAGAGTTTCATGGAGAGAAATCTCCTATAACAAAATGAAAATAATAAAGTGTATTATATACATGGACATAATAAAAGAAACTTTTTAAATTTCTCTGCACAGTTTACCTTGGGAAGATAGCTACTAGTGATACTTAATTCAAAAGTAAGGAAATTTTAAAGACAAACCAGTTACAAGCTTTATTAGCCATACTGTTCGTGGTGGTAAAGTATCACATGTTATACAAAACAAAGAGAAGCAGCAATTTATTTAGAGTCTTCTTTATCTTACACATATTTAAAAAGGAAATCCTGTCATTTCTGATAACATGGACATACCTGGAGTATATCATGCTAAGTGAAATAAGCCAGTCTCAGAAAGCCAGAAACTGCGTGATTCTCTATGAGCTATCCATCAACAGTCAAACTCTTAGAAGCAGAGATACAATAATAGCTGAAGGATTTCAGGTACCGGATAAATTATGGATTATTTTTTGCTAGATATAAAATTTTAGTTATGCAAGATGTGCAAGTTCTAGAGATCTTCTGTTCAGCACCATGTCTATCATTAACACAATATCACATACCTCAAATTTTGTTCAGAAAGAAAAACCTCACTTTAAGGGTTTTTACCACAAAAGCAAAAGCAGGAATAAAGACAATGGGATACGAGGAAACAGGGAGGAGTTGGATACATCTATTACTTTGAAGGAGATACTGGACTCATGGGCATTTGTATTGCCCAAACTCATCAATTTATGCACATTAAGTATTATGATTTTTATATATCAAATATACCACAAAAAAGCTATTTAAAAATAATTGTCATTGTTTTACAAATGAGAAAACTGACACCCAGAGAAGCTGAATTATTTGCCTCAATCATGTAGTTAGTTAGGCACGAGTTAGTTTAAATTTATAAAGTCTAAGTATTTTTCTAATGAAGAATACTTCACCAGCAAGACGGTATATAAGTATACTATACATATAAAAAGCACTGTTACAAACTATACTGTTATATATTGCTATATATATATATATATATATATATGGCTTTTGTCTTGTACTATATATATATAAATAGGGTTTTATGTAATTTTCTCAAATATATTGTATTTAGTAGAGAAGAATTACATAGTCTACACTCAAAATTACCATTTTATGAAGATTCTCTACAACCTGTTAGTTGCACATACTTTCAGATATTGCTGACCTGATACTTTTCTCAACTCTAAATAAAATCTTTTAGTGTAATATATATAGTATATACAGCATAGATAAGTGAAATAGTCTTCTCATATATTTCTTCATTGGAGTTTACTTTCAAAGCATTTCATTTTCACCTTAAAAATAAAGCACATATGATAGGTAGTAGTTTTCATTTGTTCCTATGCAAGCGAAGGATACACTTATACAGAAATTTTCAAGATCATCGGGACCTTGGATATTAAGTGATGAAATGTTATTGTAAAGTGTAATTATAATGAAGCTAAATTTCAGAAATTTATACATCTGAGGAATAGACAGAAAAGCAAGAGAAAGAATTCCTGGCAAGAATCTTGGTTTTACAGAGCTAAAAGAGGGTTTCTGAAAAGAGTTAATCAGTGCTGTAGAATACTACTGTAACAGTATCGATGAATTTTACAACATGAAGGCCATTAGTGATCTCGAGAGCTGTGTCTGAGTACATGAGGTGGAAGCTGTAGGACGGGATTCTGGGCTATAAGTGAGAAGTGATAAAAATGGAGGCAGCAAGAATCAAAAGCCTTTTTAGAAGCGTGTATATGAAGGGGAAGAAAGATGTAATAGACTAGCTTGAAGGGAAATGCAAGCTTAAATGACACTATTTTATAAGATGGAAAAACTCACACTTTTTGAAATGGTGATGGGAAAGTTGATATAAGAGAGTGAGGTGAAATATACAAGAGGAAAATATTATTGATAAATAGAAGATTCTTTAACAGATGAAAAGTAAATGGATCCAAACAAAAAAGCAATGGGAGGTATACTCTTCCCAGCTCTCGTGTTTTAAGGGTACTGGATTTTCCTCTCATTCATGCCAGCCCTGGCTCCTGAACCAATCCTTATATGAGACAAGAATTATCTAATTTAAAAAATCATAAAAATGAAACAAAACCACCCTGTCAGGCGGACCCAATAAAATATACAGGTAAGTTGAAAGAAAGGGTACCACGTTTGCTTTGTTTTCTTTACCAGACTTTCAGGATGGGAGGGACTATAATGACAACACAAGTCTTATGCCACAGATCTCCTTGTGGATTGCTTTCTGCCCTAGTATGCCATGGATTGACCATGCCCAAGATTCTGGTGCATGTTTCCTCCCTGCAGGGGACCACAATATTGATTATACCCAAAGCAGGCTCAAAGCAGTGGAGGCTTAGTTAACCCCACAATTGGCTTGTTTAGAGAAGTGAATCCAGCCGAAGCCAAGTGTCATGGTCAGAGTAACTCTCACCCAAATTCCGTTCCCACAACTAAAACCTTCTTATTAGATGGACAATGTTTTAATTATAACCGTATATTTTATCTATTCTGTTCCTAATTCAAGAATGCTTTGTCTTGTCCTTTAGAAGCATTGCTTACATTAATTTCCATAGAAACTCCATGATTGTGTATCATCTCATATAGTTCTGCCCTTGCACATAGCGTGCCTTTACTCCAGTTGATTATTAGTAAAAATCAATGGCTTGGATGGACCAGCACCTTCTGCTAAAGTAGCATTGGCCATCCTGGCTCCCCGCTCTCTGTCTCTTTTAGTTCTGTCTTTTAGGATTTTTTTCTCAGGCTTGCATCGTACACTGAGCAGGAGGTTGGATCCTACTGCAGAGGTTTCCAGTAATGTTTCAGGGGTTTAGAGTATCTCTCACAGCTCTTATTTCTCTTCACATGATAATTTCTTCTGTCTGCTACCATTCTTCCTTTTCTGCTCCTAGAGTCACTCAGTCTGAAGGCGTGACACTCAGCCCCCAAACCAAACTAAACCAAAATCAAAACCAGTAAATGTATATACAGTGTATTTGTATACCATATATATATATATATATGTACATATATACAAATGTGTGTATATATACACATATATAAATATGTATATCTCCAGGGTTGTATATTCGTAAGTTCTATAGAGGACAAGGATACACAATGCAGAAGACAAAGAGGGTAGATCAGAGTTTTCAGTGTGACAGACACATAGGGACACCTCTCTAATACACATACATTAACTCCAAAACATGCAGCAGCAGAGCAAGAAAGCCAGATCTGTATCTATAGGGAGAGCATTCCAGGCAGAGGGAGACTTAAATGCAAAACTCCTGAATTGAGACTTTGCCCAGAATGTTTCCAAAGCAGCAGGAAATTTATGAAAAAGTTTCATCAATACCCCAATTTCCTACTCCTATCCAATAACGAAATGAAGATTCAGAAGAGATCCTTAGTAAGCCGTAAGTAAGTTTCCTTTCCCGATACCATACTGTTTTGCCACAGCTAGGATTTCTTAAAGGTGGTGCTATGGATACTTCAGACCGGAAAATTGTGGTCTTGGGAAGCTGACCTGTACTTCACCCACGGATGCTGTAACTTCCTCCACACCCTCATGGCAGTCAGGGCTTTACCAGATATTGTTAAATATCCGCTGTTGTGGAGGGAGGCAGTGAAAATATGCCTAGTTGAGAATCATTGCCATAGAGGAGACTGGTGCAGATGAAGTCATTCTGAATGTTGAACATTTAGCCCCTGTTTTTAAGATATGACCAAATTAATTACAGCACCATGATAATATTTAAGACTGTCAATGGTCATTCTATGAATAATTGACCCAACCATGAGCCAACTGAGTCAGCTGTAAAGATAACCCAAAAAAAATTGACAGGAAGGGGCTTATGCATTCTATTACTCAGCAATGCCTTCTGTGACTATAAAATTGAAAGCATACCATGTAAATTCTGGGCAATTGTATTTAATTAGTATGAGAATATTTATGCAGCCATTTTATTAGCCAATTCATTACTAAAGAGCATAAAAGGTAATTTATATTCAAACTTTTAGATAAAGCTATCAGATTTTATTAATTTTCCAAATAAATCCATCTCAGTGTAATTAGCTCATAGTAAGTACACCCTAACTTCACACTATCTTGCACTTTCTAAATACAATTTATATATCCCATAACTAACAAAGTTAGGGTGTTGTAAGATATTGTCTATGCTAATTTATTGAAGGTATGACTGTAACATATTAACTTAAATATGTATTATATATCTTAGTAAATTAATGCATCCTTGTGAATTAGGAGGCTCAAGTTTTGTAATTCAAGACACATATATAATTTTTTCCCTACCTTCTGAATCCCAGTATTCTTTCTCTACTGGGTCCATGCATGCCTCAATGATAAATGAATGTCTTCACAGAACTGTTTAACAGTGCAGTGGGGGAAGCAGCTCTTGGTCTGCTCATGCATGCATTGAGAAGTGTGGTTCAGAGACTTTCTGGGTGACTTTACCATACAGAAGTTGTTTATTCCAGGCTTCTGAGGCAGAACCCAGTGCTGGGCCTGTGGGAGAAGCTTATACCTGGCTTTGTGTTGCCACCAGGCTCTAAGAATGCTCCTTGCAGATTGAAACCATACAAGCATGTTAAAGTAGGGATTGTGCACTGCATCTGTGTTAGCAACATGATTTACACTAATTAAAAATTATAACAGAAAAATTCATGGACAGCTTAGTGAAGAAAGCAAAATTTACAGTTCTAATGCTGTTTAATCAAGCACCAAATCATAAGCTTTTTAAAAAAACCATTTCATGCCTGTGATAATACATTTATTAGAATTGTTACTGTAAAACCATATTTCTATACTCAGGAAAAATCATAAAATTTTTCATTTGTGACTTCAATTTTTTAAAAAATTCAACATGATTGAGACAAATTTCTTATTTGTCAAACTTATTTAAACTGCATGAACTCAGAATCCTATGGGAAAATGATCTTTCTTATGTTGCCTCAAATGAAAGCTGACATCCTAGTGATGTATATGGATATAATGCTTACTTTTTCTTAGAGCATATATATTACTTAAATTGAATCTATCTAATAATTTTTTTTGTATTTCCTCCAAATGATAAAATCTTAATATTTGAATTAACACAACCTATTCTTATTTGTACAAAAAAATTTTAAGCTTAACTGCTGGGGTTTTTTGTTTGCTTGTATGTTTATTTGTTTGATTTTTGGTTTTTACTATCACTTCCTATAGAAGAATGGAGGTGAATATTTTTCTGCATTATTACTCAGACTTATTGAAGATTGTTTTCTGAATATGCAAAAGAAGATATTTTAAGTGAAACTTTCTGTGTTTTTATTATAGATTTATGAATTAGTAAAATGTAGGGAGAAATTCTATGAAAGTGTGAGAAGAAAATAGAATTTTGAGTAAGGGAAACATTTCTGCTTTTGATACTTTTATGGGATACTCTACACTCCAACAACTCTCCCAAGTCCAGGAATTCAAGCATAGCATAGTAAGTTCAGATAAGACCCACAAGTGAATAACTAATTTTTAAAGAAATTGTAGCTTATATTACCATTACAGTAAGCATAGTTATTACCAGTAGGGTGAGGTAATTTTGCAGTCTTATTTTAACTTCCTATTTTCTTAACTTTAAAAATCCACATAAACAAATAAAAGATATTTTGGTAATGGAATGTGCATAGTTTTATACTCACCATCTTTTGTTCATGCTAAAAGAAAAAGTTTAAATCTGGGATGCTTTTGGCAGTAAATTAGACTCATTCTTGATAAAGGTGCTTAGCAGAATTAGCAAGCAGTTTTTTTAAAGATAATTGCAAATTATTCTTCAAGATTAAAAGAATACGTTAAGTCAAAGCCCTATTTTCTATACTTTTACTTTTCTTTTTCACTAGTACTGTGGATTTAATGTAAGCATCTTATCAAGGCTGGAAGACACAGTAACAGTGTAGTTTTCCACAGTTCTGTGAATCTGAAGGAGTGAAGGGTGGGAGGGAGAGAGGTGAAGTAAAGGTGGAGGGAGAAAGGGAGAAAATGAAAGGAGGTAGAGAGGGAGAAAAACAGAAGGTGAGAAAGACAGAGAAAGTGTTAAAGTTTCTCAAATGTTTTATAAAATTCTGAAGTCTGACAAAGAGACTAAGGTTTGGCATTCCAGGAAAGTAATTCACCACATGCTTTATGGTGTGAGTGCTATTGCTCAGAGGAGGGAAAAAACTAGTAGTGCTCAAAGCTTGGCATGAACGGAAACTGTCAAAACGGTGAATGCATCCAGAGGAAGGACTGCCTTCCAAAAGCTGGAAAAAAGAATGAGATAAAGTAATGAAGTGTGACTGACATTTCATACTGAGATTCATCATGTTGCCACTTCAACAATCCAAAGTGGAGTCTCTTTGGGGTGTGTGGGCAATTGTGCAATTGCTGGTGGATTCATCTCTACTATTTATCTTGGGGTAAACAAGAGAAGTTATGTAGGTTTTCTGTGTGGTTCCACTTTAGCCTACTTAAAACCATGATTTTCCCTGTTAGAAACAGGGAAGGTATCTCTAATTCCAGGTATTCTTTTTGGAAATTGAATGGCCAGAAATAATGGTATTTGAACAATCAATGGAATATTGCTGTTTAAACTTCACCATGAGCAGAATAAAACCGGTATTTTTTCCTTTTTCACAGTTTTACCAACTTCATACAGTCATGTTATACATGGAAAAGAGAAAGAAAAACACCTAGAATAATTCAAGATGACTCAAAAATTAACTGAGTCAAAGAAAAAGTTTCTTAATTAAAGTCACTGTTGCCTTAAAATGAATTTGTCTAGAACACTTTGCATAAGATGAATATACTCTAAGGAATAAACATAATCATAAAATACGCTGTCAAAGGAAAATCATGACCAAATCATCTTTCTTTTTATTGCATAATAACTTTGCATATGAACTTAACTGAACTTAAAGTATAATTTGCTTTTGTCCCAATATTAAGCACTCAGAAATATTTCTCTTTGATGGTTTAGTATGTGCCCGGTTGATTTCCCTTCAGATAATACAAGGGTTTGGACCTAATTTTCAAACAAAATTGAACAATCAGGGTAATTTTTGTTCAATAACACTTTTGCATTATGGAGCACATAGTACTGTAGTTAGTAGCTGGAAAAACTAATTACCTATTCCATAAAAGGAGCTTCCCCCAAAATTTCTAAATGCTGAAGGTATTTTTCTAGAAGTCTCACCTTTCAATTTCTGACTATTGTGGTGTAACAACCATGTGAATGGGAAAGCTCTTAATTTTTTAAAAGATATTCAAACCTGTAATGAGCTTCTGTCATGTAAGATGCACTATACTAGTTTTTCTAAAAATAAAGAAAAATGTGAAATAATTATGTGAGATATTCAAGGCTCAAAAGGCAAATGCAGTTATAAGGAAATATTTTTATGATGAAGGGTTTTATAATAAATGATCTAATATGTCTATTCATTTTACTGATAGTCTCTTTAATTAGTGAGTGTGTTTAAAACACAAATCAGTATGAAAAAGCATACAGATTGCAATGACACTGTTAGCCACGAAGAAAATCGAAATGATCTCTATTACACCTTGTTTTCTTAGTTTTATTGTGTACCAATTCCACTGGCTTGAAACAACCCATTAAATTCACAGATTCTGTGGGTCAGGAACTCAGGGCCTTGAGGAACGTATTGCATTTGCTCCATGGTAGCTGGGATTTCATCCAACAGAGCCTCTTAAGAGTATGAGTCATAATGGCTGAGGCAGGCACAGTCTGAGCGTCACTCTCATGTCTGGCACCTAGGTGAGGTCACAGCAGTAGGAGGACTGCTGTTCAGAAAGACCTGCACAGAACATGTTTATGCTGCTGCGTTTCTCCACAGCCTCATGACTTAAGGGTAGTCCGACTTCCCAGTTAGTGAATGGTTCAGGGCTCCAATTGTTAAAATCCCAGGAGTGTCACCTTTTTTGGCCTAGCCTCAGCAGTCACACATTATTTTTGCTATACTCTTTGTTTGAAATAGTCAGAAGCCCACTCAGAGGAAATCAGACAGATCTTATCCATGGGAGAGGTATTCAAATATGTAGCAATCATAGTTTCAAACTATCATACAAGTATAGTCCTGGACATAATTATGAACAGTGGCCTCTTTTATCCACATAAATTATATGCTCTTACTATGCATATCTAAAACACTAATAATTCAATAATTAACTGTTAAAATTTTTCTTTTAAAGATGTTTATGGTATATATCATATTAACTAGTTATATTGAATCTATTTTCAATAAATGGTATGGCAAAGTAGTGTCTACGGATATATCTACACTGCCATTTATCTGTTTGTCATCTGTCTATTCAGTGTTCAGTATTTTGCTTGAGAAGATTAATCTATTTAGAAAAACTTGTAAATGTCATCCACATATACACAGATAAGCAATATATCACCATTTTCCTTATCTAAGCCCTCTTGACATTTAATGAAAAACATGTTACTTGTATACTTTTCAACTCAGACTTGCTAAGACCATCAAACCAGCAAATGATGGAGCAAACAAAAGAATGTTCAGTTGCAGTTTCAGGGTGTATCATAAGTCAAGTACATGGTTCTCATGAGTCTATTATTTTTCCATTGTTCCTGAAGGTCATTCTGATTGTAAGTTCTCACCACCTCCTCTGTGGCTTTCTCACAAGGTGGCATGCTATATTTCACTTAAGAAAAGCTGATTCTCAGCCTGACAATCATATGTACCTAATCTAAACATAATTTTAAAACGTTGAGCTTTCTTTTTTATTTCTGACTGCTAGGATTGGCCAAAGATTCACAATTGCGATATTAATAAAATGACAAGAAATCAAACACTTGAAATAAAACCTGAAAAAATTTTATCAACCACATATACATTATATATGTTTAAGAAAAAGGAGATAAATTTGTTGAACAAGTACAATTTTGACAAGCCCTCACATGACAATTTCCAGTTTAGCTACTGTACTCACCATAGTGTTTATTCATTCACTCACAGTATTATATGTGACTATACCTATGTCCTCCATCAATCTAATACTTGTATATTTATTCATTATTGTTTCTCTTGTTATCCTAGTGTTTCACTTTCTTCATGTAATTATGATTATGTAAATAGAGAAACAATTCCTATAACACCATTAGTCATTTAAAAATATCAAACTGACACAAAACTAGTTTTAATTCTATTTACAATTGTTATTTTCTTGCTATGTAAGTTTGTACATTTTAATCTTAGTTTTATTTCCTTCCATGTGGAAATGTACTTTGTTATTCCTTTGTGCCCAAGATGTGCATAACATAGTGAATTAATAAACTCAAATTTTAACTTTAATTAGTCATAAGTTCAGTTAAGCCCTCAGTTTGGGATCAGAGGATTAGACTCTGAGCTCTGGGTTAATACCACCAATCACATGTCAAATCCAATGGCGCTCATTCTTTGTCATCTCTTTATGTCAGTACTTCAACTTTTATGACAAATACAAACCATGATTTCTGGGACCATGAAGTCTGTCTTTGGGAATAACTTCCTACATCATTACCTCTGCACATGCTTTACTCCTCCTCTTCAGATTCCCTTCAGTAACCACCCACCTACCACTGATTACATGTGCATTAAAGTCTAGTCTGGTAGTCTATCCCAAAAAGCACTGCAAATGTTTTATTTTGTTCCTTTAGATATTTAAAGCAGCGTTATACCATTTGTGTGCTTCAGTTGATTACAATTTCCACAAGAATTGGAACTTGTCTATCTGCTAGTCTATCCCAAAAAGCACTGCAAATGTTGTTTTATTTTGTTCCTTGAGATATTTAAAGCAGCATTATACCATTTGTGTCCTTCAGTTGATTACAATTTCCACAAGAATTGAAACTTTCCAGAACCATTCATTATATCCTTTATTCTAAATCAGTATTTACTTTGTAAAAAGAACTAAATACGTTTGGTTTACATTGAATTAATCATCAACGTTTAGGACAATTCAAAAGAAGGTTAAGAATCTATTATTTTTAGGGACTGTTCATTAGAAGCAACAACATATTAATTTGTTTTTTCTTAGGTAGAAGATGGAAAAGGCTGGTTTAAAACATGTAAAGTGTGTGGGTATCTATAAAGACTGTTTCAGGTTTTTTAAAAGGAAGGAAGTATGTGTTCAGGCAAGTTAAAAACAGCTATCATTATGGCTATAGAGTGAACTTTGTGATAATGCCTCCAAATATCAAACATGGAAAAGGGTGAGGTAATGTATGAAGAAGATGGGACTAAGCTGAGAGCCATCATGAAGAATGACTAAATAGTGAGAAAAATTTTAAACAATTAAAAAAGAAAGAAAGAAATTCTAGTTCAAGAGCCTGGGAGACTATATATTAGAGAGGTTGTGTTAGCAGAAAAAGAAATTCATTTTTAAAAAGCCAAAATGATGTAAGAGATAATAGATTTCGTGTAGATTTATTGATTGGTGGGTTATAGTCAACTAGAAATGTTCTATTAATAACTGAAAAATTTTGACTGGTTTTGAGTGTTGAGCCGAGTCTGTCTCTCTGTATCTCTCTCTATCTCTATGGTTGTCAGTATCAGAATCCTGGAGATGTTCCCACTCTCAAGATTTCTCTTCCCTCATTATTCGATGAAATTGTAATCTGGGCATTTTGGTATAGACTTCAAAGATAGAATAAAGGTTACTAACCAGATCTTAAGAGAAGAAGAGTATTTGGATATTCATGTGAGCCCAGTGCCAGTGCAATTTCATGATCCACTAACAACAGAAATAAAAGGCAGAAGAGTTTGTCACAGAGATGCAACTGAAGAGAGTGACAGATAGCAGAGGGAGAAAGAAAGGTCAGAGAGAAATGAACCATGAATTTTACTCAGTCCACTTGGCGGGTTTGAATATCGAAGCTACAAGCTATGTTTCAAACAATGGGAGGAGGCCTTTAAAAGATGAAAGTGACCCCTGGCCTAAAGCAAGCAAGGAAGTGAGTGCAGCACTCCTCCGACAGTGAACTGGATTCTGACACTTGGTGACTTTTAGATCCCAACAATGATCATGAAAGGTATCATTGTTAATTGTGGCATCAATTTAAGAAATGCCTAAGAGATTGGTTTAGCACAGTTCTGGGTGTGTCTGGATGATCAACTGAAGAGGGAAGACCCACTCTGGGTATAAGTGGCACCAACCAAAAGGCTTGTAGCCTGGATGAAATAAAAAGGGAAAGAAGTAAGTCTTGCTTCTGCTTCTTCAGAGGAGCTCCAGTTGTTGCAATTACCTTTTGATGTCCATCTCCAGGCTTCCATGGCAGACTCTTCACCCTTCCAGCACAGGCCCTTCAGCTTCCTGGTAAGGCCTCACATGGGACCCTGCAGTGAGCTCCAGGCCTTGAACTTTTGATTGGATCATTTGGCTCTCCAGTGCAGACCATCCTTTTGTACCTTCCTCATTTGGCTCTGTAGGTGGCCATTGTAAACCTACCTTATAAATCCTTTATATATCATCCATCATATATATCATATCACACCATATTATGTCTGTTCATCTAATAAACCACTGATACAAAAGGTAAACATTTTTGAGTCAATTTGGGACATGGAGGGAGCACAAGTAAAGACATTCATGAAAGATAACTTTGAGAACTGCTCCAGAAAGCACCAAGAATGATGGGATTAGTGAATTTGAAGAGAGAGGAAGCATTTTTTTCCCCATTTTTTTTCCATTTCTCATATTTATTCCTTTCCCTTCTTTCCTTTCCCCTGTCTTTCCAACTTCCCCTTACCCTTTGGACCTTTTCTTCCTATTTCATATTTTAAGAGTATTAATGTCAATGTGTCTTTTATTATGAGAAATATTTTTAAATGAAAATTAAACATTCACTATATTTTTCAATCACACCTTATACATGATTCCAATCCCCGAGATTTGCAACTATTCTGGTGGTAATGGGAAACAAATAGATTTGCTAAATCAAAGTAATTCTACAAAGATCATTCAATTAATAATATAAATGGGGCACATAGGAAAGAAAGAAGAGCTTATGGTTTCGAATTAAGCTTTGGGAGTCCAATTCAAGGAGAGGAAACGATAGATGAAAGTGAGGTGAGGAAAGTGAAGCCAAGCCAGCTAGGGAAGGCAAGGCAAGGCGAGGCGAGGCAGCTAGGGAATGGCTGCGTGGCCCGTGATCTAAAAGACATCTGAAAATTATAGAAATTCTTCAGGGTCATGAAAACCAAAGGAGCTACAAACCAGAGTGAATGATCGAGTAGTTCATTGTTACAGAAAAGTCAACCAGAACAAGACTGAAGAAAAGATGATGATCTAAGGAAATAATTGGAGTTCAAAATCCAATTTCAGAAATAAGAAAAGAGTGGTAGGAAATGGTTGCAACAAATACGGAATGCTTTCTCTAGGAGTTTAGATGAGAAATAGTGAGTTTGAAGGAACAAAAGCAAAGAAATAACTGAAAAGTGATTTTAGTGCAGAAGATAACCATATTTTAGCAAAGGACCAACATTAATTATCAAATGTTTAATTTATGTTTTTATTGGTTTAGTAGGTAAAGTGAAATCCTTTGTTATTTCTTAAAATGCTCACCTTTATACAGAGGGTGCCAGAGTATAAAGCAGAGATATTTGTGTAAACCTCAGTTTAAAAACCTAAGTGAGCTAGGATAAGTGCCAAGGATTGCAAGTTTGAGCCCAGTCTGGGGGACTTACTGACTTAATAGAATCCTGTCTTCTTTTTCCCATTAAGGTTATTGGTACATTTTAGGTATATAATATAGTTACATCCATCATTGGGAATTTGTACCTGTACATGATATATCTTGGTTCTTATTTTTTCCCCATTCCCCTGCCCTCCCTTCACCCGCTCCACCCTTCCCTATTTACAAAGACTTTGTTTCCATTTTTTCCTTTCCTCATATTTTTCTTTTCCCTTCTTTCCTTTCCTCTAGCCCTCCCACTTCCCCTACTCCATTAGACCTTTTTTCTTATTTCATAATATCAATTATACATTTTGATCCTTATTTACACTTTTAGTTTTTCACACCAGAGAAACTATTTAGTATTTACACATGTGTGTCCTATTTATTTCACTTAAGAGTATGGCTTCAATGTGCATCTGCTTAGCTATAAATGTCTCTAGTTTCTCGTTCTTTATGGCTGAGTCGTACTCCATTTTACTTTTAAAAAGTACATTTTCTTTATCCAGTTTCCAGTTGATGGGTATTTGGGCTGCTTCCAAGTTTTAGCTATTACAAATTGTGCTGCTATGAACATGGGTGTACATATGTCACTATGGTATGATTCTTTTAATTCTTTTAGGAAGATACCCAGAAGAGGAATAACTGGGTCAAATGGGACTTCTACTTTTAGTTGTTTGAGGTATCTCCATATTGGTTTCCACAGTGAGTAAAGTCCTGTCTTAAAAAAAAATTTTTTTTAAGGGCTGAGGCTGTATGTACCTCAGTGTGAAGTCCCTGGGTTCAATCCTCAGCACCAAAAACAGACTAAGAAAGTTATTTATCATTCCTAAGCTTCTTCAGCAAGTGCAATGGTCTAATAATACATATTTCATAAGCTTGTCATGATAATTGAATGAGAAAAACTTGAGGATTCTACATCCTGATTTCTATAATGGTTGTGCTAGTTTACATTTCCATAAGGAACGTAAAGGGTTCCTTTTTTTTTTTTTTTTTGGTATCGGGGATTGAACTTGGGTCCTTGCACTTGCGCAGCAGGTGGCGAAACCACTGAGCTAAATCCTCGGCCCAAGGGTTCCTTTTTATTCACTACTTTGCCAGCATTTGTTATTTTTAAGTCCTTGATAGGACTTAAGCCTTTTAAGCCTTTCTTATTGGAGTTAGAGGAAATGTCAGTGCTGTTTGATTTGTATTTCATGGCCAAAGATACTGAACTTTTTTTTTTCATGTTTATTGGCCATTTGAACTTCTTCTGTGAAGTAGCCATTCATTTCAATTGCCCTTTTTTTGACTGGGTCTTTTATTGTGGCTACCTAATATTTTGAGTTCTTTATGTATTCTAGATATTAGTCCTTTGCCTGAGGACTAGTTGACAAAATTTTTCCTGTTTTAATGGATTGTTTCTTTACTCTGTTGGTGGTTTCTTTTGAGGAAGATTTTAATTAAATATAATCATATTTGCTGATCTTGGCATTATTTCTTAAGCGATTGAGGTTCTGTTCAGGAAATCTTTGCATATGCCTATGTTTTATTTTTTTCTTCCAGTAGATTCAGTGGTTCTGTTTTTATGTAGGGTATTTGATCCACTTTCATTTGATTTTAATATAGGGTGAGATATATAGATCAAGATTCATTCTTTCACATGTGGATATGCAACTTTTCTAGCGATCTTTTCTTTAGCATATAGATTTTGGCTCTTTTTGTAAAAATCAGATGGCTAAAGATGCTTGGAGTTGTTTCTGTATCTTCTATTCTACTCCACTCTTCAATGTGTCTGTTTTTGGGCCTATACCGAGCTGTTTTTAATACTTTAGCTTTATAGTATAACTTGAAGTCTAAAATTTTAATGTTTCCTCTGTGTCTCTTATTCTCTAGGTTGTTTTGGCTATTCTGGACCTCTCTTGGTTCCATATAAATTTCAAATTTTCTTTTTTTTAGTTCTGTGACAAAAGCTAATTGAAATTGCATTAACTCTACAAATCATTTTTTTTCACTAAGTTTATTGGTGCATTTCAGGTATACAATACAGTTACATTCATCATTGGGATCTTGTACCTTTACATGATGTATCTAAATCATTTTTAATAATACAGGTATTTCAATTACATTAGTTGGGCCTACCTTTCCATTTTCTAATATTCTCTTCAGTCTCTTTTCAGACCAATATAATTTTCACTATAGAGTTCTTTTACTTCCTGGGATGGGTTAATTCCTAAGTATATATATTTTTTAAAGTACTGTGAATGGGATTGTTTTTCTGATTTATTTCTCAGTGGATTTATTCTTTCTGTTATGTATGGTATTAAATTTGTGGGTTTATTTTTTATTCTGTCACTTTGCTGAATTTATTAGTTCTAAATGTCATCTGACAGTGTTTTATGGATCTTCTATGTAAAGGATCATGTCATCTACAAACACAAACAGTTTCACTTCTTCCTTTCCTATTTAAAGCCCATTTATTTCTTTCTCTTTCATGATTGCTTTGGCTAAAGTTTTGGGTACTGCATTAAACAGGAGTGGCAAAAGTGGTTCCCCTTGTAACTGATTTTAAAGGAAATGCTTTCAGATTTTCCCCATTTAGTATGATGTTGACAGTGAGTTTATCTTAAACAGCTTTTTATCAGTTTAAGGCAAGGTGGTTTTTCGCTTGGTTTTTTGTTTAGATTTTTTGAGACAAGGTCTTGCTGTGTAGTTCAGGCTGGCCCTGAACCACTATGTGGCCGGGTTGGCCTCAAATTTGTGGCAATCCTTCTGCTTCAGCTCCCAAATGCTGGGATTACAGGCATGCACCACCAGGGCAGGTCAAGGCAAGGTCTTTTTATGCCAGTTTTCATCAAGGTTTTTAATCATTAATGGATGTTGGATTCTGTCAAAGGATTTTTCTATATCTATTGAGATGATCATCTGACTTTTATCTGTTTATGTGATAAATTACATTTATTGATTTAGGTTGAACCATCCTTGCACCCCTTAAATGAAATCAACTTGGTTATAATATAGAATCTTTTTAATGATTTGTATTCTGTTTACAAGAATGTTTTTGAGGCTTTTTGCACCTACATTTTTTAAGGAAATTGGTTGTAGTTTTCTTTTTTGTGAAGTCTTTCTCTGGTATTGGTATCGGGGTAAAACTAGATTTAAGGAGTGATTCAGGAAGTGTTTGTTTTCTTTTGATTTCATGAAACAGTTAGAGGAGTTTTGGCATTACTTCTTCCATGAAGTTCTGGTAAAATTTGTCAGTGAACCCATTGGATCCTGGGCTTTTCATAGCAGGGTTTTTATTACTGCCTCAATTTCATTGTTATTGGGGTAAACAGGGTTTTATATCTTGAATCTATTTTGGTAATTCACATGTGTCTAGAAATGTATCCACTTTTTCTAGATTCTCTATTTTATTGGAATATAGTCTTCTGTAGTAATCATCTTTCAAATTTCAGCACTATTCATTATAATTTTGACTTTTTCATACATGTTTGCAGTACATAATCTTTGCATTCCTCTGGGAGGATTTGGTACATGTACATAATAGATACAAATTCCTTTATTTCATCTCCTCTCCTTCCCCTCCATGTTTTGATTCCCTTATCATTTGAGAAAAATCTATCTCCCTACTTGCTATTATCTATCTTTCATTTTGCTCTTTATTTATAATTTGTGTTTCGCATATGAGAAAAACATGAGATTTTTAAGTTTATGTGTCTGATTTAGTTCATTTAATATTATGATGTCGTTACATCTATTTTTCTACAAATGACTCAAGTTTACCTTCCTGCAGGAGTTAAACACATCAGATTACAGTGGTAATGCATACCTATGCTTATACTAGCACAATCCATAACACCTAAGCCTTGGAAGGAGCCAAATGTACACCAACAGATGAATAGATAAGAAAATGTGGTACTTACTTACACACAATGCCGTACTGCTCTTCCATAAAGATTTGTTTTTTCTAACTGCATTGATATGGATGTTTTTCTTTCCTTCTTTTGTTAAGTTTGACTAAAGGTTTACCTTTTTGCCATTTCAAAAAAGTAACTCTATGGCTCCTTGATCTTTTTATTGCATTTAGTCTCAATTTCACTTATTTCAACTCTGATATTTTTAATTGCCTTCTTTATGCTAGTTTTGACTTTGGATTGCCCTTGTTTTTCCAAGATCTTGAGGTGCACTTTTAGGTTGGCTATTTGAGAACACTCTTATTTTTCCAATGTGGGCCTTCACAGCTATAAACTTCCCTCTCAGGACAGCTTTCATGGTGTCCCATAGGTTCTGGCATTTTGTGCTGGCTCTGTCATTTGATTCCGGGAACTGTGCAACTGCTTTCTTGATTTCTTCCACAACCAATCGATGATTTGAGAGTGTATTATTTAGCTTTCATGCTTTTGCACAGTTCTTGTGATTTCTTTTGCCATTAATTTCTAGTTTCATTGTGCTATCTAGTTTCATTGTGCTAGTAATATGGGTGGGATTATTTTATATTTACTTAAGGATGATTTACGGCAAATATGTGGTCTAATTTGAAGAAAGTTCTGTGTGTTGCTGAAAAAAATGTGTAAATTCTTGTGCCTTTGAGTGGAACACTTTGTAGATATCTGATAAATCTATTTTTTCGAAGGCATGGACCAGCTCTGATCTTTGTTGATTTATTGTCTGGTTTACTTGCCTACTTGTGAGAGTGGGATACTGAAGTCCCCCACTATGATTGTGTTCATATTCATCTGATCTTCTATGTCCAGAGGTATTTGTCTTATGAAACCAAGGCATTGGTGTTTGGTGACTATGTAGTTACAATTTTTGTCTCTTCCTGTTGAATTGTTCCCTCTACCAATATGTAGTAACCTTCTCTGTCTCTTCTGATCAGTTTCCACTTGAAGTCCCCTTTGTCTGAAAATATGACAGCTACTCTTGCCTACTTTTAGACTCCTTTTGGATGAAGTATCATTTTTCTTCCTTGACTTTCAGTCTTTATGCGTCTTGTGTTTCTCTTGTATGCAGCATACAACCTATTTTTCATATTGGATCGAATCTGCCTATCTGACTTTTCATAAGGGAGTTAAGACCATTTACATTGAGAGTTGCTACTGAAAGGTATTGACTGAATCCTGTCATTGCATTGTTTTCTGTTGCTGATTCCTTTATTTTCCCTGTTTAACTTTCATGTCAATAGATTTATTTTTTCCTCTGGGACCTTCAGTAGTTTTGGCCTTGCTTTCTTTCTCTATTTAGGATTCTTTTGGGGAACATTTTCTGCAGCACTTATTTCATGATCATGAGTTTCTTAAGGTGCTCTTGCCATGGGAAGTATTTCTCCATCAATTTTGGAAGATAGTGTTGCAGGAAATATTAATCTTGTTTGAAAGGTATTTTCTTTAGGGCTTGAAAAATTTCATTCCAAGTTTTTCTACTCTTCAAGCTTTGTATTGAGAAATCTGCTGTTATTCTGATAGCCTTGCCTTTATAGGTTATTTAAACCTTTTTGTTAACAGCTTTTAGAATTCTATTTTTATGTTGACTTCTGAGATTTTAACTAAGATATTTTGTGGAGAAGTTCTTTTTTGATCCTGGCTATTTGGGGTTCTCTATGCCTCATTTATATGGAAGTTGAATTCCTTCCCTAGACTTGGCAAACTTTCTCCTGGGATTTCAGGAAACAAATTTTTTATACATTTTGTGCCATCTTCTGATCACTTCTTTACACCCCCAATACTTAGGCTTTTTAAAAAAAAATCATTCACCTGTGTGATCCAGTTTTTATGCTCTCTTGTTCTTTTCAGTGTATCTCTGAGTATCATTTGCTGCATCCACCTTACCTTCCAGTTGTGATACTCTCTCCTCACATTGGTTGTTTCTGCTGCCAATACTTTCAATAGAATTTTTTATATCCTGTGATTCTGTTTGATATTTTTCTTGGTCTCTAATATTTTTTAAATGGTCATTCATGTCTTGTATCATCTTGGTTAACTCATTCAAATCTTTGTATACTCTTCAAACTTACTGATTATTTTATAGTTTAAGTTTCTAATCTGTTTAGTTAAATCATCTTAGAGCATGTAGAACATCTTAATGATCTGTTTACTTGTTTTTTCTTTTATACCTTCAAACATTTTAGCTGTTTGATTTTTTATGTACTTCACATTGACGTCCATGTGATTTGCTTTTTGAAAATTAAGAATTTTGGGAGGCATATTGTTGCCTTATTTTCTTATGTTTCTATTGTCTTCTTTTGTATTGAAATTTGAGGATCAATTAGAACAGAAAAAGTCTGTCACATGAAGATCTTTTCAGTTAGTGCATGTTTTCTTATGATGTGATCATGGGTTTGGTTATGTTTTCATATTTACACAGCTCTTTACCATACTCAGCTTAATAGGATCAGCTCTAGTTGCAGCTTTTCAAGGAGAGAACCACTGCCTAGCACATCAGCATCTACATAGCCAGCCATATATCAATCATGCTATTTAAAGTATATTTAAACAATTTCATCCTTTTCAACAATGATCCATAAAGATCTGGTCATATATTACTAATGAAAGGTAGGCAGGGATATAATGAGGGATAGAAAGGAGAGAAAATGGAAGTGAATACATCATTAAGAAGAAAAGGAGAAAAAAGATAATAGCACATGAGAGAAAGAAAAGAGGTCAAAGTTGTTAACATTTTTATAACTGGAATGGAGGAAAGGAGGAAAAGAGATTTGGGAGAATATTTCTGGGAGTGGGAAATAAACAGAGAGAGGTAAATGAGATGTAGATGGAAGGAAGATGTGAGAAGTAATGATCCCATTAATACGTTGACAGTAAGCTTGAGTTTGAACCCTCCATACACAATTTTTGGTAAGGGTTACACTGACATGCTCATGAAAGATACTGTTTATATCAAAGCACTGGTTAATTCTCTTACCCCTTTTCACATATGTAGTTTTTTTATTAGATTTGAGTAAAAACTTTCTTTTAGATTGACTTGGTAGAATTTGAAGCTCTAAATAAGACCAACAAAACTTAGAAAATACTCTATCAAATCATTTACCATAGATATTGACTATGTACAAATACAATCATTCAACCAAATTATCATATTATACCTAATGAGCTCCAAATTGTAATTATTATGATGACTGTATTTCAAATGATGGGTAATTATTAAAATATATATCTCCTAAAAGTTCAGATTTTTACTAGATTTGTACTATTGAGAAAACCATTAATATTTTTGATAATTGTAGAATATTTAATATTGAATATAACATATTTAAGTATTTTAAAAAGATTATTTCATTTCAGGTATTACAAATATAATTTGTCAACTTAGATTTTCATTCTGTAGGATATCATCTAGGATTTATTGCTTTAAAAATCACTCAGTAAGTAGAATAATAGTCTCCTGTAAGCAGAAATGGATGCTATTGTTTTCTTTCTTCATTTCCCCATTGCTGAATACATATACTAAGTGAGATGATCCAAAATATGTGATTGTACTGCACAAATTTTAGTTACAATTGTTACTAAGTTTCAAGAATACTGGAAAAACAATTTTACTTGCATAAAACACACATGAATTTTTTTAAGCAATTATAAATGTCAGTTGCCTGTTTTAACATCTTTGATTATTTTTATGTCATACAATCCACTGGCTTTATGCTAATATTTTACTAAAACTTATTATGAAATCTTGTTATCCATAAATATTAGTTTAATATTGCTTAACTAGACTTTTTATTGTCTTTGAATCCAGAGTAAGCCTTTATAAATTGTCCAGAGATTTTTATGATAACTTAACAAAATAAATGACTTAAAATCTCTTGGTTTCGATTTACTTATCTGTATAATGTACATATTGTATTTGACTGATGTGAAGACTACAGTCAATATATTTAAAGTAAGTAGAGTGAAGGTAAGGAGCACACAGTATTAGCTGCTTACTAATATTGTTATTTGATTAAAAATTGACACAAATGTGATATAAACTCAGTTACAGTCTCTTAAAAGATTAACACATTTAGAGTCTGTTCTAGGAAAAACAACCTGTTCTGTAAAATTTAGTGAAAAGAATAGATTGCCCTGGCATAGATGTACTACTTCCTCACTCAAACCAGCAGGAACAATGGGTAAAACATTAAAAGTATTTAGATGGAAAAGAAAAAGTATTTACATTTATAGATGGCATTGAAGAAAGAAATGTAATCTTTAAGTGCCACGAAAATAGAAAGAATTAAGAGCTATCATAGGGACTTTCTGTGGTAGCCTTTGTATCAAAGGGAAGATATAAGGATGAGATTACGGAATCTAAGAGTGGAGGCTCAAGCTTAAACTACATAGTCAGAGAACAAAAACACAGCCCATATTAAAAACCCAAGAGCACCAAAGGGGTGTTGTCTTCATAAAAAGGAGACATAAATAATTGCTTGGATAAAAACATAATTTAAAAATAGATCATCTTCACATGATTATAAGAATAAAAGAATAACTCACAAGAATATAAGAACAAGAAATTATCATTCATGTGAACCAAAGGCGTCATCTGAAGACTCAACATAGAAATTGTTCTGGGAACTGTAAAACATAATATGGCATGGATATAGGCAAATGTATCCTTGTTTTGCATAAATAATTTTACAAATACAAAATAGTATTTTTCCAGAAAAGTTTCATTATGAAAATAAGATTGCAATTAAAAATTTAGAAATAGGAAGAAAAATGGACCATTGTCAAAACACATTTGTCCTAAATATTTAAGAAAAATTAGCTCAACCAGAAGTAGGTTAACATTTTAAAAGATAGCTTAAAATGCTTCAAAAATACAATAAGATTTTATAAAATAAATGGTAGGTCACACAGCATGAAAGAGAAAAAAAGAAATTGGAGCCAAATGTAGCTTCTAGAAATCACGCATGCAAATACTCACCAACATAGGTTCATTACCATTGAAATTTTGAAAGAATCCATGATAAATTAGATTAAATAAATTTTATGGGAGTATCTCTTTTCACAGTCCAAGCTTGTGAAACAAAACAAAATGAAATTAAGATGAGTCAAATAAAGAAATTTTTTATGAGAGAGGGTCTCACTATCTAGTTCAGGCTGGACTTAAACTCACTATGTAGCCCATGCTGGCTTCAAACTCACAGCTCCTCAGCTTCCTAAATGGGATTACAAGCATTCCTTACCACACCTAGACAAGTGAAGAAATTTGATGAATCTTAAATTTTACAAAAAACGAAAAAATTCTAAAACAGGAAATATATTTTGACAATGTAGATAGAATATGATATTGTATAAAAGAATGTGATTATCAGGAATATAAAATTGATATCATAAAAGATGAAGAGAGCCTATATGCTTGACAATACGAACAGTAATTCAAGAAAATATAATTATAACTATATATCCAACTACCTGTATGGCCTTGAACTATTTAATTAAATGAACTGAAATGTAGAAACCAATCAATAATTTAAACTGGACACCTTATACTTAACTGAAAACCATATAAACATCTGATAGATAAAAATGAGAAAGTACAAGCCCTAAAATAGAAATAAGAAATAGAAAGTAAACATTATAAGAGGTTAGCAATATACAAACATAGATATCTTTACAGTGATTTCACATATGTTATGATTGAGATCTAAAATGTCCCCCCAAGTCTCTTATGTTCAGAGGTAGGGCTTTTGGAAGGTGATTTGAGCATGGGGAATATGGTTATCAATGGTGTAATCCACTGAGTCATTCATAGCTGAATATGCTGTAAGGAGGTAGGGCTTGGTTGGAGGCAGGTTACTGAGGGCATAACTTGGAGGATATAATCTTGTCTCCAGCTACTTCCTTCTCTTTTTGCTTCTTGGCTTCCATAAGTGAACAGCTTAATTCCACCAAGCCATTTCTGCCTTGGAGCCCACCAACCACAGTCTGAACCTACTGAAACCGTGAGCCAAAATAAACCTCTCCTCTCTGAATAGTGAGTGTTGGGGATTTTTTCCTAATGAGAGGAAAGTAATACAATAAATTATATATGTTGCATATTTTATATTATAAATATATAAATAACATCTTTTCTGGAGATCATATATGATACATATGTTATAGATTATATGAATACATGCTAGTTATATATACATAACTTTCAGAGATTACACATATATGTTAGAGAAAATGTGTATATAGTAGAAAAGAAAAGTCATATTTGAGAACACATGAAAGATTCTCAAATCAGTCATAAAAAAGGCATTAAAAGAGCCTGAGAAACTTTAATAAATTGGCATTATAGAGAATATCATAAAACTAAAATAGAAAGAATGTAAATAATCTCTAGAAATGAAACACCATATTTTATACTATGATAATTAAGGAAATAAAAATGGTTTAAACTAAATAGCAATAAAATGGCCACACATCAAATTTATATGAGTCCAACTTCCTGAAGAAACATTATACTTACACAAAAGAAACATCATACTTTTAGGTGTGAAGTGCAGCCTGCTGCTTAAAGGAAAGCATAGTCTGCTAATTCGAGGGAAGGAGAGGACAATTCTATTGAGAAGTGGTGACTTGGACTTTGTGACCAGGAACAAGACCACTTGTATGTAACCTGAGAGGTGGTGGGCTTAGGAGCAACATGGTTGGGACTTGTGGAAAGTTTGATGTCTGTGGCAGGTTCTTGGCAGGTTCTATGCGCCTGGGGTTTTAGGCATAGCCAGGGGCACTCAGGTGATACAACATCATAGGTTGGAAACTTGGCCACACCAGAGAGCACTGCCAGGTGTGGGAAGCTAGGGCATGCAATCCAGATTGACCCACAGGGCTGGTAGGTTATGTGATTGGTAGGTGGCTCAGATTGTAGATGTGCTTCCTACTAGGTACAAAAATCTAAGGTATTTGGTGTGAATCTAGCCCTGCCACAGATAACATTGCCTTAGAACTCAGTGGTGGACAAGGCGCAGAGGTGAAATCCAAGCTACAGACTGCACTAACAGGTTTGCCTGTTTTACCTTCTTATATGACAGAGGCCAGTATTAGAAATCCAAAAAGAGGTCTTCATTTTAAAGAGCCACACAAAGAAAAATCTAAGTCTTTTTGTTTGGCTGGTTCCTTGTTTTTGCTTTTCATTCTATTTTATTCTCTGTTGTTTTGTTTCCCCTCATTATTGGTTTAATTCTTTAATTGAATGTTTTTAGCTCTATATCTTTTCTTCTTTCTCATTTTTATTCCATTTTCTTCTCTTTTTTCTTTTTCTTGTTTCCTCTTCCCTACTCACGCATACATAATTGTACTTTCATTATGCCTAATTTTTAGAGCTGCTTTATATTAACACTCTCATTCTTACATTGGTTAGTGAAACTGCAATGATCATTTTAATAAGATTTTACTATAAGCTGAGATATGTTTTTTCAGCTTTCAGTGTTACTGGCAGTTATTCTATCCTCTCAAAAAAAGTACTAGGTATGGGACCTAGCAATTTGAACATATTAAGTGGGTACATTGACACTAAGATACACCTGTAGCCCAGGGAATATTATAAAGAGAAAGCAGCTCATACACACACATACATACAACACTCACACACACACACACACAGACACACACTCTCACATAATAGTGGAAGAGATACTGAACCAAAAAGATGTAGAAATCTCAACAGAGAAACATAAGAAACATGAGAAAACAGAATGTTTCCAAAAGTTTATAATTCTCTAATAACTGAACTGATAGATATTCGAATACATAAAATGCTGAACAAAATGTTCAAACATTGATTAAAATGGTCAATAACTTCAGATATGATACAAATAAACAGCTGGAAAAAATTAAGGAAGATCATGCAGAATATGAAAAAGCCTTTTAATGAACAGATTTACATTCTGAAAAATATACAAACAGAAATTCTAGAAATAAAAACTTCAGTAAGTCAAACATAAAATTCACTGAAAAGTCTAACAGACTTGATGAAACAGAGGAAATATTATCAGAGCTTGAAGACAAAAAAAGAACTAAAATAGACAGTAATAACAAAAATTAAAAATAAGATACTTTAGGGCTGGGGATTTAGCTCAGTGGTGCCTCCCCTGCCTCACAAGCACAAGGTTCTGAATTTGATCCTTGGTACTGCAAAACAAACAAACAAAAACTTTAAACAGGATATACAGTCTCCCTGGAACAACTTTAAAACAACAAATTTTAGCCTCAAAAGTTTTGAAGAAGGATTAGGGATAATGGCATCGAAAATCTGTTCAGTACAATAACGGCACACTTTCCCATGTCATGGGAATGAGACACATATATAGGTATTGGAGGCATTTAGAATCCCCAAGAGACATGACTAGAAAAGAACATCTCCATGACATATAAAATGCCAAAAATTTAGAACAAAGAAAGAACATTGAAAGCTGCAAGACAGAATTGCTAAGTCAGTTATAAAGGCAAATCCATCAGAATAACAGACCTCTCAGCAGAAACCTTAAATGATAAGAGAGCATGGAATGATGTATTTCAAGACCCAAAAGAAAGTAACTGCTAATCTATATCATTAAACTCTTCAAAAACTACTTGTCAGATTTGAAAGAGAAATAACAACATTCCAAAATAAATATAAGAATTCATGATTACACAACCAGCTTTGCACAAGATACTTAAAGGAATTCTACACTCAGAACAGAAAGATAAACACAATAAAGAGAGCACGGGAAGGAATAAATCTCATAAGAAGAATAGATAAGCAAATAACAATTAGGAATGCATCAAGCACTAGGAAAACAACAAAATATGAAAAATCATTAGATGCCTTTCTATAATAACTCTGAATATAAATAATTTTAAATCTGCAATTTAAAGACACAGACTGGTGGATTGGGTTAAGAAACAACATCTAACCATACACTGTCTGCAAGAAATACACCTCACTCACAAAGACATAAAGAGACTGAAAGTATAAGGATGGAAAATAATATTCCAGGCAAATAAAATATGAAAGAAAACAGGAATAGCTACATTCATATCTGACAAAGCAGCTTCAAAGTAAAATTAGACAAGATAAAGAAGGTTACTACATATTGGTAGAGGGAACAATCCATCAAAAAGATAATGATTGGAACATATATGCATTAAATAACTATATAACAAATTTCATAAAGCAAACACTAGTCAACATAATGAGACAGATGAACTGAATACAATCATAGTGGGTGACTTCAATATCCTATTCTCAAAAATAGATAGGTTATTAGTAAAAAAAAAAAAGTCAACACAGAAACTGAGTTGAATTGCATTATAGGTCAAATGGACTTAACAGGCATCAATAGAATATGCCATCCAACAACAGCAAAATATGTATCCTTTTCAGCAGTTTATGGAATTTTTACCAAAATCAACCATTACATTTTAGGCCATAAAGCAAGTCTTAACACGTATAGAAAATTAAAATATTTCTTTGTATGTTATCAGTCCTCCATGGAACAAAATCAGAAGTCAACACCAATAAAAATTAGATAACATTAATAAAAACACATTGTAATTGAACAGCAGATTTCCGAATGATCAGTGGGTCACTGAAAAAATCAGGGAGGAATTAGCAGGTTCCTAGAATCAAATGAAAATAAAAGCACAGCATACCAAAAACTGCGGAATACAATAAAGGCAGACATCAGGGGAAAATTTATACCTCTGAGTGCCTACATTAGAAAATCAGAGGTCTCAAATATAACCTACTGATATACTTCAAGGTCCTAGAAAAACAAGAATACATCAAACCCCAAACCAGTAGAAGACAAAAAATTAAAAAGATCAGGGATGAAATTAATAAAATAGAGATGAAAAGAACAATGTAAATGACTAAGGAAACAAAGAATTGATTGACTGATTGATTTCAATTTTTTGGTAGTTAGAATTGAACCCAGGGCATTTACAATCAGCTAAGTCCTGAATCATTTCTAATTTTTTTGAAACAAGATCTTTCTAAGTTGCTAAGTTACCCACAGTTGGCTCAAATATGCAATCCTCCTGACTCAGCCTCCCAGTATGCTGGGGTAACAGGTTTACACCACATTCATTGTAAAGAGTTGGTTATTTGAAAAGTAAACTAGAATAGTAACAGTTTATTCAAACTAACCAAAGATGAGAGAAGATGACCCACATTAATAAAATTAGAGGAATGAAAGACAATGTTAGAACAGGTACCACTGAAATCCAGAGGACCACTAGGTCCTATATTGAAAACTTACATTTTAATACATTGGAGAATTTAGAAGAAACAGATAAGTTCCTAGACACATCCTTGACCTACTTAAATTATTGAAGAAGACATAAAAAGATTTAAACAGATCAATAATAATCAAACTGATTGAAATAATTTCCTCCCAAAGTAAAAGAAGCCCATGACTAATGAGTTTGTTGCTAAATTTTAAAAGATATTCAAAGAAGTAACACCAATTTTTCTCAAATTATTTCATGAAATTTAAAGAGAATGGATGCCTCCAAACTAATTCCATGTATCCAGTATCACTTTCCTACCAAAATAAGATAAGGCCACAGCAAGAAAAGAAAACTACAAATCAATACTCTTGATGAGCATAGATACAAAAATCCTGATTAAGACTCTTGGAAACAGATTTCGATGACACATTACAAAGATCATACACCATAATTAAGTTGGTTTCATCCAACAGAAAAAAAAATGGTTCAACATATGCAAATCAATAAACATAAAACATTGCATAAACAAAATCAAGGATAAAAATCATATGCTCTCAATAGATGTGGAGAAATTCTTCAACAAAATTCACCATCCTTTTATAATAAAATTGTTGAAATATAAATATAAATATAAAATATAAAAAAGACTATATATGTGACATAAAAAAGATTATATATATGACAACCCCAAAGTCAACATCATACTAAAAGTCTTAAAACAGAAGGAATTTCTTCTAAAAAAAGGATTAAGATGTATTAACTACATGTACCAACTCTCCGCAACAAATTAAATAGTTATGTATTAGAAATATGTACTAATAAAAAATAAAAGGTGAAAAAGAAAATCAACACAAGCATTTCCTCTAAAGTCAGGAACAACATGTGGTTGTCAATACTCACTTAGCCTATTCAATATAGTACTGGAAATTTTAGACACAGTAATTGGGAAAGAAAGAGAAGTAAAAAGGACACAAACAGTAAAAGAAACTCAAACTATGCTAAGACAAAGTGATTACACTTAGAAGTTCCAAACAGTAGAGCATAAGACTTAGAAATGATTAACAAACTGAGAGGGCATGATAGAGCAAAGATGCTCATTTCATAGTGACCAGGGAGTAGAGCTGGTGAACAGTGCTAGAGAGGAAAAGACAAGGAAGCAGTCACAGTACCCAAGGTCATGCTCCATGACCTACCCAGATACACAGAATTGTGCTCCACTAATCCCAAGTTGCTCTGAAGTCAAGCAAGTTGATACAATAAAGTTTAACCATCCCTGAGGTGAAAGGCTTTTACAATGAAAATTATAGAATGCTATAAAAGAAAATAATGGAGAAGACTTCTAGAAAGAACATGGAAAGACTGCCAACATTCAAGACTTGGCAGAATCAGTATTTTTAAAATAGTTATATTACAGAAAAAGATCTGTAGATTCAATGTGATTTTCTTCCAAATACCAATTATATTAAAAGTATATAATTATATGAAAATACAGAGACCCAGAATACTAAAAAAATTAGTAAAAAGTGCAAGTCCGGGTGCATAATAATATCTGATTTCAAAATACACCACAAAGTTATGGTAACAAAAACAGAATGATACTAGAGTTAAAACAGACATGTGAAACAATAGAATACAATAGAAGATGCAGAAATAACCCCACACAGGGACACCTAATAATTGACAATGGTTCCCAAAACATATGTCGGGGAAATGATGCCCTCTTTAACCAATGGTGCTGGAAAAACTTGCTATTCATATGTAGAAGATTAATCCTATATCCCTGTATCTCACCCTATACAAAAAATGAGACTAAAGTGTTTTAAAGACCTATATGTGAGACCTGAAACTTTGAAACTACTAGAAAAACAGTGCAAAGGAAACACTTCAAGTTATAAACAGAGACCATGACATCGTGAATGAGCTCCAATAGCTGAGGAAGTGATTGTAAGAATTAAAAAACCAGATTAAATCGAACAAAAAGCTTTTACACAAAAAGGGAATAATGACTAGAGAAAAAGGACTGCCTACAAAATGGGAGAAAATCTTTGCCAACTATTCTTGGAACAGAGCCTTAACATCCAAAATATATAAAAATCTCTAACAGCAAGAGAAAAGAAAAAAAGAACTAAATCAATAAATAGGCAAATGGACTGAACAGACAATTCTCAAAAGAAAAAATACAAATGACAAATAATTACAGCAAAAAATGATCAACAGCTTTAGATATTAGTGAAATGCAAATCAAAACAACATTGAGATTTCATCTCACCACAGTCAGAATGACTATCATCAAGAACACAAAACATAGTAAACCCTGGTGAGGATGAGGGGAAAAGGAACTTATACACTGTTGGTGTAAATGTAGATTACTGTAGCCAGCAATTGGTATGGAGTTTCCTCAAAAAACGAAAAATAAAACTATCCTACGATCTAGATATATTATCCCTTGTTAGACACCAAAAACCAACATATTACAGAAATACCTGCATATACAGATTTGTCAGTGCAGAAAGAGCCAAGATATAGAATTAGCCTAGGTGGCTGCCTAATGAGAATTGGACATATAAAATATGTGTGTACATACAATGGAGCATTATTCAAGCATAAAGAAGACTGAAATCATGTCATTATCAGGAAACTGTATGGAATCAGAGATCATCATGTCAAGTGAAATAAGCCAGACTCAGAACGATGAGCATCATATATTTTCTCTTGTATGTGGAATCTGAGTGGTGAATGTGAAATGGCAGTAAAGGGAGACTATTACAGAAGAAGAGGGGAGGGAGAGGAGAAAAATGGAGGGTAATAGAGGGGGAAGAAATGATCAAAGTATGGTATACACATGTACTGTACAAATATGCCAAAACTAAACTTATTTTCCATTAATATGCACAACATTTTTTAAAAAGCTAGATCTATGAAAATTTTCACTGAACTAAATTTTAAAAATCTGTTCTATGAACAACTGTACAGTGTTAAGAGAATTAAGAACAAACCATAGATGGGGAGAAAATATTTACAAAATGCATACAAAATTAATAATAACCTGTTAACTAAAACTTAAAACTCAACAATAAAACAAAATACATTTAAAAACCTAGATAACAGGTCAGAAAAGAGATCTCACCAGGGAAGACATGGTAATGGAAAATAAAGTACTCAACTTTCTATGTCATTAAGAAATTCCAACTATGAGATGTCACTGCTTACCTATAGGAACGGCTAAAATCTAAAATATGGACAACATCAAGACATTAGCTAAAATGAAATAATTAAACTGGAGTCAGAATCACATTAGAAGAATAGAATCCAAAGACAATTGAATAAGTTTTACAAGAACTGAGGAATAATAATGGTCAGATTAAACATTTTATACCAACATTTTCACTTGATTCAGTGTAAATTAATATTTTCAGAGGTACAAAAATCAATGATGCAGAATCTTTTGCTGCTTGAAATGAAAGCTATATTTCAGTAAAAGAAAATTGAATTGTAAAGCTAAATAAATATTAACTCTGACTAAATTTGAGAGACAAGTTGAAAAGAAACAGGAAAAAATTGCTAAAAATACGAACATGAAAAACTAGATTGGAAATACCAAAATTCAAATATTCTAAAGCAGTGATGGTGAACCTTTTAGAGAGCAAATGCCAAACTGCAACCCAAAACCCATTTATTCATCACAGAGGACCAGCACTGCAATTAAGCCTGAATATTAATGTTTTAGTTTAGGAAAACAACTCTACATTAACATCTTTTGTCTTACCAGAAAAACACAATAACGTATGAGCCATAGTTTTGGCACCACCATTCTAAATTAAAGAAAATGATTATAATTACAGCTTCATATTTCAAAGAAGCATGTTAAATATTAAAGTGAAATGTCTAAAACATAGATATAAAATATAAATTTCCCATCAATAAAACAAACAGAAGGAATAAACAAAGAGTATTGTTATCCACTGGGCAAGTACTATTGGAGCCATCACCAGTGGTTGTGGAAGGCAGGGCTGCAGTTCCCTTAAATTACTGTTTCTGCTCCTCCAAAGTTGCTGTTTTTATTTTGCTTGTTTGTTTTTTTAAGTAAGGTCCTCCAGAGAAACTTTCAAGGAACTAGCCCAAATAGCTGAATCATTCTGATTCACTCTTTTTGGTGACATAGAGTAAACTTTGTTCATTACAATACTAACTTCTCAGCCCAGAGGTAATTGTGCGCATTGTTTTATTGAACACATGATGCACTGCTTTGAACTGAGCATGGTCAGGAGTTGCCCCCTCTTCTATATGTAATAATGAGTTTTGCATATAGGAATTTTTATAATTTTCCGTTAAAAAGTCCCTCTGTCTTTGTTCAGGGAGGCACTGCTTTGAGAATTATCTACAGTGTGTTCTTTACTTGGTGCAAATAACAAACCTTTCTTCACTCTTTTACCCCTTGCTTATGCTTATAAGCTTCGCCTTCACTGAAGGAGAAACCCATTGCATTTGGCTATAGAATCACTGATTAAATAGAAAGCAAGAAAAATTTAAAAGATACCAAAAAATGTATTTAAAACAATACAGACTACAAGTCCAATCATAAATCCAAATATATCAAGAAATATAACAATCACGATAGATTACACTGTTGTTCAAAATATTTCCTTCCCCTTTCCTCCAATCCCATGCTTGGTCAACCCCACGCTTTTTGAATAACACAAAGAACTGAAATATCAGACCAAAGTCAAATGAGCCAGACATTAACGCCAGTGTCTACAAATAGTTTCAAGGATGGAAATAATCAGGAGACTCAGATGCAGCACAGAGAGATCCAGGCATGCTGAGCAGCAACCAAAGTCCTCTCTTCACACATCAGAGTGTGCTCCTGGTCGAGAGTGGACAAAGTCAGGCATACTTAAGTGCCAGCTTCTACTTCATTACCTAGAGAGCTGCTCCAACTCAAGCCATCAAATCTACATTCCAGAGGAAGAAGAAAAAAAGGAAAAGAATGTTTCTCAACACTGTAAGGATATTTTCTGGTAATCAATCACCCACCTTTTCTTCTTCAGGTGTTCCACTGATCAAACCTAGCTGCCAGGGAAACCTGGAATTATAGATCTCATGTTTCACAAATACCACAAACAGCTATGCTTGAGGAGAACAACGGCTAAAGAAAAAGGGAAGAGTAAAGAGGAAAAAAACTTCCATAAGAGTTTCTTTGACTGAGAATTTGGATCATTTTCTAGATTGAATAACTTCACTAAAAACTCACTAAAATATTTTGAACATTAAAGGAGACTTTTAAAATGTAGGAAAATGTTCTATTAAAACTCCTTTTGATTTTTCCAAGTGAAATGGTAGTGGTGAGTAGGTAAGCTATAGCTATTCATGTATTTTTTAAAAATTTTCTGATATTTCCTAATAATGCATCCAGAAAATTCTGAAGATCATTTAAGCTTCTAGGTATAAGTTTGTTCAGCAGTTAATTCTAAGCATCCAATAGAATTGAAGAAGATGGTTAATGTCTTTGTCTTATGAAATAATATACAGATGTAATTCCTCATAATTTAATAAACAAATGCCAAGGATAGCTCTTTTTGAACAGATTGCATTATTTATTTTTATTTTTATTTTTGTTTTATTTTGTTTTTGAAACAAGGTCTCACTGTGTAATTCAGGCTGGCCTTGAACTCACTATGTAGCCCAGGCTGGCCTCGAACTCATGATGATCTTCTTGCTTCAGCCTTTCAAGTGCTGGAATTACAGGCATGAGCCACAATGCCTGTCCTACTTTTATTAATCTAAGTAGATCAAATTGAGTATCCAGTTACCACTGACTATTAATAATTGTATTCTTCCTGTTTAGGTACACATTCGGGTACTTATTTTTATAGCTTCAATATATTTGTTTTTTATTTTAATTTTGCATTAATTTATTAAAATTTATTTTAATCTTAAATATAGTAACAGTTTTATGTTTATTGTATTTACTTTCTACAAGGTACTTGGTATTTAATGAATCAATTGCATGGCTCATTCTCAATAGTAACATATTTCCTTTTAAAATACATTTACATAAATTAAATCAAGTCATTTTAAAGAAATATATTAAGCACAGGTAGTAGTTAAATATGGCAGAAGTATAAATGTGGTGAACAAATGGTGACATTAGGAAAACATGGAGAAGAAAGTATTCATTATTTTCTTTAAGTGATCATATATAGGGTTTACATGAATTAAATATATGAGATTTTTGTATGACATATTTTCACATTTAGAGTTAAGAGAAGAAACATGCAATAATAGACAACTAATTGTGAAGAGACTCATATAGAAAAATAAGATACCTACTATTAATTGAAAAGTATCCATTCTCATACATCCTATGTAGGAAGTATGAAACACTTATAAAAATGGTTGTCATGAAGTTTTTCAGTACTTGACATAACACAAGTAAATTGTGACTAAGGCAGGATTCTTACATTGCTTAATTATTTTGATTTGAAATCACTGTAAAAGCATGTATAATTCATGACCCATGAATTATAAATAAAGATCCATTTATCATTTAACTTGTAACAAAATAACTTCCTTGATTCACTAGATAATATACTGTTTGCAAGAGGTATGTTCCAGTGATTGTGTATAATTTTGGTCTTCTCCTAAGTCCTGCGTCATTCCACAACAAATAAATGAGCATATCTTTTGTGAATACTACATCTTACTGACGTGTCTGTGTTGATATAATGAGAAGTAAACAAGTTAAGAAAATTTCTACATCATGTACCATGTATTAAACACATTTAACTATTCATAAAATTATTGCAATTAATTAATGATATATTAGAGTTATGCCTATCTTTCACCTTGGCTGATGTTTCTTAGGCTTTTTAAACTATGGTAGTACAACGTAGGATGGTATAATTCAGGTGACAAAGTGATGAAGAATTCTACACCACACAAAAATGTCAGCAACTACGACAATGCTGTCATTACTAAAGTGCAACGATAATTCTGGTTTGCTAAAAACCATCCCCAGTTGCCTATTAAATTTATTCATATTTCATTATGTCAAAATTAAGTAAAACTCTTTATTCACTGATCAAATTCTCACCTATATTCCCGGGGCTAAGTTCCCACATGCTTTAATAATCACACTTTTAAACTATCTGACTTCATAGTACACTAGATAACAACTCTCTTTCAGCTCATCATATATAATCATAACAGAATGCATGCCTAATTTTAGCAAAAAGATGCTTCATATTTTGGTCAAATTTGGTACACACTTGTGAAGATTTGAAGGACATTGAAGAGCTATCGAAAATTTGAGAACTACTGGCTCAAAAAACAACATAATTTGCTTCTTTTGTGGAAGGTCTATAATCTCATCGAGGATCTTTGGACTAAATTAGTAATGACAACACCAAATAGACATATTTGCTTTCTGATATGAATCCATTTTTTTTTTTTTGGTACCGGGGATCGAACTCAGGTCCTTGTGCTTGTGCAGCAGGCAGCAAAACCACTGAGCTAAATCCCTGGCCCCATGAATGCATTTTTATTATTCTTTGAATATTTTACTACAATCATTACCATCTAGCTCAACAGTGCCCAAAGGACTGGTTTCATGGAAGACAATTGTTTTCACTCATTGAGGTGGAGGAGATGGTTTGGGGATAGTTTAAGCCCATTACATTTATTTTTGCATTTTATTTATATTATTGCATTGTAATATATAATGGAATAATTATATAACTCACCATAATGCATGATCAGTGAGAGCCCTGGGCATATTTTCCTGTAAATAGATGGTTCCCTTGGGGGTGATGGGAGGCAGTGACACCCAAACTGTGTCGACAGTGTCCAGTCTACTCCATAATCTTGTCTTGGTTGATTGTCACTGCAAAAAACACTGCTTTACAAAGATAGGATGTTGGAAATAGAAACAGGCTTCTCTGTACTTTCGTGGCAATCTCCAGATAGTCCACTTTGACTTTAACCCAAAATGCATGGAGATTTGAAATTCTCTCAAACATACTTTTAAGCTACTATCATTTGTGGTCTCAAGCATTTGATCATCTTCTAGCACTGGCATACTCAATTCACCTGACTTAGTCACAAATGGGTCATGGATTCATTTGTTCCCAGTACAGCAAATTTTTGTGCTCAGGCACAAATGATCAAACTTTTTTGAAAGGTGAGATAAATGATCATGTGTCAGGTGGAAGAAAGAAATCCCTAGTTCTCTGATATTGTTTGGAACATGTTGAAAATCTCAATGTTCACCCATTGCCCTCATAAATTCCAGTTTGGCTTTGAATATATCCATTTTACTTACTGTCTTGAACGCAGTTGTTATATTCCCCTAAAGTGACAGACTGTGTTTATGAGCCAGACCTAATATGTTATATAAGTACAGCAAGTTTTGAGACCTAGTCAATGTCACTGAAACATGCTCTCTATGATGACTGCCTAAAAGAAATCTCTGGAGCACCTCTGATAACAAGTAATCTGCCTTTAGAAAGCCATATCCCTTCTGTGTACAAGAGATGGGTCATCCCCTGACAGAGCTGGGTGAATAGTTGTAAGTTAAGGGCATGTATTTTAATGTAGTTCATAATTTTAATCACATCAAATGAAATGTGATTAAGTTTGGGTGATATTTCTTGACTAGCCAGTATTTCTCTATGGATGACAAAATGTATAGACTCATATTCAGCAGCAACTTCTTTGATCCAAGCATTAAAACAAAAAAGGGGCCAGTCATGGCAGCCACTCAGCACTGTATATACTGACACAAAATAACTGATTCAGTTTTCTACTATGTAATCATTCAAAGACTTGAATATTTCTGCAGCTGCAGTGTTATTTGGCAATAAAAGTTGACGTAACATATCCTCATGCACTTCCTTCTGAAAAATAAATCCCACAAAAACAGTCATTGATGCCTTGTTGCCAGCCTGGATTGGATACTATTATGACTCATTAATCCTATATAACAGGTGCCTGTATATCCCCTGCTATGTCCTCAGTTTGTCTAGTAATGGTGCTAGCTGAAAGTGGAACATGTGCCTCCTTTTGATCTGTAGTTTCTCCTAGAAGTTCATGAAAAATGTCCCTAGCAGCAGGCAGGGTCAACTCTTCGCCAATTATAAAGGGCTTCTTAGCTTTAGCAATGTGGTATCCACTAAGAATGATGCTCTCAGTGCAGACAAATTTAATGAAATGTTGCCCCTCAATAACTGCTGCTGTTGTTTGTCTTCATGGTTATTTTTATTTTTTTAAAAAACTCCAAAAGCTTTACTTTTAATGCAGGATATTTGATCTCTACATGGCAAAGCAGTTTTAAAGATTTTATAACTTATATGGATAACTAGTCACTACATCTCATACAAAATGCATCTTGAGAAGTAAATGCTCTGTTGCAAGGAACCAATAATTTAAGTAGGACTCTTGGTATTTTCTTGTAAATGCAGCTTTCTTTTTGTTGGTAGTATTAGAATTTTCTGCTGTCTCATGATTGGGTCTTTCCTCCTTTTCAAAGAAGTTCTCCAATGACAATTGTTTTCAATTCATTTTGGCTATTGTTAGCTTGTGGGCTTACAAACCTGTGACTAAGACTAAGACAAGTCTATGGACGAGGCAGAGATGAAAATAGTAAAGAAAACATTGTTCAAACTACATCCAGATTCAAGTAAGTGTCAGATTCTGACTTAAAGCTTTCTTCACATGCAACTGTACACTTAAAGTACATTAACTCACTTACCACTGTATAGCCTGCCATCAGATGCAGCTTGTGACTTGCTACTCACTGATAAAATTTTGATATTAAATTTTCAAGCAATAGATTTATTATGGTCTCTGTGCAGTTAAACCTCTCTGCTAATGTTAATCTGTGTTTGCAGCTGCTTACCAGCACTGGCATCACTGCCTCAGGTCCACCTGAGATTATGAGGCATTAGATGCTCAGAAAGAGTGTGTAACCTAAGTTCTTTTTATGTATGGTTTACGTAGGGATTGAACTCTTAAGAAAATCTAATTGTGTCTCTGATCTGACAGGAGGTGGAGCATAGGTGGTAATGCAAGTGAGGGGGAGCAACTGTAAATACAAATGAAGCTTTACTAGCTCTCCTGCCACTCACCTCCTGCTGTGTGGCCTGTTCCTAATTGACCATGAACCAGTAATGATCCAGGACCAGTCCAGCTGTGGCTCTTTCATCTCTCTTATTATATAATAAGCCTGTACAGATAATTTAATATAATTTTATATTCTGTGTCCTACCTAGCACAATACTGTGTATGTGTAGCAGGCACTGTCAGAGCCCTGCTTAAATCCTTTGAATGCTGCCACTTCAACATGAATCTAAGGGCTTTGAAATTCTGTCTCTGTATCTTTACTCTCAAGCAATTGTTTTTCTGAAAGTGTAAGGGAATATTTGATCAAGCATATAGCATGTTGTAATTGTAAGAGAATTAACGCCTGTAAACAATTTTCAACCAGTAATTCGTGAGAATTTTGTATGAATTACTTATGAATGTCTCCACACATCAATTCATTTTTTATTTAGGTAGAGTTCATAAATACAAAATTAATCTATTCCTGTCTCTGTATTTCTTAAAACATTTAGCAGAATGCTTTCCTTATCACAGCTATTGGTTGGAATAGTCAAATTTGTCTAAACCCTCTAGGTTTTCTCAGTATAAAAAGTATAGAAACTTTTATTACAGAGTCAATATTCTTGTCTGTTAAAATTTGACAGCCTAATGAATTTAATTTTGAATCTTAATTTTATCTTCTTGTCTCAATGAACTATGCCTATTTTATATTATACATAATTTGATATGTAGTTTATTTTATTTGTCAGAGCACAAAGTTTCTGTTGCTTACCTGATATCCAAATACATTGATATAAACATTTGGTTGCTTTTTAGAACTGTAATATTCTAAAGAATGGACACCATACCTATGTAACAGAATTTGCCTATGGCTTGCATTGGATTTTGTCTAATGATTGCTTTATTTTGATGCTTCTTGCCACTTGTAGAACCAATTTATAGACAGAATTCATGCAGGTGAAAGGAGCTATACTGTTTACATTCTTCTTGCACATAGGAAATGGTTCTCATTGAATTTATTTTACATTTTTTAAGCTAAACATTAACAGTTATTTTGAATAGAATTAAACAAAATAATCCTAGATCCTCCCCTAGAGATTTCATTCTTTTCAGATTCAATTCACATTCTTTATGAATTTATGTTTATCCTGTTGTATATCCAAATGACAGTATCATCTTATCTTCTAAAATTTAATTTTATAGATTGTAATGGACTCACTAAACTGATTTTTGTATTTATAGAGATAGCATGAAGTCTAAATGATCACTAGACTCTTGAAAATTCTTGAAATCTATGGCAAAATCTGGGTTTAAAGAAATTCAGAAGAAGCTTAAAAATATCTGTGATACTCCAAATTACACAATTTTAATGCATTTTTGCTTTAAGTTATCAAATCTTATATTCATGTTTGTTTGGTTTCTTAATATTTTAGTACCTCAAACCACAGTCAAATCTGTGTTTAGCTATCATTTCAAAAGAATATCTTCGCTTAACTATAATGTTCAAAAGAGTACTGGTGATTTTCTCAGTTTGGATAAATAAAGTTTTAACATGTGTGCCAGTATAATTTCCAAGTTCCTATTATTACAAGTCAAAAATCTAAAACAAAAGTATGTCACAGGAATTAAAGTTCAAGAAATATCTAATCATTAATTATCTAATCTGCAAAACCATATGACTTCATACATTTTATTATTCATGTCTACTAAATTTAGATTTTAAAATTTCAAAATAAAAAATATAATCATACTTTTTAAAGCTTTAATAAGAATAGAATATTCAGAAGTGTCTAACACCTGCTTTATAATAAGTAGAATATTATTTAAAATGCCAGATGGACCAATTAAAATGTTCTTTTGGATTATGCAAAATTTTATCATGTAGGTTTTTTTAATCAAAATTTGAATATGAACATTAAGATGTAAAATTATCCAAGTACATGTTAGTGAAATAACTACATTTTATTCTAAAGAGAATGTGAGACTAGTATTTTTTTCTTTTCTAGGATGCCTTCCTCATTCTTATCTTCCAGTTTCACTAATGTTCTAACATTTATTCTCTTGCTTTCCCTGTGACTATTGCTGCTAGAAGTGCCTCATGTTGTGGAAAATGTCTTCTTGCTTCCTATCCAAAACAAGGAGAGAATTACAGGTTTTTAACCTGCAAATAACTAGAAATAAAACTTGATGGAAGATAAAAGGTATCAGAAACTACTGCCCCGATTTTGCATTATAAAAATGTTTTACAAAACCTATACTCTCAGCTAGCTAATATGCTTTCACAAACTATTTAGACATAATTTATTCTACTGACATTGTAAGAACCCTGCTTATAGTTTATACTTGAATCATTCATGTAACATAGAATTCCAATTCTCACAGAATAAGAGTTGAGTTTCCTCAAAAACATAGTTCACAGTCCTTAATACTTTTCTTTTACCCCCATTGTAAATAGCTCATGTCTGATAAAGTGATTGGAATTTATATATCTTGCACTAATTCAGAAAATAATTTCACAGTTTAATTATAGTTAAGTACAGTCAAAGGTTTTATCTTTTTTGTGGACAGTTTGTTTATATTTAAATAACAGCATTTCATACCTTCCTATTTTCTAGTTTTTGTTGTCATTGTTTTATATTTTTTCTCTCATATTGAGGATTGAACCCAGGGTCTTTACACTGAGATACATCCCCACCCCTTTTTTTTATTTTGATAGTGAGTCTCAAAATATCCAGGCTGGGGTTAAACATATGATTCTCTTGCCTCAGCATCCAAGAGTGCTGGAATTGTAGGTGTGCACCACCATGTCCTGCTTAGTACTTCTTTTAAGTTTAGCTTTATATATCGCTCTTCCCTAATAACCTTGAAAAGCCACTAGAATCAAGACTTGGTATGATTTATCTGAATATCTCTGACAACTGCCACCATGCCTGGAGCACTAAAGGTTTGCAAACAACTGGCTGTGGGCTATGGCATATGTGGCTCTCGGTCTCACTGGTACGCATGCTCAATCTTCTCATAGTAACAACTACAGGCATTAATGGAGGCAACCAGAGCTACTGCCTAAAACCATAGATTGGGAAACATCCTACTATCCCGTAGTGACCCAGAGAGGCCATGTAGTGGTGGATTTACATCCAAAAAAGCTTTACAGAAACAGCCTGTCAGATCAGATTTCACCTTTCAACACAGAATTATTTAGATACCATGTTCTCTTCCCAGTATTCACAATAGACTTTTCACTAAAGTCCTTTAAACACTGAATGTCTGTGGCATTTGGCTTGAATACACTTATCCATCCTTATTCTTAGAACAAGCTACAATCCTGTCATGATGACTAGAGTATCTAACTCCATTTCAAAATCACGATGTCTGATACAAATTCCTTTGTGCTTGGAATCTGGAAGACTGAACTTCAAACTCTAAAACTGTCCATCTGTAGCCTTCATGACATTTAGGAAACATTGGTTGAATCCTGTATGTCAACAGTCTAGACTGGGGCCAACTAGGGTGCTTAATGGGACACTGAGCTATGGGAACCAATGTTAGCCCAGTGAGAGTAAAGGAGAGATCAGTTTTTAACTTAGAAATTAATCAGGAAGTTAGCTTCTCCCATAAATATTCAATACAGATTTGAGAATGGAAAACACAGTTTAAAGGCCCTAGCACTGAGCTCTAAGGTGAGAGAAAGCAAGAAACTGTAGCCTTTCTTAAGTACAAAGAAAAATCACCCTACAGTATAGAGACAGCTTTTCCCTATCAGGTGGAAGTAGGGAGGACTATGTTTAAAAAGATCAATATTGTTTCCAAACTCAGAAAAGATGCAAAGCAAGGACATAAACAAAAAATAAAAATGGTCTGTGAAAAACAATGTTTGTGTGTGCATGAGAGAGGGAGAGAGAGATCCAGAACATTTCATGGTATATACTTGTGTTTTAGTTACTTTTCTCTTCTTGCTGAGACAAAATACCCAACACCCAAAGTTAACGGAGGAAAAGTTTATTTAGCTCACAGTTTGTAGAGCTTTCAGTTCCTAATTGGCTGGTTCCAAGGCAAGGTGGCACATGGCAGAGAGGCAACAGTTCATGGCAGTGGAAGACAGCAAAAGCAACAAGGGAGAAGACAAGCTTCTTTCTGTCCCTTATATTGTACCCAGTCTACCGGGATTAGGGAGGTGCCAAACCAATCACTGGACTGATTTAGTAATCACACACCCTTAATCCCAGCATCACACACAATAGATTCAGCCACCTGTGACCCCATGAGGCTTTGGGGGGACATCTAGATCCAAACCATAATGACTTTTCCCCACAAAAACAGAATAGAAATATGAACTAGATGAGAATAAAACTAGTCCTTTAAAACATTTTGAGAGATCATTATTGTGGAAGCATTAGAAGCTTATATACTGCTCCTGTCACATAATACCTAGGGCAGATCTATCTATCTATCTATCTATCTATCTATCTATCTATCTCAACATCTATGTAGACATCTAGATTTCTAGATGTCTAGCTAGATAGTATCTATATGATTTGTACCTAATATATAAATAAGAATATATTATATATGCACACATATACATATTTATTATTTTGTCAAATATTATTTTCCTCCTGACTTACAACCATCAATTAAAGATGCCCTCCATATATTTTTCATAGAAAAATTTATTTACTGAGTCAGTTTTTCTTGACTAATGCAGATGGCAAATTTGGATGACAAACTCAAAGATTCTCTATATTTAAATATCTTGCCTTAATAGAATACAGTTACAGGGAGTACTTGACACTGTGCCTTGGGCAGTGGAGTAGGAAGTGTGACCCACAGGGGTCAGTGTGTTCAGACACACTTAGAAGAGTGAAGTTCAGATGCAACTCTCTTCAGGCATCTGTGATTTGACAGGTATTTACTCTAGCAAAACTACACTATCCCGAAGAAGCCTTGTTTAAATAGAACTTGATAACCAAATGGAGCTCAGTATTCTACTGAAGGAAATATCCTTATGTCTCTCAGTGTTATGTATATTGGGATACCTGATCTATGACGCTCATTCCAGCTCTAAATTGTTGGACTTTATGTGCCTTCCATGTGTGCCTACATACATAAGTGTTTCAAAATTACCCTGGAGAAAGGAGCTAGAGTAACAAAAGTAATTCTTTTTCAGAGATCATCAAAGAGGCTACTCTAAGGTATTTTACTGATAACAATAAAAATATCAACAGTAATTGTCTTTAGACCTAAGATTACTACATGAAGAAAATCACCTTAATTTATTTTTTCAATTCACATAAAGGAATTTTGAAACTCTCACATGCTAAAATTGGTAAATGAATTTTTTAAAAAATCCCTAAGCATTCTGCTATGAATTATTTTCTAGAAGATCAATATTTATATTGACAGGTTTCAAAGAAAGTTTTTTTATATATGCTTGAATTATCAAAAGAGCTATTAAAGTGAATGATTTTTTTCAAATTTATCAACTCTACACTTTAATAGCCCTTAGTTTCCACTTTTTATACATTTTAAATCATATGTTTATTAAGAGGGTTATATTAAGTATCAACTCAAGGCAAATCTCTGTTCTAAAGAATATGAGAATTATGCAGAATTTAATATATAGTACTTTCCTCAAATAGCCTAAAAATCATTTTAAAGATTAAATTATATATAAATAATATAATAACATGTGTAATACATATACTTCCAACATACGAATACATATACACATATGATATTTAAAGTACAAAAAATCTGTATTTTGAGCACTAATAAGTAGGATAATCACTAATGCAATATAGTACATCAGATTATGCAGATTTCATTTACTATGGAGGGAAAGGGATAGGAGAAGCTTGGCAATGAATGAAGTAGATTGTGCCTTAAAAGTCAATGAACTTTAAGTACAAGGAGAACATCTAGCGATCTACCAATGTGGACAATAACAAGCAACCAGTTAACCTGTGGTATACTCAGATGTGTTGGAGTCCCAAGAGTAAGCAAGATATGTAGGAAAAGGGAAGAACTGGAAGATCCATATAGAGAGGTAAGGTACACTCAAATTTTGACCAGTTTTGTGTCCCCAAATAAGGAGTCTTTAGCTGCATTATCTTACATGAAATAAGAAATCGTGACTTTTTAAAGAAAAGAAACAATTTTAAAGTTTTATGAAGATTAGCCAAGAAAAGAATCAGTTTTAGGGACACAGGTAGTAGAGATAAAAGCTAGCAGAAAGATTATTTCAAACTCTGCATCTGATGTGATTAGACCCTAAATTATATGCTAGTGGAAGAGATGGAAAGGAAGAAATGAGTGCTTTCAAAAAATGTTTTATTATTGTTTTGCAATGCTGAGGATTGAACCCAGAGCCTTGTGCATGGTAGACAAGTGCTCTACCACTGAGCTACACCCCTGAAAAGATGTGTTTTGAAAAAAAAGATAATTTTTGAAGCACTGGCAGGTTTTGGTAAAGGCCTAGATGTGGTGGGGAAAAAAATAAAATAATGCAGATTTCAAATGTAGGTGATTGAGAAGTGCTTATATCACTGACAGTGAAAAGATTTTTTGTGAGACAAAGACAAGGAGATTTGCATTAAACAAATTGATATCTAGTCATAGTGGATTATCAAAAGGAGATGATTATGAAAAAATGGAGATACAAAAATGGAGAGAGATTGTAGATTGATAGATAAATAGACAGACAAACAATAACAGAACAAAAAATAGAGTTGGTTATTTGTTATCCTGAAGATTTCAGGCTCCATGGAAAATTGACCCTTGAGTGGTGGGGTATAGCTGTAATCCCAGCATTCTAGGAGGCTGAGGCTGGAGGATAACAAGTTTGAGCACAGTCTAGGCAGTCTAGCAAGACCCTGTCTTAAAATAGAAAATCAAATGGGATCGTAAAGATCCTCGGTTCAATCCCCAGTATCCACCACATACACATACACAAAAGAATGAAAACAGGTCCCACAGAACATGCTGAATCAGCCTGCTGCAGACTGGCGGGTCTGTGCACGCCCTAAGGAGGTCCTGAGTTGTGCTGAAGATGCCGAATCACCCCACTACAGACAGGCAGGTGGTCTGCCCATGCCCTATCTAGGTCCTGAGTAGCACAGAACATGCCGAATCAGCCCTCTGCAGACAGGCAGGTCTGCCCACATCCTACCGAAGTCCCCAGTCTCACGGAACACACGCTGAATCAGCCCACTGCACACAGGAAGGTCGGTGCACGCCTTACTGAGGTCCTGAGTCACGTGGAAGATACCAAATCACCCCACTGCAGACAGGCAGACACGTGATTCCACACTACAAAGACGCAGAGGACACCAGACCATCAGACCAAGGTACTGAGTCCCACTGTTCCCGGCTCAGAGGTAGGGGCTTCTGAGCCATCGTCCCACTGCTCCTGGTCCAGAGGAAGGGGCTTCCCAGTCACCATCCCTCCCGCTGCTCCCAGCCCAGAGGAAAGGGCTTTTGGGCCACCTTCTGTCT
>NW_004624739.1:19823885-19835742 GCF_000247695.1 Heterocephalus glaber | reverse complement strand
TGAGAAAATGGAAAAATAGGAACAAAATCTTTGTCAATAGGGAGGAGTGGAGGGGTTGAAAGGAGGGCTGGGCAAGGGTGAAAAATAAGAACCAAGACAGACTATGTAAAGTTGCAAATTTGCAATAATGAATGTCATTATATTGTATACCTTATATATTGTATACCATTATATTATGTACCAATGATTATAATGAATAATCGATAATGTAAAATAGAAAGAAAAGGTCCAATGTGGTAGAGGTAGTGGGAAGGGCAGGGGAAAGGAAAGAAGGGAAAGGAAAAAATGATCAGAAATGGAGAAAATGGAAATAAAGTCTTTGTAAATAGGGAAGGGTGGAGGGCGTGAAAGGAGGGCTAGGAATGGGGAAAAAATACAAACCAAGATGCATTATATAAAGGTACAATTCCCAATGAGAAATGTAATTGTGTTGTACACCTACAATGTACCAATAAAAAAATTTAATACAAAAAAAAAAGAATGAAAACAAAAGCAGATTTGAGGCAATAAGAAATAGAAGGCAAGTGTAGATTATTTGTATTTAAGAAACTAAATTATTAATTAAACAATAGAAAACTTGGAAAAGCATAGTTTTTAATGCTATATTCAGCCCAATGTTATTGATCAGTGAATACAAAAGTCACTCTCATCTATGCAAAATCTTATATATCTATTACAAAGATACTCTGCTGAACACATCACTTGAAATTTCAGAACCAACCAATATTACCTGAAATTCAGGAATTAAGGACGGTAAAACACTAGCAAAATACTTATAAATTGAAACGCTCTGAACATAGAAATATATCCACCTGTGTGTATAAATTTGTATGCTGTGTCAACACTTTCAGAGCTCTGAAGAGAGTCATGAAAAATTAATATAAAAGGACCAGCTCTAGCCTAAGAAGAATAAACGTAAGGTGATATTGGAATTTTTAAAAGAAGCTCCTGAGAAAGTCTACTAAGAGCCCTTTGACATGTCTTTGCAAGTTAAACTGTCTTCCCTGAAGGAAGCTCTTCATGGAGAGCAGTAGGGCTTTAACACAAGAGCCTGTTGAGAGAGGTTGTGTTTTATCAAAGCAAAAGAATGCAGACAAAACTGAACAATCAAGAGTTAGACTATGCCTTACCCTACTTATGTATCAAACTGTAGAACCAAAACATAGTAAAGATCTGTTAGTAATTTTTTTGTATGTACTAGGGACTGAACCTAAGGCCTTCTGCATGCTAAGCATGTCTTCTACCACTGAACGACACCCCTAAATCTCAGTTAACAACTTTTAAACAATAAAAGGACGGAATCTCAATCAGTCACATTTTAATATTAGAGGGTTTCCACAAATGTACAATGAAATTAGAGTTCTTTCTTTTTATAATTAATTAAAACTTTAAAATTCTCTTTGTGGGAGTTTTATTAGGTGATGTGGCTTTACCAAAGGAAATATTCATTTGTGGAATTTAATGGTGAAAAATTAATTTCTATTGATAGGATTCTAACTTAAAATTCAAGGACATCTGAAGAGTAGGTTTGAAAAGGTGTTAAAGACCTTCTGGCTGTTACTTTCATCAACTTTTTTCTTCTTTTTACTATTCTACCTCATATCTAGCAGGCATGCTATAACATGACCAGGAGTTTGAAAAATAAATGATTGCAGCTGTCAGTGCCTCCTGCTCGAATTCTTGAGTTCCTTTATGAATATTTGGCTGCTGAGTGTTTTCTCATAGCAAGTCATTTCTGAAGGAGGCATGATCGCTCTTTCATGTAAATTAATTTCTACAGCTGTAACTTTCACACTTAGCCTGGGGCTCTTCTTTGTGACTGTTGCATTCATTTAAAAGATTGCATTCTGAAAATAAAAATATATATTTTATTGTGTTTAACATTCATTGGAGACAGCTTGAAATTATTACTGGATCTGCATTTTAAAAACAACTAATAAATATGTCCCTCTTAAATAATTGCTTGGTGACTATTTTTCCCCCCCGCTATATTTTACCTGAACAGGCTGTTTCCATCAAAGTCTTCTTTCTGTTTGCCCTTGACCTCACTATACTTCATTCCCTTTGCTGGATTTTCTTTTTCTTTCACTAACCTAAGGAAATCTTTGTCAAACACCTCAACCGGTCCAAGTAAACCAATTTCAAAATTATAAGAACACACTAGATTTGTATAATTGCACCCAGGGACTTCACACTGAGCTACACCCCCAACTCTTTTTATTGTATTCATTTATTTTTGAGACAAGTTCTCACTAAATAACTAAATTCCCCAGGCTGGGCTTGAATTTATAATCCTCCTGCCTCAACCTCCCAGAGTGCTGGGATTACAGGCATGCACCACTACACCTGGCACATTTCTCAGCCTCAGTTTTATCATAGGTAAAATGGAAGCTCTAACATTTTTCTGGGGAAGATTAAATGAGAAAGTGCCTGCAAAGTGGTCACAGTAGCACCGAGCAGAGTAACGGGTTCACTAAATGCACTACAAAGAATTGTAGAGTTATTACTGCACAGCTTCGTCAGGGAGTGCTCTCAGACCTGGGTAAATGCATGCTAGATGTGTTTGCACAATGGTTTTCTATTGAATACTCTGAGCATTTATAGCTCTGTCTATATACTCATTAATGGTTAGTCAATATGGAATCTGACTTCTTCAACGCTCAACTCTGGGAAAAAATCTTCAAAAGGGTAATAAGCAAAAGCAACTGGTGTTACAGGTCTTATGCACATTTGGCATTGAACAGCTATAATTTATATCTCATTGTCACTTTAACTGGCACATTCCCTATGACCAGCACATTCAAGTAACTGCTGATGCTTGTTAACCATTTGAATTACTTATTTTGTGTACTGCATATTTATAGCCTTTATATCATATTGAGCTACTTACTTCCCCTCATCTCTTTTTTTAACAACTTGCAGAGCTTTTTGTATAATTCAGGCAATAACCATCTCTTTGTTCTTTGTGGTACATGCAATTTCCCCAAATCTATTGTTAGCATATTGACTTTATTAATGGTTTCTTTTTAGTATAGCTTTTCTTAGCTGTCTGATCTATACATTAATGTCCTTCTCTATACAACAAAGATAATAACAGCTATCACATGCAGTTATGAAAATTAAGTAATGTTAAAATGGGTTTTTTGGATTACTGCTCGATGTATTGTAAATACTATAATGGATTTTCAAGAAAAGATGAATGCAAATGGATCTATTTTTACCATATTTATTTTAATTTTTCAGTGTTTCTCAAATTTTCTCTTATCTGTATGTTTTATGTAGAGTTTCTTATATATCAGTGCAGAATTTTCATTGTCTATTTTTTATTTTATACTTTAAATATTTTTTATCCAGATACTTAGACAGGCATGTCAACACTATTTATGAAGTAATCTCTTCCTTTCCAATAAGGTAAAATGCCACCCTTGTCATTTAAGATGTTTGTGTACATTTAATACATTTTTCATTTAGTAAATTTGCATATTAAATGTATACACATATACAATTTCTGATTTCTCCTTGATGTATCTCTCTCCCTAAGCCAATATTGTCTTGATTTGCTAACAGAGTCCTTACAGGTTTTTTGTGATATTTATCTGCTTAATTAGCCCTGACTTGCCTATTATGCATTTGGAAAGACTTTTTTGCTATTCTGAGAAATTTTTAATTTTATAGAAATTATCAACAAATCAGAAAATTTAATTTTCAATCTACCTAAAACAGCACAATATATGTCTATTTGTTTTGAAAGTGGTTACTGAATTTCAGAAAATTGATTCTTATCATGTCTTGATATGAACACATGTTACTTTGGATCTTTATTGATATAATGCACAATGTACATTTCTTCATACTTAAATAAACTTGAATTCCTGGAATAAATTCTATTATTTCACAGTGAAAATTTTTTTGATGCATTACTACAATGTAGTAGTTTACACTTCAGCTAAAATTTTTGCAGCTTAAATGTAAGTAGCTTATGACTTTTCTTTTCTACAATATAAGATTTTGTTACTAATGTAAGCTAAATACATAAATTCCACTCTATTTTTCCACATTTTTTAGCTTCTTGGAATAAATGAAACAGAATTAGAAATATCTGCTTAAGGGTTTAAGGAAAGCTCAGCTGTGAATTTATTTTATTTTATTCTTATGTGAATGATATTTTTAACAATTGGTTTGTTTTGTTTTATTTTTCACTTCTGTGTCAGTTAGCAAGGAAAATATCCATTGTTGAAAAATTATTGCCATTGAGTGTTTCTAGAATATCTCAAACACTTCAATAATCATTTCTCCTTTTCTCTTCCCAACACTGTCTCTTACTTTTCTTCATTTCTTATCTGTATAAGAAATATATTTATATTGCTTTACTGATTTTGTTGTCTGTGAACTATTCCATTTCTTATATCTATTCTCTTTGTCACTTTTCTTTCATATATTTCTTTTAATTGTTCTGTCCATTACTTACTTTCTCCATTAGGGAAATATAAACTGCATTCAATTATTCTTGCTCTTTAATAATAAAGACATCCTTGCCTATAAACTTCTGCATAGAGTAGCTTAAACTGTGCCTCCAATTTGGTAATGGGATGTAGGCTCCTCCTTCTTATGGTTTTCTAGAGAATTCTGTTTCCCATTTGATTTCTCTTTGATTCAAGACATGTAAGTGTGTTCATTTCTTAATTTCTAAGTAATTGAGCAATTCTGGTCACCTTTTTACTATTTATATCTGTTTTCTTACATTATAATAACCATATGTATCCTGTGAAACCAGTCCTTTAAAAATATTAAAGTCATCATATATATGATTAATATTTAACAGTTCCACGGACATAATAAAAATATACCTACTAATAGGTAGTTGTAATGTAGCTAGTAAATCAACTTTATTCACTGTATTTTTCTTCTCTCTTCTCTCTTTTATCTCTGCTGGTCATGTCCAAATTTGAAAATACATAGAAGTCTTACATTATGATTGTATTTTTATCAAATTCTTCTTGCAATTCTAATAGTATAGCCCTAATATTTTCTAGCCAAACTGTGGCTTACAGGATTTGGATAGCTAAATGTTCCTATCTTTTATCATAGTCTAATTGTCCTGTCTTCTATTTAATTCTACTAACCTTGAAAACCACCTTGTCTAGTACTAACACTTCAAATCTACTATTTTCCTTTAAAGTATACCTTAATTCCTTAACTCCTTTTTTTTCACTCTCTAGCATTCTGTTTTAAGCATGTCTCATGTATGCAGTTGACATCTATTTTTTTCTAATCTGATATTTGTGTGTGTGTGTGTGTATGTGTGTGTGCGGTGATAAAGATTGAGCTCAGGGCCTTTGCCATACATTATATTCCTACTTCATTTTTTAATTTATGAGTTAGGATCTCACTATGACAATTAGTCACTTTCCTGGAACTGGTACAAAGTATGCAATACTTGGGACTAAAAGGAGGAGAGGTTTATTTTGGCTCACATTTTCAGAGGGTTCGGTCCACACTTCCTCAGCTCCAAGGCAAAAAAGGTATGATAGGAGAGCACTGTAGAAGAAAACTGCTCAACCTGTGGCAACTAGGAAGCAGAGAAAGAAGAGAATATCAGGAACAACAATATATCCTGCAGGTAACACTCTGACTTAGCTCGGGCAACCAGACTCCATCTCCTCACAGCACGCTCAGCTAAGAACTCAAAAAAGCGTTGGTCCACTAATTAACACAGCATCCTCGGGATCCAATCACCTTCCAAGAGTGCCATTTTGAACACATGACACTCTGTAGAAATATTTTAGATCTAAATGATAACAGTTGCTTAGTTGTCTTGACTGTGCTCATGCTTGCAATCCTCCTGGGTCATCCTCCTAGAGTACTAGGGTTACAGGCATACCCCTCCATGATTGGCATAATCAGTCTTTTACATTTCTTACCATCTGCAAGTTTAGCAGTTTATAGTTTGATGATGATCCACAGTGATTGAGGTCAAAGGGCTAAAACATTCTGGGCACACTGTAGGAAGAAGTCTAAAGCCTTATGGATTTGGATCCATTCAGTTTGACCTTTAAGGAGTAACATGCTGAGACAATTCCTAACCATCTACAATGCTGAAAACTTGCCAAAACATTGTGCAATAATTTTGATGGCAAAAGATTATTTGTATTTGTACAAACATAGTACTTCACAGAACCATTAAATCTAGATAATGCTGCAAAGAGGGAAGGAATAAGTATGTTACATATCAGATAATTAAAACAAACCAGCCTGAATTTCATCACAAATACTTAAGAGTTATTAGAGATACTCTTTCTCCTATCTATATGGATAGCTAAAGAGTTTAAATTTTCTAATAAAATTTCTACTTTATCTTGAAAATTGCTATCTTATTTAAAATCATTTTTAGGCAAAGTCCATCCATGCTTTCCCTAGATTACAAATTCATTAGATTTGATGCTGGAGTTCAGAAATCCGCATTTCATGTACTCTGCAGTTCTTAAAGTCAATGGCTCTCAAAATGCAGACTGAGTGTAACAGCACTTTTATAAATATCATACTGTTTTGTTTCAATCACCTGGTAAGCCAATGTTATTGTTTTCTAACACTGGATATTTGTTTTTAACTCTGTAGTAGGAATGATAAAAGTGTCAAATGTTTCATTCCTGTGAGAGTTAAACAAGAAGCAATGTGATTAATTAGTACGGTATCAAACACATATTATGTAAGTTTCAATTGTAACTATTTATTTTCTGCTATGGAACATTAACATTATGCAATCATTATTTATTTATACCTTCATTACCTTTGATCTGTAACTTCCTTGAGGGTAGAGAATACTTCCTGTGTACTGATCTTTAGAACCTACACCAATGCCTGACATGCCATGCATGCTCGGGATACTTGTGTTGAATGAATTAATAAATTGAAGAGTGTCCACAGCAAAATTGCCATAGTTAGCAAGCAGGGAGGGCACAGAGCACATAGAAGGTAAAGAAGTTCTGAAAGAGCCAGGTGATCATTTGAGATAACAAAGTGAACAGATGCACAACCTGCAGCAATCCTTTCCTTGTCTCTGCCCACAATCTGGATGAGTCCCTATCTGTCCTCTCTGGACTGTGACAGAGTTCGTACCTTCTCAGACAGGTGGACCCCAATACTCCAGTGCCTCTCCTTTCTACCATCTGTGCTCCCCACTGTTACTGTTAGAGCGACTCTGCATTCTTCTACTAAAATCATTACCTAGTATTAGATCAGTACACGACCTTTGTTCTCTAAGCTGTGTGCTTATTAAAGAGGAAAATTTCTATAAAAAAAACTCCATTGGAAATGCTTCCATAATTTTACATCATGTTTATTTTTTCCAAGAGTATCTTCTATGATAATTTCTCATAGCATTAATATAATTAAAATGTTTATTCAATGCATAAAAATAATACCAGTTATTTTATAACACTTCATTTTCCCAGATACAGAAAAACATTAAAATTCTTTTATCCATAAGCCCTGTTTGAAAAACCAAACACATATGAATGTTAAATATGTCTTTCAAATATCCTTATATAGTTCAATATTCAAAGAAAAAGTCTATGGATTGAAAAGCACATTTATGATGGCTATGTTATTTGGAATGATAATGAAATATTTGCTAAGAATTAATTTTGTTTTAAGCTTTGTTAAGAAAATATAAGAATTTTTGAGTGGTAAGTTGCCACTTAAATTTGTGTTTTATTATATTCAATGATGAACTGAAACAATTATTTCAACTTTCCAAAGAAAGTAAATTATTTATAATAATAATAATAATAGTCTAGGAACATAAGATTTAATTTATATTAAAACAAATTTATTGTAATTCTTATCTTCCTCTTTGTAATGAAAGCAGCTTGAGGGAAGTAAATTCAACTATTTAATCCTTCCTTTAAACATATTTTTCAGCTTCTTGCTATACATATATTTTTGTTTTCATGTTTTTCACTTTAACTAATTTGCTTCAAATATTTAGTCAGCAAGAGTTTTCTCAATGTCTATTTTTAGAGGTCATGATAAAATAAGGCACTGAACATATGCATGTCAGTTTTCTTGGCAGATTCAGCTTCTAGATGAGCTCCCAGGTATTAACATAAACAGAGATGCTGTGGGCATCATATTGGCAATACTGTGATCCAATGTGGTGACACATCAGCTAAGCTGTGATACTGTACACAGATGCAAAGCAAGATAAGAAGCTTAGAATTGTAAATTAAATATTACCCCCAAATCTTCTGAAGATAGCTTAAATTATTAACAGTGCAAAATTCCATTTGGGGCAAGATTCATTCATTCAGCAAACACTTACTGAATATCTACTATGTTCCAGGCACTACTCCTGGTGCTCACAAATGAAAGTGAAGTCTCAGTCTGTCCTCAACAGAGCTCATTGCCTAGTGACTGAGGATGAGAAACTCATATATAATGGCTAAATATTCACCATGGACTCTCTAAAGTGGAGATCCCAGGGCTTTCCCATATCTAGGGAAATTAAGGAAAGCCTCATAAAGGAGGCAGTATTTGAACTGATATTTTGAGACTAAAGTAGATGGTAGCAGGTGAATTGAAGTGCTCATGGCTTAGGACTCTCAAGGGTATTGCAAAAAAAAGAAAGAAAAAGAAATGATATCCACAAAGTTTGGAGGGATGTACTAGGAGTAGGATGTTAGTAATTTGCTAGTCGCTCAATGTGGCTGTATATTAGTAGCTCAACTTCATGCTATATATAACAGCAGTGAGAGATAAAACTAAAGAATTAGAGTCAAATTGCAGAATTTCATGTCAAATAAAGGAGTTTGTCTTTTATTCTGTAAATCTTGGGGAATCAATGGAGATTTTATGTAAAGTAAGAACAAATGAAATTTATTAAGCATTCACATAGGGACTGTAGTAAGCTACATGGATGCTTTTCCCATTTATTTACCAAATAACAACATATAATTAGGCACTAAATTGTATCAGAAAACTAAAACGCAGTGAAAGGATATTGGCTCAAAACCACAGCCACTTAATAACCGATCCAACTCTTAAACTATTATTCTTTCAATTTTTAAAATTCCAAATTCTCTTTCTTTTTAATTAATTTTATTGGTAAAACTTAAATATATTTAATGATCACATTCAATGAAGGGAATTTGTACCTGTACACAGCATATCTTGATTCCTCTTTTTCTCACAATCCCCTCCCCTCCCTTCCATCCACCATCCTTTCCTTATTTACAAAAGCTTTGTTTCCATTTTTTTCCTTCTTTCTCATTTTTTCTTTGTCCTTCCTTTTCTCTCTTCCCCCTTCTAAGTTTTCTTAATCATTGATCTCTCTGTCCTACAGGGAAGTGAAATGACCCATTACCAATATGAGGTTGTGAGATTGTGACAGTGGCAGCAACTTAGTAGAGAGGTTTCAGGAGCATGGGAGGAGACAAGAAAGTCATCGAGGAAGCTTTTTCATATAGGTGGTAGCTAATGTGTGTTCCAACCAGAGATGAAGAAGGAAGAAAGCAAAATAGATTTAAGGAATAGACAAAAAAGAACACACACCCATCAGGTTCTGACAAAAGGCGAAAAGCATTTGACACAGTAAAACTGGGTACCTGAGGAAAGATTAACAAAGGGACACTTTACACAGATGTCTGTGAAACTACCCCCAGGAAGCTACTGAGAAAGCGTTGCTCTTGGAACATCATCCTTAGGTGAAGAACACAGGCAAGTCACAGTGCTCTCACATGGAGAGAAGCAACCCCAGTGTCTTCTTCTATGCTGCCAGGCCCTCTAGAAGATCCTGATTTTGCTGGGCCAACCAACAAGAATGATCACTGATTCCATTTCCCAGAGACCAAATGGAAGACACTGTACCTACAATAAGGTAGAATGTGCAGGTGTTGGTGACTGATTCAAAGAAGATAAGAAAAAGAACAAGTTAACATCAAACATGAGAAAAGCAATTAGTTGTGGTTTGATAATAATAAGTAAATAAACTAAAGATCAGGTAGGATTTTATCTGTGTCAAGCTTATTTCACTTAGCATAAAGTCCTTAGAGTTCATTCATATCATTGTGAATGGGAAGATCTCTCTTTTATTTAAAAAAATTGATATCTTCATTTTAAAAAGTACACACTACTATTTATCCATACATTTGATGGACACTTGATTTAGTTCTAATAATGCTGCAATGAATATGGCACACAGATATCTCTCTGAGATGCCTATTTTGTTTCCTTTGGCTACATATTCATTAGAGGGGTTGCTGAATGATATGATAGGGATTTTTGCTTTAACTTTCTGAGGAAACTATATTGTTTTTGGGTAATGGCTATGAGAATATATATTCCCACCAGCATTGTCTTCATATTGATGCTTACCTTTTAATTTTTTGAATAGTCATATAAAGAGTTGTGAGGTGATATCTCATTATGCTTTTGATTTGCATTTCCCTAATAATTAGTGATTTTCAGCACCTTTTCAGATCCTCATTTGGCTATTTGTATATTGTCTTTGGAAAATTGTCTATTCATGTCCTTTGTCCATTTTAAAATCAGGTTATTTTGGGGGGATGGAGATTTATTTTGTGATTGGGGCTATTGAATACTATGAGTTTTTATGTGTGTAGGAGATTTACTTTATCAAATATATAGTTTTCAAATATTTTCTCCAATTTATAGGTTTCCTTTTGATTTTGTTGTTTGCTTTACTGTGCAGAGGTTTTGCAGTTGGATGTAGTTCCACTGTTTATTTTTGGTTTTGGTGCTTGAGCTTTTGGTGTAGTATCTAAAGTCTCATTGCCAAAGCCAATATTGAGAAGACTTTCCCTATGTTTTCCTCTGGGTGTTTTGCAGCTGTAGGTCTTATGTTTCAGACTTTCATCTATTTAGAGTTGATTTTTATGTCTGGTGTAAGATAAGGATTCAACTTCATTATTTTGCATGTGGATATCCAGTTTTCTCAACATCATTCATCACAGGGACTATATTTTCCTGACATATTTTCCTGGCCATTTGTGGCTAGGTTTATTCCCGAGCTCATTACTCTGTTCCACCAGTCCATATGACTGTTTATAAGTCAGTAACAAGTTCTGATTCCTACAGTGTTGGGACATATTTTTAAATCATGTAGTGTGATACTTTGAAGTTTGTTTATGTTCCCTATGGTGCTTTGGATATTTATGATCTTTTGTGGATCCACATGAATTTTGATATTGTCATTTCTATTTCTGTGAAAAATGTCATTGCAATTTTGATAGGAGTTACATTGAATCTGTAAATCACATTGGGCAGTGTGGTGGGGGCAAAATCGATAAACATAGAGGACATTATGTTTAGTGAAATTAACCACACTGAGAAAGAAATGTACCACATAAACTACTATACTTACATTTGAAATCCAAAATAAGTAATGCCTAGAAATTCAGAGTAGAGTGGTAGGTAGCAGAGGCAAAGACAAGAGGAAATGGGGAAAGGTGGGTCAAAGAGTACAAAATTTGCAAATATGTACAATGAAGAGGTGTCAACAGCTCCCAGTGCAGAGTACGAGCCTTCCAGATGAACATGCCACAGCACCCAGTGCAGAGTAGGAGGCTTCCAGGCCAACGTATCACCACTCCCAGCACAAAGGAGGTGACCCAAGCAGGCATCAGCAGCACCCCCCACATTGAAATGAGAAGATTTGTAAACAAGCCTCAGAAGCAGACTTCCAGATCACCTAAAGCAATCCCAAAGAGAAACGAAATGGAACATGTCCCGGCCCGCGGGTAAGTCAACGGAGACCCTAGAGGGGGAGCGAGGATGAGAGGGGACAGGGGACACGAGAGATGGAGACAAGACAGGTTTCTGATCAAGTCTCGTTTATTGC
>NW_004624739.1:19735134-19793914 GCF_000247695.1 Heterocephalus glaber | reverse complement strand
TTGGATTTTGCTTCTTAATCCATTCTGTCAGTCTATTTCTTTTGATTGGTGAATTGAGACCATTAACATTGATAGTTATAATTGATAGATACTGACTCATCCTTGACATGATGTTTTACTATTGATGGTTCTTTTATTTCTTGGTGTGTTTTTTGGGGTTTTTTTTCCTTTCACTTTACTTTCTTACCTTGCCTGGTAGCTTCCCTCTGTTGGGCCTCATGGAGTTGTGGGCTTCACTGTGTTTTTGTAGGATATTCCTTAGGATTGTTTGGAGAGCTGGTTTGGTGTTCATGAAATTTCTCAGGTGTTCTTTGTGATGGAAATATCTAATTTCTCCATGGATTTTGAAAGATAATTTTGCAGGATACAACAGTCTAGGTTGGAAGTTATTTTCTTTAGGGCTTGAAATAGTTGACTCCAAGCTCTCCTTGACTTGAGGGTTTGTGTTGAAAAATCTGCTGTGATTCTGATGGGCTTTCCTTTATAGGTGATTTGTTTCTTTTTTCTAACTGCCTGTAGAATTATGTTCTTCTGTTGAGTTTCTGGGATCATGATTATTATGTGTCTAGGCATAGATTTTTTTTTTTTGATCATGGCTAATTGGAGTTCTATATGCCTCACTTGTCTGAATGTTCACTTCTCTACCTCTGTCTGGGAAGTTTTCTACTATTACTTTTGTGAACAGTTTTTAAGTCAATTGTGTTTTCTCCCGTTTTTTTGTGGACTCCTATCAGTCTTACGTTATTCTACCTTGGATCATCTAGCAGCTGCTGGATTGATTTCTCGTGGTCCCTTACTATTTTTTTGTTTTTTTGGTACCAGGAATCAAACTCCAGTCCTTGTGCTTGTGCATCAGGCAGCAAAACCACTGAGCTAAATCCCCAGCCCCATCCCTTACTATTTTTAAGAAATCTCTGTTTTCATGGTCTTTCATGGCAATCCTGTCTTCTATATCTGATATTCTATCTTCAGATTCCCTCAATCTGCTATGCATGCTTACAATGGAGTTTTTTTTATCTCCTGAATATCTGTTTGAATCTGTTTCATGGATTCTATTTCTTTATGTTGGGCAATCATGGTTTCCATTTCTTATGCTGGGCATTCATGTCTTCCAGCATATTTCTGAGCTCATCTATTTTTTTATCTGTTTCTGTTCTAGATCCTCTAGTTATGTCTTTCACTTTGCTCACCATCTCTGTAGTTATCTGGGAGATTATTTCTGTTTTGAATTTTTCTAGAGCCTCATTCATCTATTTTGTTACTTCCTGTGCTATCAGTTCAGGGTGTCCAGGTGGTGATTATCAGACTTTTCTACCTTGTTTTCCCCAGAAATTGCCTTCTGTGGGGTAGAAGCCTGAGTTTGTGACTTGTTTAAATGTCTTCTGATTTTTGGTTTTGGTACTGTCAGTTATAAGTTAATGAGCCCCAGTAAGCCAGTCACAGACCCATGAGATTCAGACAGACATCCCACTGCAAGTCCCAAACTGAGCTCCCTGCCCTCCCATAGGGCCAAACTCTGAAAGGCTCTACTACAGATTCCAGCTGTCTTTCCCCTGAAAATAGTCCAGGATCAAATGGGAAGTGATGATCCCTCCAACTTACCAAGTATGGTGGTCTGGTGTGCCTGCATTGCAGAGATTCTCTTCACTTTTCCAGTGGGCTTCAGTTTTCATCAGGGAGCCTGAGAGAGGCCCTCTCTCAGCCGTTCTCTGCAACTCAGGACAATGGTCTTTATGTTCCCCTGTGCCTCTGTAGTGTGGAACCAGGTAGCTACACAGCCAAGATCCCATAGTGGGGGGGGGGGAGCTGGCTGTTGTTATAGGTGCCCAGGTGGCTAACCCAGCAGCTGATGGACCTGCGGGGGGCAGGGGGGGAGTTCCTCATGGTCTCCTGGATGCAAGTCCATTGTGGAATGTTTTTATCCTTCTAATTCTTCTAGTGAAAATAAACTGAGACAATAATGACATGGGAAAACTGATATTTTTGTTATTACTTCTCAGCTAGTTTGGCTATAAAGCAAAGGCTTTCTCATCTGAAGTAAGTACTAAGTGGAAGATTGACATTAAAAAACAACAAAATGATATTTGAGTCTTATGGAAAATAATGAAGCTCTCTACTTATCTAACTTATTTTTCAGTTGCAACAAGATATGACAACATTTGAGTCAAAATTAAGCTAACTTACATGGAAGACTAGAAAAACAATAACCTTACTTACCCTCCTTTCCCTTTTTAGTTATCAATCCAGATATATTAGTTTAAAATCTCTGCACCGAATAAATGCTACATTCAAAACTTCTTTTAATTTTTTACTTTAATGAGTCCACGAGTATTATGAGGTTACTAATAAAAACTGTTTATCAATGGGATTACCATAAATTTCTCATTGAATAAATCATAATACTGTCATATTATGCAGTGGATAAAAGTCAATACCTGAAAACATGATTATGTATATTGGTGAAAGGAACCTTATTATCAGCCAAATTGATACATATCACACAAGTATTAAACTATCCATGTTGTTCATGTTACAATAAGTTCCTATATTGAATCTTTCAGTTTAACTTTCAAAGACAGCCCTCTGACCTTGCATAATAAGTAGATAGGTGATAGGTATAGATAGGATGCATATCTATACATAAAATGTTATATGCATGTGCACATTTGAATCACTGAATTTCAAAGTCTTATTTCCTCTTTTAATTAAATCATTATTATACTGTTTACTTTTAAAGCACTCACAATATACAAATGAAGTTGACTATTGTTTATTGCCATTTCTGTTTAATATAAGAAGCTATTTTTCTCAAAAGCTTTACAGTCACTTTTATAATGCTACAAACTGGATATGAACCTTAATTCTCTTATGTCCTGTGCACATAGAAACAAGGAAGCTGGCTCCTGCCTACCACTCAAGGAACTCTCTTCTCTATCATGCCTTTCTGGCATGCTGTCCTGCCTTGGAACCAGTAGACTATGAACTGAAAGCTCTACAAACTGTGAGTTAAAATAAACTTTTCCTCTTTTAAATTGTTGGTATTAGGTATTGTTTCTGAACAATGAGAAAGTAACTAAGACATTCTGGTAAAGCTACAAGCCTATTGGTTGGTGCCACTCTCTTTGTAAGTGCATCATCCACAGCACAAACTGTGCTGACCCCATCAGTGGATTTAGTGTCACACCCTGATCCAGTGTCACACCCTGATCCAGTGTTACACCTTGTTCCAGTGTTACACCCATGATCCAGTCATTCACAAAAGCTCCAGATCCAAGAGCATGAGACTTTAGGGGAACATTCAACTGTAAGCCATAGCACAGAAGATACACTAAAGGGCTAATTTGAACATTGTTCAGGTAGTACCTGAAGAAGAATCCTCAATCTCTCTCTCCAGAATTGCATGATTGGTAAAATTCCACTGTGGAGTTGGAATGATATGATGATAGATGGGGTGCTGTAGTTTGAAAATGGTTTGTTCTTTCTGAAACTCATGTTGAAATTTGGTTACCATGTTGGCAATGTTGGGAGGTGGCAACTTTAGAGGTGAGTAGGTCATTAAGGATAATGCCTCTCTTGTGGGGCATGGTTAGTCATATCCTGAACTTGGCTTCCTCAGCTCTCACTTGCTTTGTTTCTGCACACACTTGCTTGACCTTCTGCTTCCCACCACGAGCTAGAGCAGCATGGTTCATTCAACCAGAAGCCAAAGTAGGTGCCAGCACTACAGTAATGAATGTCTCAGGCTCAGAAACACTTCTTTATAAATTACCATTTCAGTTGTTTTCTTACAGTAACAGAAAAGGGACTAAGATATGAGTTTTTGAGATGGCTGAGACTAGAAGAAAAGAAGCTTTGTTTTTCTGTTTTTTTCCCCGTTAAGATTATCAGTACATTTTAGGTATACAATACAGTTATACTCATCACTGGGATCTTGTAACTTTACATGGTGTACCTTCATTCTTATTTTTTCCCCATTCCCCTGCCTTCCCTCCAACCCCTCCATCCCTCCCTGTTTACAAGGCCTTTGTTTCCATTTTTTTCCTTTTCTCATATTTTTTTTCTTTTCCCTACTTTTCTTTCCCCCACCCTCCCACTTCCCCTACTCCTTTAGACCTTTTCTTCCTATTTCACATCATCTATTATACATTTTGATCCTTTTTAACTTTTAGTTTCTCACACCAAAGAAACTATTTGGTATTTACACACGTGTGTCCTATCTATTTCACTTAAGAGTACGGGCTCAATGTGCATCCACTTGAAGCTTTGTGTTTCTAATTATACCACATATGGTCTATTGGAGTCACCACATGCTAGAGTTGCTAAAAACTAGGAGCTTTTAGAAAAATCAGAGTTCAAAAGTGGGTGACTGCCAAGGAAAATAAAAGAGCAGACTTCTCAGTGAAACTTGTATACTGAACAGAGTTGAAAGTAAGTTCAGCCTAGACCCAGGAAGAGAAATACCAAAAGACCAGAAAGCCAGATTTGTTGCCCTGTCAGGATCCTGGACAGTGTCAGAAACTCAAAGATCTGCAAGAACCCGAGGAAAGGTCTTGGGCTGTTCAAAATCAGTCGAGAAGCATGGGCTGTGAAACTCTCACTAAGCCATACCTATGGAAATATGAGAACAAAAAAGGCTTCATTTTGAGACACATAAAAATATGTAGTGTATCAAGAAGAATTTCAGAAGGTTAGGATTTTAACTGTGATATTTTTCAGGAATGAATAGGTCCATAGAACTGTGGGTTCTAGTTACAGGTCTGTCGCCGGCTTCCTAAATGCGCTTGCTGTTTCTTATATCTTTGAAAAATGTCTTTGAAAGTCAAAGAGTGGAGAAGGAATAGTATGATGAAAAGCAGTTGTGAGGTGCTGGTGTTGGAATATGGCTTATTCTCTCCGAAATTCATGTTGGAATTTGCTTTCCACTATTGGGAGGTCAAATTGCTAACAGGTATTAGGGCTACTCTCCTTATTTCTGAAATTATGAAACTTTTATTGTTCTAAAATCTTATAACATGAAGCCTAATTACTGTATGAATATCAGAAGGTAGTAATTCATTCTGCAGAACTGACAAATACCCATCACTTTTTACTTCTACCCTCTACCCTGTGACACAGAAGGGCACAGCCATGGTTTCATGCAAAGTGAGCTCTACCAGTGTTCTTTTCTTCATTGTTAAAATTATCTGAAGAAAATTACAATTGGTAAGAAACGTAATTAGAACTGATTCCTAGTAGAATATAGTCTAATAAAAATAAGAGGTAATTTATAACTTTAAATATTCTAAAATGGATAGCAAGATGAAAAATATCTCTTCAATTTAAAATATTACATTTAAAGAAAAGGTGTACTATTTCCAAATCTGTGTTAAAGAAGCTTGGAACTGCCTCGTTGTATTTCATACATTCATCATTCATGCCTTCATGTGACATATTATTTAGTACCTACAATATGTCTGTAACTATGTCAGGTGATAGAGCAGGACACAAAACATGCAGAGATTTCTGGGCTATTGGAGCTTACATTGCAGGAGGGGTGGGGTGGGAAGGCAAGTATGGTATGCTAAAGGGTCACACATGTTAGAGAAGAAAAAAAATAGAGGGAAGGAAGATAGTGGGTGGATGGTGGTCCAAAGAGGCCTGCTACAGAGCCATCTCAAGATGGAATTGTAGGAGATGAAGATGACTTTTAGAGTTCCTACTTTCTTAAAATAAATGAAGCAAAAATGAGGAAGCAGCATAATTGTGCTAGTTTTGATAATCCCAAAGCTATGGTTCCACTGAAGCTGTGAATGATGTGGTGAAGGTGCAGGACTGAAGGGCATACCAAATTGTGCAGAAGTTGAGATGGTTTTCTAATCTTCTAGAAAATTAGAAAAAAAAATCAGTAACTATGTGGATAAACAGGAAGATAAAAAATTGAAGTTATGCAAATCAATTTACTATTTAAGGAGAAATGGGAAGCATTGAGAAACATTTCTACAGAGAGGATCTCCAGGGAATAAGGACTTTGAAAAGTTTCAGTTTGAGTGATGTGTTTAGTTTGGATTTAAGACAAAAATAATGCAAGGAATTAATGGTCATGCTGAAGGTATTAAAAAGTTAAATTCTTTCTGATGAATGTGAACTTGCTGAACATTCAACCTTTCATTTTAAAACAGAATAAACTTCAGTATCCATAAGGATATTTACTAAGAGATAACAAATGTCAATACAAAGAACATAAAATATACAATCAAAAGAGAAACAAAAATTCATGTCTCAAAATCTATATGCCCTATTACTTGAGCTAAAAGCACATTAAACTAAGTTCCCATCTCTCCCCAGTGCCCTTTATCACCACTATGTGAGCTTGAGCTAATTTCTTATGAGGTAGAAAAGGTAATCATGGAATCCAGATTTAATATTTTTGCTGATATGCAACTTCCATTGAGAGAAGTTCAGAAGACTTTAAAAGGATCAGTTTTCTGATTGAAAACAATATAAGTAAATACTTTTAACATCTACTTCACTCATGATAATGCTTCTAGAAACAAACATTTTGGATCATTCCAAGAAATAAACCAGTCAAATAAACCAAGCAATACATTTTCTGAGAAGCCTATACACAGATGAGTAAGAAATAATAAAACAAATATCAGAGATAAAATGAAAAGAAATACATACATGTATATTCTCAACACCTCCATCACCTTTTTACCATACTTAGATATTCTCTATTATATGCACAACTTTTTCAAACTTTAATTAATTTACTGTCTATTATGAAGCTTTATTTTTATGATGTGATGCTATAAATTAAATCAAATGTAAAAGTTAAAAGAGGATATGTATATATATGTATATATAATATATATAATGCATAATTCAAAATTTCTAAGATAAAACTGACTCATTCTACCTCTGCACTTCACATGTCACAAGTTGTTTTTAAAATGATGCATTACAGCTCCACAGAAAATATGTTAGATTTTCACATGGAGATCATTCCACTAATGTGATTCAGTCAAAAGATATTTCATCTTCTGTTGTAGTCAGAAAAGAAGTGACAGATTGCTAAATGATGTTGAACTTTTGATTAATAGAAATGCACACATGGCTACAAAAATGATTTGTTGAGAAATCTAAATAAAAGTAAAGACAAATAATATTTAAAGACGAGAGAAAAGTCAAGTTTTAAGAATTGGCTAGCACTCAAAATTCAAAATGTCACTTTTCCTCATTTTTGTGTCAATTATTATTTTGCTTCTCTTTATGATATCACCATGCCTGAAAGTCCTTCAAACAATACATTTTCCATTTCACCTGATTTTCAAAGATGAAACCATTTGGTATGTATTATTCTGGTACTTTTATTTCAATCAACATTATGGTTTTCAGATCCGTAATTGACATTGCTATGGTAAAAATATAAATCTTAGTGTACACAGTTCATTTTCAGTGTTGTATAGCATTCAATGCTGAATAAATATATTACATTGTACTATTAGCTCTATAGTAATTGGTTGTTTGTGTACAAAGGTTTTAATTTTTAAAATTTTCCTTTTATTTAAAGTAATACTAAAAAGGCCTTTATAATTCCTGGAATCATGTGCAAGAGTCCCTTGAGTATATATCTACGAGAGGAATTCTAGATGTAGGGTGTGTGCACACTTAATTTTATCAGGCTGTACAATTCACTTTCCACATGTGACTATCAAAGTATACCCCTACTCTAAGTATGCATTTTCCTCTTTCTTCACATTCAACCTGGTAAAACAAAATCAAATCTTTGCATTTTTAACTAGCAGCATTAATATTAATGAGGCAAACCTCCTATTCATTGATTAGATTTTAGTGTTTCTTTCGTGAATGATTTACATAATTTTTCAATATTCTATTATTTGCCTCACTACATAATTAAAATAAAAAATATATATCACTATTTTGTCAATTATTAACATTATAAGTATATTTTCTCAGATTTGGTCTTGTCTTTTAGCTTTCTTCATTGTACATTTTAATGAGCAAATGTTCTTTCCTTTTTAAAATTAAGGTTACATGTTGAGATACTTTTATTTTAAAATTCAGTTGTAAGAAATGCAACAAGGACATGCCGTATGTCCTTGAACCAGTTTCTATAAATGAAAACAACTCACAAATCCTTAGAATAAATACCATAATCAGGATATGGGCATAAAAACCTCCACATCCTTTTCCACTGGCCTCAAACCCTGGCAATGACTCTTAAGTTCTCCAGCTCTATAATTTTGCCATTTCACCAATGATATTTAAAAACAATAAAAAGTAAATTTTTGATAGTGCCTTTTATCACCCAACTTAGGTTACTAGAGATTCATCTAGACCACTGTGCATAAACCATAGAATTTCTCTTTTGATTGTACATAATATGAGTATACCAAAGTTTATTCACACATTGAAATATATCTTTTTTTAATTTTGGGCTATTATGAGTGAAATTGCTATGAATATTTCCTTACAAGTTTTTGTGAAAACATAATTTTTTATTTCTTTGACACAAATGTCCATGCATACAATTGCTAGGTAATATAGTAGTTGAATGTTTAGCTTTCAAAGAAACTTGCCAAATGTATCTCCAAATTTATATCATTTTACATTTCCACCAGCAGGGCATGAATGATCTTTTTCTCCATATCCTCACTAGAATTTGGTACTTTACTATTCTTTTTTTATTTAGTCAGTTTGATACGTGGGTAGAGATTATTCATGGTAGTTTCAATTTGCATTCTATTAATGCCTATTAAAACTAAGCACCTTCTCATTTTTTATTTACCATGTGTATTGTTTCTTTGGTGAAATGTCTATTTAAAATCATTATCTAATTGGGTTTTTTACTGATGACCTTTATAAAATAGTTTTTTCAGTTATAATTGTTATATGATTAAAAATGTGTCTAACATATACAGTATGATAGGTTTGAACATGTTCATATGCCTGGAAATCTATCCACACAAATAAGTGAATAAATGTATCCATCATTTTCAAACCCCCAATATTGCACAATCTATTGAAATGAAGTAAATACTTTAGGTAAAATAAAAGAGATAATTTAGTATGTTTTTTAAAACATTCACTACATGATGTTTACAAGAAACATACCTAAGCCTGATGCAGTAATAAAATGCACTAGGGTCTGTTAGTGTCAGACAAAATAGATTTTAAGGCACAAAGAAGGTCATTGCATATCTACAAAGAATCAATTGGCCAGGAAAATAATATATGAATCTGTAAACATGAAACAATATACAGTAAAGATATACACAATAAGATTTTCAAAAACTATGAGGAATTGACAATTCACCAGCATAATAATAAATTTGAAAAAATTCACCTACATAAATGGAAGCACAAACCAACAAAAGTTTAGTAAATATAGATGAGACTTAAAAATCAAGAATAATACACATAAATGGATATAAGACAACTAGATAAGGGACATTTTGTACATAGAAATTCACAAATATGTACACATAATATATAGTACAGCAAGGCTGAAAAATTTAAGCCTAAAGAATCATACTTTATTATGTGGCCAATCACAATCAATTCAGAAATCAGTAGTAGAAGGTTAACATAAAATATCCCGCATTTCTGGAAACTTCTAAAAGCACCATTTTAAATAACTCATGGATTAAATAACTCAAGACTAACAAATTAGAAAACACTTCAGAGGATAAGAGAAAATGTGTCAAAATGTGTGGGATAAGGCTAAACTAGTTCTTATAGAGATACTTAAATATGTACTTGTATGACAACAGAAGAAAAATAAATGTCAATTAATCTTCAACTTCAGAAATTTGAAAAAGTATAACGTAATAAACTTGAACTAAGTAGGAAAAAATAGTATGAAGGTGAAAACAATAAAGTGGGAGCTAAATTAATGGAGAGAATATCACAGAAAATGTCAAAATAACCATATGTTGGGTCTTCTGTTAAATTTGTGCAAGAAATGTTTCACAGTCTTATTTGGGCTTTTATGTATCCTGATTTATCTAGCTTTTTTCACTTTTATCTCTCTTTTTATTTTGGTACAGGGGATAGAACTCTGGACCTTCCGCTTGCGAGGTAGGCAGTGGCACCACTGAGTTAAATCCCCAACCCTTTTATTTATCTTTTATAACATTAGTTAACATTTCATTAATCTTCTACTTCAACTTTCTTTCATAATTTAGAAGTACACATATGTTCATATTTCCAAGAAATTTTCAAATGTATATTTAAATTAACATATATATTTAATAATTAATGCCTTATCCTAAAATAATGCCAGGACCTCAGAAAACATTGACTCAATTTTCTCTCCCAGTGCTTTTCTGTTTCTAAACAATATTTAATATACTCATCGAATCTGACTTTAAATTTCTTTTCTAGTTAAGTTCTTCTCATTGGAGCCACTAGTATCTCTGCTTATCATATTATATATTATTTTAATCCTATCAAACATGTTTATTTTGTGTTCTTATGTGTTCTCCATAGTTTTTATGAAATTGATTCTACAGGTTTTAGAAATTTTATTCTTAGTCATGATTTCTTCCTTTACTTAAATTCAATACCAAATTAGGAAGACAATCCATTACTTACATCTGCAAGGTGTGTTTCTTATGTTTAGAGCACAAGTTATAATTTAATAATTTCATTTTTATAGTTGCTGCCATCTATTAGAGCTCAAATTTTTCAACAATGTCCTTTATCTTACAGTGACTTACTTGAGTTTATTTGTGTTACAATTAAAATTATATTTCACTTTCTTAGTTGTTTGTACTAATCTTAATGCGTCAAAAGTTCAAAGTTAGAAATAGTTACAGGCTCATCTCTCTAGATGACATAAATATGGAATGAAATATGGTTCCTTGAGATCTTATTTATTTGAATTTCTGTATGTGTGTTAGGACATGGTATACTTGCAAAGTCCCTCTTGTCTCTCATTGGAGAGTAATCACCACTAAGTAATATTTCCTAAAAGTCAGTCTCATATTTGCATTTCATTCTTTCCTCCTCCCATCTGGAATACTGATACAATCCCACTCTTTCTGGTCACATTTGGCTAACGTCCATTACTACCTCTAGCCCAACTGAAACATGGACTTCAGGTAGCGCTCCTTCATTGCTCCTCCAGTTTTTTATTGTTTCTTTGGGTGGCACTGGGAAATAAACTCAGGGCCTTTAGACTGAGCTACTTCCTCAGTCCTTTTAAAATTTATTTATTTATTTTTTCTTTTGAGACAGGGTCTCAGTAAATTGCTACATTGCCTAGGCCGATCTGGAACTTGAGATCCTCTTGCCCCAGCCTCTAAGGGTGTTTGGATTACAAGTACGTGTTATTATGTCAAGGTTGTTTCATACACTTTGGACATTAATAAAAGTCACTCATCCTCAATTCAGTGTCAAATTCATGAATAAAAATCTGATTACAGGAACTTGAGCTTCCCTTTTACATTGTCACAAAAGAGGAAAGAATCTGTCATTTTCTGTATGGGAGCATTCCGACTTCAAATGTAGTGTAAAACAAATATAATCTTTACTTCAGAGCAACAAAAATGACTAATAGTACAAAAAGGGAACTGATAAAGAGTGACTTGAAGTACTAGATGCATAACTTTAAGAATCTAAGAGCATGAATTTGGAAGCAGTTTTTTTCTTTAAGAAAAAGTAAAATGAAATAACAAAGAACTGAGTCTTGGATCCAATTCTCTTCAAGTATTGAAAATACTTACATGTGCACTACTTTGGTAGTAATAGATAGCATTTTGACAATAAATTAGAAGTACATATGAATGAACAGATCTGATAGAATTACACTGGAAATATTAACAGAAATAACTGAAAACTGTAAGTCACTCATCAAAGGGATCCAGAACCAACCCCTCTCACACATGTGTGTTTGCAAAAATGAATCAAGTAACCACACCAGTAAACACGTGAAGGAGAAATATAAACTGGGTACAATTTAATTGATTACACCAATCTCACTGTGACAAACATAGCAATGCTTTTCATTAAAATTTATAAAAGAACTACAAAAGTAATAAACATGGCTGTAATGTTCCTTTATTATCCAATTTCTTCACCTTCTTCTACTTCTTTTATATTTCAAACCATATTGCTTTAGCATTCAGCCAAAAGAAACAGCAGGGCGCTCTTGAACCTGTCACCAATGATTTATTAAACTCATTTTCTATTCATTTGTTTATAGATCAAACACAGAAAGAAAGGCTCAACAATATTGAACATATTTAGTAAAAATTACACACACCGAGTGTTTAAACTTTGGATTGTGCTAGCTTAGACATTTTGGAAGAAAGACAATAATTATACATAGGCAATTGCTCTGATGTAGCCTCTTGAATCAATACAGCTACTTAGTACAAGGTAGGCATTTATGTATGTTTAGCATTGGCACTCTTTCCAGAGTATGACATTTCAGGTAAATGTGCTTTATTGCAGATATGGGAAAATAGATAAACGAACTTCTTATTGACAACCTCTTTCTCACTTGCTAGTATTTATAAATGGGATGTCATTAATCTCACATTCGCTATAGCAGCAGTCTTCAAATTGGTAGAATGTGCACTCCATAAGTAAAAGATTTTGTTTTGGCTACTCTATCTTATTTATAAATGAGATGTTTCTCATGTACATTATGAAATATACAAGTATTTCCAAAAGTAGAGATTTGAAATTAATGTGCTAAGCGCTTGCAAAAAAAAATCTATTGTTTTCTTCCTGTACTCTATAGGTTATCTTCCTGAACAATCCATGCATCACACATGTGACTGTCATTCCAGAGAACCTGTGAGTCCTTGCAAGACACAGCAAGTGACTGAATACAAGTACCTACAGATAGCAAGATACTACAGATATTGAGGGCTTTTCTGATAATTTCATATAGAATCAGAAGTTTTTCATTAAACAGTCTTTATGTTTAATGAATATTATGAATATATGGTTCCACATAATAGAACTTGTATTGCCTAGCAATAAAAGCATATGCCTCACCAATAGCTGGCATTCCAGAGAAAAAAGACTGACCTCGAGGCTGGGGATTTAGCTCAGTGGTTCTGCCTCCTGCCTCATAAGTGCAATATCCTGAGTTCGATTCCCGGTATCAAAAAAAAAAAAAAAAAGACTGATCTCAGGTCAAACATAATTATGGGATATTTTAAACAGTTCAGCTTACTTTTTATTGTGCAAATTTTTTTAAAAAATAAAATGATTAATTTGTCCATTCTAAAAATAAGGATAGAATATATTATCAAGCTGGATACTCTGGTTTTGCTATATTCAACACTTACCAGATACAGAAGGTCAAATACTGTATGATGTATCTTCTATGTGAAATCTAAAAATGTTGAACTTGTAAGCAGAATAGTGCTTAAGAGAGCCTGAGAATCCAGGAGAGATGAGGAGATGTTGGTCAAAGTACACAAAGTTTCTTTTAGGAAGAATATTTTTAGATCTATTATATATCAAGGTGACTGTAGTTAATAATATAGTTTAAATTTCTAGGAGAATGTGCTTCAAATATCTTATTGTAAAAAATAATGGAGGAGATGGTGGTTATGTTAATTAGCTTGGTTTAATCACGTTACATTGTGTATATAGTAGTATAATAAAATACCACATTGTATCCCATAAAAACATAATTATGACATATTAATAATATTAATTCTGTTTTAAATATGCATAGGAAAAGAATATCCACATTTTTAATTTAGGCAGTTTTGCTGTTGTTTCAGTATTCATTTTTTCTTTTTTGCACATTATTAAACACAGAAGGTGGCCAGATGTACCTATTTACATTTAGAAATGGTAAGAAAATGTGTTATAGAGAGTTGAATCACTGTGGAGGTGTGTTTGATTGGAAGTTTAAATATATGTCACCAAAAATTACCAAAAAATTAAAAATAGAACTACTATATGATTCATCAATCTTACCCCTGGGTATATATATCCAAAGGAAATTAAATCAGTATGTTGAACAGGTGTCTGTACTCTCATATTCATGGAACCTTTACTCAAAATATTTACTAAGAAATGGAAACAATATAAGGCTCCTTCAACTGATAAATGAATAACAAAGATGTACATGGACACATAGAAATACCACTTAGCCAAAAAAAGAATGAAATCCCTCATTTGTTGATAGCATGACTGAAACTTGTGGTCAATCTGTTGCACAAAAAAGCCTGGCACAAAAGATAAATATCACACTATCTCACCCATATGTGGAATCTAACAAAACTGATCTCACAAAAGTTGAGAGTGAATGAAGATTACCAGAGGTTTATGGCTGTAATGTTCCTTCCTCACTCTCTTTCGTTATCTTCTTCTACTTCATTTATAGTTTAAACCCTATTGAGTTAGCATTCAGCCAGAAGAAACAGCAGACCACACTGGAGCCTGTCACCAAGAGTTGATTAAGCTCAAATAATGGGGAAGAGGGCGTCAGTGGATACTAAGTTACATTTAGATAGACAAGGAGTTCTGGTGTGCTATTGGACCGCAGAGTGAATTAACACATTAACAGTATTACACATTTCAGAAACCTAGAAGAAAGCTTTTTGAAAGTTTCTATCATAAAGAAATGATAAATGTTGCAGGAGATGGAGGTATTTAACCTAAAAGCTAATAAGTATATTATATATAACAAGTACATTTCAAACATAAATATGTGTGTGTTAGAAAATCAGAAGCACCAAAATCTAAATTTCTAAAATAAGAAGATTTGGGAAGGAATCACATTTGTACTAAACTCTTCTATAACTTCGGACTCTTTTGCAAGAATGTATAGCATTTACCATTTGCCTCATTTTAAACTCACTGTCCTGTGATAGGGTTTCATTTTAATAGTGCTGCTTTTTCATGATAAAAGTAGATCAATGTCTCTGTACAGCTCATATATCTTCTTAAAGAGGCCAGAATCTATCTAGTGAATATCTCCTAGACTATAACAAGGTCCATAAGATTACTGTAAACTTAAAATACACAGTTTAACCAGGCAAAGTAAGATATTTTAGTAAAGCAGAACTATTGATTTGAAACTACAATATATTTTGACACAATGCAAAGTTAAAGAGAAAAATTAAGGCATATTGTATTTTATAGTGATATATGCCTGTGCTCATGCAAATTTAATAACCATGACCATTGTAAGTTACTTCCATACAGGAGAATTTTAGGCACCCATATATGCAAGCAGCAGATTGAATTGGGGGCAACAGATGTGAGTGTTAATTTTAAATGTCTGTGGACAATGTGAAAGTCAAAGACATGATTTTAGAGTGCAAACAAGATTTGATTAAGAGATAATGTTACATGTTATATTTTTAAACAACTACCTAGACTCATGGAGTTGACAAATCAAGGAGTACATCACTTTGATACAATCTTCTTTTGTCTTTCTAAATATCTTCCTAAAGGCAAAGAGGTGAAATGTTTTACTCAACTTTGAGTTATGGGATCTCAGACCAAATTCTAATATATTCTTAGACTATGAAAATATTTTATTTTATAATTTAAATGTAAATTGATCTTTAAACAATAAATAATTACCTAACATCCATTTTAGGAAACATGGTTAATTTTTTGGAAAAATATTCTCTAATAAATAATACCCTTATCCTATTTTTGAAGGAAGTTCTAAAACATTGGATCAACAGAAAAATACGTTTATAAATAATGTGTATATATATATATACACACACACACACACACATACATACAATATCCATGACTAACACATTTGCTAAGATTTTTATCAGAGAGAAAAGGAAGAAAACTGATAAAATACAAATGTTCCTCTTGACCAGCAATATTATAATACCCAAATTTTTTAAATGAAACAATTCTGGGAGTTCTATACTATGCTATAAATGATATACCATTTAAAATTATATAACTTATTGGTGGGAATTCACGCAAAAAAAAAATGAAGCAAAACAAATATCTTTAACACATAGCTACATCCCTTACAACAATTTGAGGAGACATGAATATCACACTTCTGCACAGTTATTTTTGTATGATAGTTCAATAGAATTTTATTTTAGTAACTATCTTTATTCATTTTTTATATTTCAGTGAATTTCAAGGCTTCCCTGTGAGAAAATCATCTATTTTATTAAAGTCTTACCTTTGAAAATTTTTAAAAATATTTCTACTGAAAATTATCAGCAAAAGAGTATGATAAAGAACATTGGACACATTGAGTGTCAGAGGGAATGAATTGGAAAAACACAAGTTATTCATAATGAAGCTAGGTGTGGTGGTGCACAACTGTAGTCCCAGTACTTGGGAGGCCAATCCAGGAGGACTGCAACTTCAAGCCCAACTGAGCTACCTAGCTAAAGATACCACAAAAGCAAGCAAACAAAAAAGAGTAAAAACCCGGGTTGTTCAGGAAGAAAATATCACTTGTAATCTAAAGGGACAATACCTAACAAACAAATAAAAACCACAAATAAATCTTTACTTTTGTATTCTAAAATTATATAAATTTTATATTTAGATAGCATTACCACAGAAGTAACATTCTTCCATGACAAATGAACATAACAGGGAAATACTGTAAGAAGAATGAGAAACTGCCAAATTCTCTCTAGTGCTGCTGCTTGTTGACATTCTCCTCAATCTGTTTTACATGGTCTCTCAACACTTAATGTGCAGAACATTCACATTTGCTGGCCCAGTACTTTTTAGTTGCATCCCTTTGCTTAGCCTGTTACTTAACATGCCACAAGATGACAGGGAGAGCAAGATGGAGAAGATATGTATTCCCTTCATGGCTTATGCCTGTAACGCTTCCCAGTACTCCTGTCTACCAGAAAGGTCACCATCTTTGTAGTGCACTGCTCTGGATGCTGGTAAATACATCCCAGAGCTTAGATTGCTACCCATTCAATAATGATGTATATCCATTGGTCCTAAGTGACTACAGATCTTTATTCCTCTTATCTATAAATCTACAGTGTGATCAGTACTAAATAAACAGGATATTCCCAAGTGACTTAAACACTGGATGTAGCATCAGTATCAGGAGTGATGTTGTAAATTTACAGGGTCCATATTTTCCCAAAGGGATTAGATATGCTAGTTAATTATATGACTGATTGGCTTTTCTGTGTAATAATTTAATACATACTTCCATGTTTGGCTTTTTAATCCTAGGATAAATAACTTCTGGTCATGGATAATTTTCTTTTAGATAAAAAAGATGTGATATATGAAAATTATCATGATAAAGAAAATTATAGGATTCATCACTGTACCATCAAGGTAATCAATTATTTGTTCATTTATTTTTATGGAAGAAATTAACATATTGAAAACACAAATTGATAAGGATTTTCAAATTATAAAATATTTTTGTTTTATATCTACATTTCAGGCCCTATGTGGAGTCTTGAACCTTTATTTTTTGTTTATTTTTTAATCAAAAACTGTTTTTTGAGCCTTGATGGAAACTGAGAGTCCCTGGACCAATAAGTAATATGAGAGGTCAAGGACTGAGCCTTGGTAATAATGAAGAAAGGGGAGAACTTAAACATTCTAGGAATTTTAAAAACTTTTTTGCTGAAATGTGTGAAGTTTCTGATTTACTTTGTTTTATAAGTATAGCTGTAAGCATTTCTTAGAATTCACTCTTAGTCTCTACAAAATTCAACCACAGGTTAATATCAAGATTCCAAGCAATTGTCCTTTTGTTTCATAAAATATTGTAACTTCAGAGAGTATGTAATTAAATTAATGAGAGCATTTTGTAGCAATTTATTCCTAACTTTGAAAAACAGGGAAAATATGGAACAATGAATAGAGAATAATGTAGTTAATAGAAAAACATATTAGAAGTCCAAATTCTATAACTATGAATTAAAATAGCAATGCACTATCATTTTGGTTAGCATATTGAAGAAAATTTAACATGAATATACAATGTCAAATCAATAGGAATTTTTATACATTGAATATGAACTTAAAAAGCACTGCAGGGAAAAAAAGCATAATCAGAAGGCCAATGGAAGGTGGAATTGGGAGGCTTTTTATTTTTATCTTCCTGCTTTTCTGTGCTTTGAAAACTTTCAAGCATAGGCACAAATTATTAAGTTTAGTAAACGCATTTTAAATATACTACCACATGTACTCTAGGGTAATACTTTGTTTACAGGATTTTCTAGAAATAATATTTCTTTGGGAAGAAATGACTACATTTCTGAAAATCGGCCTATGGTTCATGCACCTGTGCCGCCTCCTCACTGTTAGGTCCTCCATACCCTCTACTCCTGGAACCTTCTGCTCTTGTAATGAGACAGAATGAACATGCTGATAACAGAGTGAACATTTTCTTTTGCTATAAATTAGTTCCTGTCACAATTCCAACTCAAACAGGTATGACTAAATAAAAAGTTTTACTTTTAATTCCTTAATTTTCATTGCAAAATGAAATGAAAGCTCTGCCTTTGGAGCATTTTAGTAATCAACTCTGCTACCAAAACTGCATGTGGTAATATTTCCACCTCAAGGAATTCATGCTCTAGCTAGAAAATTAGATACAGTAATTAAATAATTACAAAATGGTGTGAAATATTAGAACAGTTGTCTATTTAGAAGTGCAACTGAGTAAAATGAAGCAAACCACTGTACTTGGAGAAGAGTCTAAAGAAAAAGATGCCATTTGGAGAAGTAACTATGAAGTAAAGTAGAAAAGAGCTAAGCCAAAGAGAACTCTGAAAACAAAGGCATAAAGAGTCTGGAAAACATAGAATGGGGCAGGGAACAGCCAAAGTTGCAGTGACCAGATTGCTACAGATGAAACTGAAATCTACTTGAAATCAGCCTTAGGTGCATTAGTAAGGCATGCTGAGGTGATGGCATTTGTGCTACAGATGGGACAGCAAAAGACACACTGGCAGTGAGTATGGTATAAGAAGCCCTGAGGTTTCAACACAGGATGTTTGACTATTGAATTGAGGGATTTTAGGGTACCTGAGTGTGTCAGGCATGGGGGATAGATCTGTGGTGGAAGTTACTCACAGTGACTAATATTCCTTTGTTCATTTAGTAGCACATTAATTTAGTCACAGGGTCTCTGATCTCTAATGGATAAACTGGGACAAGGCAGATGATACAGTATGGGGAGAATCTGAAGCCTTCCTCATCTTGGGGTACATATCATTCATCCATGCATTTCTTTATTTTGATTCTGACCTGCTAGGTATTGCCTTCTGTGTTGTAAATCATGGTAACCATATGATTCATTTTTTTAATAACTCAATTCTTTATTTTAGTCATTTCAGTTACATGCCATGTTGGTATGAAATTCCACTCAAGGAACTGTTTGTCTCTCTATTATACTCTGGCTAATACAAAGGATAATGTGTTTAAATAACAGAATGCCTTTCATTAAAAGTTGAAGTATTAAAAATAACATAAAAATCCATCCAATTTTTGTTTGATTTTTAACTGTACTATTTATAGTATAAAGAAAGTCATTTTAACCCAATTTGTATAATAGTGGGCTTCAAAAACCCATCCCTTACTTTTCTACTGTAAATTTTGAGTTTAGTGTAATAGTGGTTGTGCATCTCAGTATCTTCTCCTGAGAGATACAGGAAGCAATATTTGTGTTTACTCACTTGGTATGACAAAGAGCAAAATGTGCAGACCTGTGCAGAAGTGTCAAACTAGGATTTTCATTTTCATCTACATTATGCTCTGCCTAACGGGTTTTGTGTATGTTTACCTGACCATCACACAGGGTATAATACACCCACACTGCTCTAGAATTTGTTTCTGAAAGAGTTTTCTTTTGATTTTCCTGGTAGAAGTAGCCCAATTCAATACAATGACACATGAAAAACCAGATTTGCAAGTTTTGGAGGAGGTCAACAGTCAATCATCAGATTAATCATGCATGGATGATGAAGATGATCCATCATGGTAAAATACATGTTTTCATAACAGAAGAGTGGTGTGGGTTTATGATGATGATGATGATGATTATAATGACATTGATATTGGCCATGTAAGCCAAAGTTCCTGTGATGGTGAAATGGAGCAAGAATCAACTGATACAGACACAGAGAATGCAGACCTCCTTGATTCAGATGTTGAAGAAAATAGCAATATGAGTGCATATTTGACTAGTTGAAATGTTGCAAAATGATCATTCAAACAAATGGAATGATTAATGTTAGAACTAGGTCCAAAAATATAGTGAGGACATTGGCAATATAATGGTGAAATATATTGGACAGAATGCCAGCACTGCCGTTCATTGTTGGAAATTTTAACAGATGAAGTGCTACAAGATGTGAAATATGTAAAAGATGTAATACAAGTAAAAGTTCTATATACACCAATACTCATACTCAGAAATGTATTTATTATGACACCTCACTATCTGAACTGAAAGCATTCATAGGTTTGCTGTACTTAGCAGGGGTTTCTCATGGTAATCACAGGAATGTAAACAACTTATGGAAAAGTAATGGGTGTGGGCGGGCTTAACTTTTGTAGAAAAACAATGACACTGAGGAAATTTGGTTTCCTTCAAAATTGCCTGAGGCTTGATGACAAAACCACCCACCAAGAAAGAAAAAGAACTGATAATCTAGCTAACAAATTTGTGAACAATTGTCAAGTAATGTACACACCATCTGAATACATGACTATTGAAGACTATCATTGCAGCATTTCATGGCCATTGTAGCTTCAGGGAATACATCCCCCAAAACCTTCAAAATATGGCATAAAAATTTATGCCCTTGTAGATGTGAAGACTTATTATGCTTCCAATTTAGAAATTTATCCTGGAACTCAGCCACCAGGTCCTTATTTGTATAGTTATAAACCAAATGATGCTGTGAATGGATTTGTTGTTCCCATCTCCCAAACCAATCAGAATGTGATATTCACAAATTGTTTTACCAGTTTCCAATCAATGTCACATTTGGTAACAAAGCAGAAGTTGACCAGTATATGAACTGTATGCAGGAATAAAGCAGAAATTCCAAATGAAATGTTGCAATTTCAAAACAGAGAACTGTATAGTACAATCTTTGGATTTCAGAAAGATTTACATTGGCTTCATATATAACAAAAAAAGCAAACTGCTCCTGCTAATGTCAACATTGCACCATGATAGAAGGGAAAACTCAACAAACCAGAAGCTTGAGATACAAAGTTTTTACAACAAAACCAAAGGTGGAAAAGATGTTGATGAGTTTTGCAGTAACTATGGTGTCACTCAAAACACAAAGCGTTGGCCAACGATTATGTTTTACTCAACCCTAAACATGTGTCATAAATAGTTTGATAGTTTACAAAGAAAATAACAAGTGCAAAATATCACAAAGCATAAGAAATCATTTACAGCAGAGGGAAAACAAAATGTTTCTGCCCAGGGAACTATGCAAAAAAATTGTGGAGCACACTGGTGAGCTGACAGGTGAATATCAAGGTACAGCATTCCAAAGACCTACTAGGACAACAGGAAAACCAAAAGGATGTCAACTATGCGCTAAAAGAAGAACAAGAAAACAAAACACACATTCTATTCATTGAAGTGATACTTGTGTATGGAACATGCAATTTTCATGTGTGACGAATGCCTTGGGTGTGACAATTGAAGCAAAGACTATTTTTGTTGTACAATTCTATTGGCATTTTTATTGTAGTTCACATAGGTTTTTATTTCTGACATTATCTTTTAGTTTTTGTAACCAAGTAAACAGCTGATGTGAAAATGTTCATGTTTATTCTAAACATGCAATACATATTAAGAATTCAGGACTGGGGATTTAGCTCAGTGGGGCCAAGCCTACATAGAAAGCACTAGGTCCTGAGTTTAATCTCTAGTACCAGAAAAAAAAAAGAATTTAATACTTTATTTTAGTGATATTTGATGTTTCTCTTAACTACACATTGTACAGTATAATAAAAACCTCCTGAAAAAACAGCAAGACTACTAAGATGTCAAGTATATTCCACAAAAAGACCAGGAAAGAAAAGTACATGTGATGTCAGTGTAAATGATACATGTGTATGTAACATGCTGTTGTCATGTGCAAAGACTGCCCTGATGTGATAATTTAAGTAAAGATTATTTTTTTGTAGAGTGCTATTGGTATTTTCATTGTAGTTCACATAGGTGTTTATTTCTGATGTTATTTAGACTATACACCAAAAACTAGTCAATATTGAAAATTCTGATGCTTTTTCATGAACACTCAATAAATATTAAAAATTCAATACTTTATTTCTGTGATTTTTTCCTGTTAAGCACTCATTCTTTAATATAATAAAACTCATAAAATTAAAATTAATAATTCATCAATAGAAATACTCTAAAGAATAAATGTGGGATTGACACACCTATGTTTATGCACCTTTATGAAAAAAAATGTATTTTGCCCCTCTTATAGGCTCTGTTACCTCTATTATTCTGTGATGTTGGTTGTTAATGGACTCATATATTTACATATATTGCATATAAATATGTAAATATGTATGCCCAATTTATAGCAACATAAAATTGAATTAATTAAATAAAATCACTTTCTTTACTTCCCAGCATTATTAATTAATTCATTCAAAAATATTTACTGAGCTTCTTTTGCTAAGAAAAATTTCATACATTGGAGAAATAGTGAATAGAATAAAATCTCTGCCAAGATGTAGTTCTAATGGAAGAAACCAAAAACAGACATGAAAATATACAATAGAACACATGATAGTGACTAGTCTTTCAGAAATCAAAATCAGAATTTAAAAATTGATTTACCTTGAGAGGAAAGGCTATATCCAATGAGTGGTCAGGTAAGATTTTTCTGACAAGCAAATGTTTTCAGCTGTGCCCTTCATGACCTGGTTTGGAATTCTTTTCAGACAATAACAATAGGAGTGGCAAAAAAAAGCCAAGAAGAGAATAAAAAGTGATCATAATATAGAATCATGGGCTATAAAATGGCAACAAAAATGTATTAGCTCTTAGGGAGAGTGGGTGATTTATAAAGAAAAAGTGGGGTGACAGATGAAGGGTTTGAAGGATTGGTGCATTAGTAGCTTAACTAGAAGAAGGGGAGATTCTGGGTGGTATTGACAGGATGAATCAAATATTTCACCCAATGAGAAATGTGGCAAAGAGTACCCTGAGGCCACCCCCCACAGCTACTCTTTCATTTTTTGTAGAATAAAATCACTCAAGTTTCATTTAGGTACATAAATGTCAAGCTACAATCAATACATGTAACTCTGACACACTGCAAATTTAGCTCTAATCTGCCACAGTAAAGTACATATCATGATAAAGCAAGTCCCACATATCTTGTTTCTCTGCATATAAAGCTATGTTTACACTACACTGTAGTTTATAAAGTGAACAATAGGGAGGAGCAGAGCCCCCCAGTGCCAAGCAGGTGATCCGTGTGGGTGCCAGCAGCACAACCCCCGCCCCCTTGAAATAAGATGACATGGAAACAAGTCTCAAAACCAGACTTCCAGATAACCTAAATCAATCCCACAGGGAAATGAGATGGAAAAATCTGATACTTAACCACCTGGACTCCCTGAATGGCAACAAAAGAGGATCTGGAAAAAATGAAATCAGAAATAATTTCTCACATAACAGCCGAGATTGTGCCCAAAGTGCAAGACATGATTAATAAATCTAGAGTGGAACAGATTAAAAAAAAATAAAGGAGCTGAGGAACATGATGGAATTCCAACATAGGAAACAACTGGAATCCATAAAACAGATGCAAACAGATTTCCAGGAGATTCAGAACTCCATTAAAAGTTTATGCAGCACAATGAGCCAATGTAAGGACATAATTTCAGATATAGAAGATAAGATTGCAATTAGTGACCAGGAAAAGAAAAATTGCTTTAAAATAGTAAGGGATCATGAGAAAGCAATCCAACAGCTGCTAGATTATGCAAAGAATAATATAAGACCGATTGGAGTCAATGAGGAAACAGGAGAGAGTGCAGATGACATAAAAAAACTTTTCACAGAAGTGATGGCAGAAAACTTCCCAAGGAGGGGAAAAGAACTTGACATAAAAATAAGTGAGGCATATAGGACTCCAACTAGCCATGATAAAAAAAACTACACATAGGCATATAATAGTTAGGATTGCAGAAACCCAACAGAAGAACAAAATTCTACAAGCAGTGAGAGAAAAGAAATAAATCACAAACAAAGTAAAGCCCATCAGAATCACAGTGGACTTCTCAATGCAAATCCTTAAGGCAAGAAGAGCTTGGAGTGATGTATTTCAAGCCCTAAAGGAAAACAGCCTCCAACCCAGACTGATGAACCCTGCAAAACTATCTTTCAAAATTGATGGAGAAATAAGATACTTTCATGATAAAGATCAGCTCAGAAACTTCATGAATACCAAACCAGCACTCCAAAAATTTTAGACAGTATTCTAGGAAAAGACAATGAGGATCACAACCCCAGGAAGTGCAGCAAAATTAATCCATCAGGCACAACAAGAAATTAAACCAAAGGGGGAGAATCCAACAAAAAGAAAAAGTCATGACAAGGGTAAGTCAATACATATCAGTTATAACCACCAATGTTAATGGTCTCAATTCACCAATCAAAAGAAATAGGCATAATGGGTCAAAAAGCAAGATCCAAAAATATGCTGCATACAAGAAATCCACTTAATTTTTTTTTAAAAAAAGCATAGACTGAAAGTTAAAGAGTGGAAAGCAATAGTCTATGCGACAGGAATTCCCCCCAAATCAGAGTAGCTATCCTCTTTGCAGATCATGTGGATTTCAAACACTGAAGGACATTATATCCTTATAAAGGGAACAATCCAAGAGGAAGAGATGACAATCATAAGTATCTATTCACCAAACACTAGTGCACCCAAATATATAAAACAAATATTAACGGACATGAAAAATCAAATAACACTCATACAATATTATAGGGGATCTCAATACCCCACTGTTACAAATACATAGATCAACTAGACAAAAGGTAAGCAATGAAATACTAGAACTCAAACACTTGAATAAATGAACTTAACAGATGTTTACAGAGTGTTCCACCCCACAAAAGCAGAATACACATTCTGTTCAGCTACACACAGGTTAGTCTTCAAATTAGGCCACATAGTCATTCATAGAACATGTTTAAGTATGTGCAAAGGAACTGAAGTTATCACCTGTATATTATAAAACCATAATGCGATGAAATTGGAGATCAATAGCAAAAGAAAATGCAAAAATTTCATAAACAAATGGAAGTTGAACAACACACTTCTGAATAACCAATGGGTCACAGAGGAAATTAAAGAAGAAATCAGAGAGTTCCACCAATTAAATGACAATAATAATATATATCAAAATCTATTGGACACAATGAAAGTAGTCTTATGAGGGAAATTCATAGCAGTGAATACTCATATTAGGAAAAACAGAGTGAGCCCAATTAAATAACATGTTCCTGAACATCAACCTTCTAGGAAAAGAAGAGCAGGACAAACTCAAAGCTCATACAAGGGAGAAAATTAAAAGATCAGAGCAGAAATCATTGCAAAAGAAACTAAGAGAAACATACAAAAAAATCAATGAGACCAAGAGTTGGTTCTTCAAAAGAATAAACAAAATTAACAAACCCTTAGCCAACCTTATCAAAAAAAGGAAAGAAAAGGCCCAAATCCATGCAATTAGGAATGAAAAGGGTGAAATCACAATGAACCCAGCAGAAATCCAGAGGATCATCAATACCTACTTTGAAAACCTATATGCCAATAAGTTGGAAAACACGGAAGAAATGGACAGATTCCTAGATATGTCTGAATTACCAAAGTAGAATGAACATGACCTAAAAATTCTAAATGACCCAATATCAATCAATGAAAATGAAAATGTAATTAAAAACTTACCAACTAAGAAAAGGTCCTCATGTCTTCACCACTGAATTCTACAAGACATTTAGAGAGGAACTACTGCCACTACTGTTTAAACTCTTCAATGAAATTGAAAGGGAAGCAATACTTCTGAATTCATTCCTGGAAGCAAGCATCACCTTGATCCCCAAACCAGAGAAAGACCCAACCGAAAAAGAAAATATAGGCTAATCTCACAAATGAACATAGATGCAAAAATCCTTAATAAGATACTGGCAAATAGAATGCAGAAGATCATCAAGAAGATCATACACCCTGATCAAGTGGAATTCATCACAGGGATGCAGGGATGGTTCAATATATGCAAATCAATAAATGTAATACACTACATTAACAGAGCCAAGGACAAAAACCACATGCTCATCTCAATAGATGCAGAAAAAGCATTTGACAAAATCCAGCACGCATTTATGATAAAACCCTACAAAACACTGGAATAGACAGTTTCTACATCAATCTGATAAAAGCCATCTATGAAAAACCAACAGGCAGTATCACCCTAAATGGTCAAAAACTGAAATCCTTCACACTAAAATCAGGAACAAGACAAGGATGTCCTCTATCACCAGTCCTGTTCAATAGAGTTTTGGAAACACTACCCACAGCAATTAGACAAGAGATAGAAATAAAATGAATAAAGACAGGAAATGAAGAAATCAAATTGTCATTATTTGCAGATGACATGTTACACTATAAAGAAGATGCCAAAAACTTCACCAAAAGTATTCTAGACTTAAAAAACAAATTCAGTAAAGTACCTGGATACAAGCTCAACACACAAAAATCAATAGCTTTCCTCTACACAAACAACAGACTCACTGAGAGAGAAATAGGACAAACAATTCCTTTCACAATAGCATAAAAAAAAATACAAATATCTAGGAATCAACCTGAGAAAAGTAATCAAAGACCTCTTCTCTGAAAACTATAGCACTCAGAAAAGAGAGATTGAAGATGACATCAGAAAATGGAAAGATATCTCTTGCTCCTGGGTAGAAAGAATCAACACAGTGAAAATGTCCATACTTCCAAAACTGCTATATAGATTCAATGCATTCTTAATTGAAATTCGAGCAGCATACTTCACAGACCTTGAGAAAGCAATCCAAAAATTCATCTGGAACAAGAAGAGACTTGGAACAGCAAAAGCAATTCCAGGCAACAGAGACAAGGCAGGGGGTATTACAACTCCCAACTTGAAACTATACTACAAAGCTACTGTGATAAAAACAGCATGGTACTGGAAAAGAAACAGATCTGAGGACCAGTGGAACAGATTAGAAGATGCAGAAACAATGCCAGACACACTCCGCCATCTCATCTTCGACAAAGGAGCCAACACCCTCACTGGAGGAAAGATAGCCTCTTTAATAAATGGTGCTGGAGAAATTGGGTTTCAACTTGCCAAAGATTAAAACTAGACCTATTTCTATCACCATGCACTAAACTAAAATCAAAATGGATTAAAGATCTAACGATTAAAACAGAAACTCTGAACCGGCTGGAACAGAGGTTAGGTAGAACTCTTGAAGACATTGGTATAGAAAAGATTTTATGAAAAAAACCCTCAGTTTCCTGTGAACTAGCACAAACAATCAACGAGTGGGATCTCTTCTTACTAAAAAGCTTCTGTACAGCATGAGAAATCACCAACAGCATGAAGAGACAACCCACAATGTGGGAAAAATTTTTCACCTGGTGTTCCTCAGACAAAGGTCTACTCTCTAGTTTTGGGGATCCCCTTGGTGAGAGACTGGAACCTGAAGACAGTACCCAACGAAACCTATTAAACGAAGGGCACGGGCAACCAGAACTCTTGGAGTTAAGGTGAGGTTTATTGGTAATATTCCTTTTTTATACATTTTTCTGTAGGGTACATCAATCATTAACAGTTTGCAATGCTAGTCAACTAACCACCAGTTATATCTGTGAGTACATAAAGCATCTAAAGAACCATCTCCTTTAACTATGCTCCTTTAATCTTAGTGCATCTTATCTAAATCATCCTAGCTACTTAAAGCTTCTAAAAAGTTTGCTCTTCTTATCTAGTCTTATACCAAGCAAATATTTGAGAGTCTCAAGGGACCACAGTGGAATAAACACTGTGGGATCCACAAACAGCCTTCTGAAGTTATCTTTAACTTCTCTATCTGGGCCTGCCACAGACATCAGGACAATCTGTCTTCCCAAGGCTGTCCAACAGCCCATGAATTTCTCATATCCTCCATATTCTAGAATCTATAAAGAACTTTAAAAAATCAGATCTCCCACATTTAAAGACCCAATCCAAAAATGGGCATCTGAAATGAATAGACATTTCTCAAAGAAGTAGAAATAGCAAATAAACATATGAAAAAATGTTCCACATCACTGATCATTAGAGAGATGCAAATGAAAACAACACTGAGATTCCACCTTGCCACAGAAAGAATGGCTGCTGTCATGAAATCAACCAATAACAAATGTTGGTGGGGCTGTGGGGAAAGAGGAACCTTGCTCCACTGCTGGTGGGAGTGTAGACTGGTGCAGCCACTGTGGAAGTCAGTATGGAGATACCTCAAAGAACTAGGATTGGAAGTCCTATTTGACCTAGCTGTTCCCCTTCTGGGTATCTTCCCCAAAGAATTAAAAGAATCATACCACAGGGATATATGTGCACCCATATTCATAGCAGCACAATTTGTAATAGCTTAAACTTGGAAACAGCCCAATTTCCCATCAACTGGAGACTGGATAAAGAAAATGTGGGTTTTATTTTTTTTTAATAAAATGGAGTACTACTCAGCCATAAAGAATGAGAAATTAGAGACATTTATTGCTAAAGAGATGCACATTGAGGCCATACTCTTAAGTGAAATAAATAGGACACATGTGTAAATACTGAATAGTTTCTCTAGTGTGAGAAACTGAAAGTGTAAATAAGAACTTAAAGGTATAATAGATAATGTTAAATAGGAAGAAAATGGGTAAAGGGGAAGGGGAATTGGGAGGGGTAGGGGAAAGGAAAGAAGGGAATGGAATTAATATGAGAAAATGAAAAAATGGAAACAAAGTCTTTGTAAATAGGGAGGGATGGATGGGTTGAAGGGAGGGCAGGGGAATGGGGGAAAAAATAAGAACCAAGAGAGATTATGCAAACATGCAAATTCCCAATGATGAATGTCATTATATTGTATACCTAAAATGTACCAATAAAGTAAAATTGATAAAAATAAAGTGTACAATAGGATTATGTCTAAAAATAATACATATAATTTAAAAATATTTTACTGCTAATAATATGCTGGAAATACACAACCCTAAAGAATATATTAACCTTTCTGTTAGTGGAGGCCTTTGCCTTGCTACTAATGACTCTTGATGGCTCAAAGTGTTGGTTACTAAGGGTTGGGGTGAGTATGACAATGTCTTAGAGTAAGAAAAAAAATACCTTTGATGCATGAATTGACTCGCTTTCACAAAAGGTTCTTCCAAAGCTTGTGATTTTGCTGGATAGCATTCTACGCACAGTGGAGCATCTTTCAAAATCGGAAACAAGTCCCTCAAATTCTGCCACAACTCTAATTTTATGTAATGATCTAAATCCTCCATTATCATTCAATCAATGTTTCTAGCACCTTCATCAGAAGTAGATTCCATTCCAGGAAACCATTGTTTGTGCTCCCCTCTAAGAAGCAGCTCACCCATTAAAGTTTTGTCATGTGACTAGCTATACAGTCACATATTCTGGCTGCAATTTTAATTCCAGCTTCCTTGCTAGTTCCATCATATTTACAGTGCCTTCCGCCACTGAAGTCTTGAAATCTTTGAACATATCCTTCTTGGTAGATAGTGATTTCTTCCAAAATCCCATTAATGTTGGTATATTGGCCTCTTCCCATGAATCACAAATATACTTAATAGCCTCTAGTATGGTGAATACTTTTCAGAATGTTTTCAATTTACTTTGTCTAGATCCATCAGAGCAATCACTGTTACTAGAAGCTATAGTCTTATTAAATATATTCCTTAAATAATAAGACTTGAGATTTAGAGTTACTCCTTCATCCATGAACAGCAGAAGGTACATTGTGTCAGAAAACATAAAAACACTAATCTCATTGTGTATCTCCAACAGAGATTTTTGGTGACAAAGTACATTGCCAATGAGTAGTATATATTTAAAGGAATCATTTTTTCCTGAGCAGCAGATCAAAACAGTGGGTTTAAAATATTCAGTAAACCATGTTGTAAACAGATTTGCTGTCATTCAGACTTTGTTCTTCCATATACAGAGCAAGACAAAGTAGATTTACTATTATTCTTAAGAGCTCTAAGGCCTTGTGTACAGAATAATAATGCCTTCACCTTGGAGTCAGTAGCTATGTTAGCTTGTAAGACAAGAGTCAGCCTATCTTTTGGAACCAGGCACTAACTTCTCCTTTCTAGCTATGAAAGTCCCAAATGGCATCTTCCAATATAAGACTGTTTGTCTTCATTGAGGATCTGCTGTTGAGGGTAGCTATTATCGTCAACTACCTTGACTAGATGCTGTATAACTGCAGCTTCTACCTCAGCACCAGCTGTGCTTCAGCTTGAACTCATGTTTTGGACCGTGCTTCTTTCCCTAAACTTCACGAACCAACTTCTAGCTTTCAACTTTTCTCCTGCAGCTTCCTCACCTCTCTCAGCCTTCATGCAGGGCTTGATGTAATGACACTGTGGAAGACACTTAGCTCCCTCAATCACTTACTGGGCAGAGCTATCCCTCCAAATCAGATTTTTTAGCCTTTAAAATGTTATGTGGCAAAGAAATGACAATGTATTTTTAGACAATAAAGGCTGTGGTTTCTTTGTCAAGTTAACTGCTAATAAGTATCTAAACACCTTTCTAGTTAAGCTGTGCTCCATAGACAAGCAGCATCTCAGATCTTGTTAGAAATGCAGGCTTTGAGATGTCACTCTAGACTTATTAAAGCAAACTAAGTTTCAAGGAGGTTCCCAGTCTGATTATTATGTACACTACAGCATGAAAAATATTGCTCTAACCTTTAAGGCTTGAATGTAAATTCTAGTTCTTGTGTTCTACATATGACCATGGCAATGGAGAGTTAAGGTGGGGTGAATAAAAAGAACACTCTAGTTAAGCAGATTAAATAAGAAGCCCAAATAGAAAAGCATCTATGAGATGACTGAAGTCACACAGAATGATGAGAAAAAATATTCAAGAGAAAGTGATCAAGAACCAGAATCTTTTTATTAGGAGAATGTGATGTCTAATTTCATGTGTCAACTTGACTGAGCCACTGTGTTAGATTTACCATTACCAGGACATAGTACCTGACGCCTACAATTTAAAGGAGGGGAGGTTTAGTCTGATACATGATTTCACAGGGTTCAGTGCACAGTTAGCTGCCTCCAGGGCAAAAATGGTGTGGTGGAAGGGTCTGGCAGAGAATTGCTCAACCCATGGTGTACAGGAAGCAGAGCGGCAGAACAGTGCCAGTGAAGAAGAGGCCAGGAACAAGACACAGTTTCCAAGATCATGCCTCCATGTTCCAAACACACACACCCAGAAGTATGGTTCACTAATTCCCTAGGGAGCTCTCAGTCAACCAAGTTGGCAATCTATCTTAACTGTCTCAGTCACATCACATAAAATTTTATTCTGGGTGTGTCTGATGGTATTGCTGAATAAGATTGGTACTTAAAATGGTAGACTGAACGTGTACATCATCCAACTCAATATGAATAGGCCTTATCCAATCATTGGAGAGAATGAATGGAATGAATGCCGCAGAAAAATTCACTTTCTTTCCCCAATGGCTTGCTAGAACATTAGTCTTCCAGACTAGAACTTAACATGAGATGTTCTTCAGGTCTTCAGGCATTTGACCTTAGACTGGAACTGTACCATCAACTTTTCTGGGTCTTTAGCTTGTAGGTAGCAAATTTTTGTGCAAATTTTCAGCCTCCATAGTTGCATGAGCTATACCTTATTGTATATATGTGTGCTGCTACATTTCTTCGTACAGCATTGATTGGGTACAAAGAACATTTCTAGGGGAACAGATTTTCAATTAAGTTTTCTCTTTTCTGGAATTTGTTCCTTATTTATTATATTTAAAGTTACTAAAGACTTTTCAGTAGCAAAGTGAGTATTGATAATCCATGGGATGAATAGAAATATCTGAATGGTATTTTTCTAATAACTTATCAGAAGCTGGATACCTGAGCATAAAGTATATTGTGTTTTTGGAAGGCTATATTTGTTTTTGGAAAACAAATATAATGATATTGGCTGTTCGCTTCTAACATCACTGAACAAAGAGGTACAAGAAACGGATGAGCTCCAGAACTTAAATTCTTACCTCAAGCAGCATATAAATGACCTAAAAGATTTTATGTGTTCCCAGTGGAATACCCTTATTATTCTTTTTATTATAGTGAGATGGCTGAAAATAAATGCACACTTTCATCCTCTAACTAGTTGAATTAGAACATAAATTGAATTCCCAGCCTCACAGATTGTCTATAGTTAAACTGAGGTCACTGACGGAGAGAGAAGGGGGCTGGTGGACGGCAGAGCAGTGAGTACCAACAACTCAGCTTGCCCAGGACAAAGTGCCAAGAGTCTGGGAACACCAGGTCAGGAGGAAACGAAGGGAGTGGAGGGGACACGGGAACCACGAGGGAACGGAGGGAGGAGAAGAAAATAGGACTGAGGGATACGGAGAAATAGTTCACCTCTGCGGACTGGAGACCGAGCCACCATGGAAAGCGGCCCTGTAGTTGCCTGTGGGGAGGCAGTGAAAACAAAAACTTTTCTGCTGAAGGAGAAATGGAGCCCTCACCGGGACCAGAAGAATCTTAATGCAGAGGGAGGCAGGAGTGAGAACATGAGACACTGTTTACCCGGTGACCCACTGGAATCAATGTTTGGCGAGCGAAGGCAGAGCAACGCAGAGCGCAGTGGTGCCCAGCAGGAGCAGGAGCAGGCGCAGGGTGGGAGTCGCCATGGTGTTTAGGAAAGGGCCCTGAGTTTGAACTTCAGGCTGGAACAGCCCCACAGTCCCTTCACTACCAAATCCCAAGAGTGGAAAGAGGTCAGGGCAGTCCAGTCACGCAGGCTGCCAGCGTTGGACAGCTGACCCAGGGCAATTTAGGGGCTGAGACCGCCCAGACTGCGCTCCAGCAGGCGCAGTGACCTGTCCTCACGGTTAATAGACCTCCGTACCCAACACTGCCCGGGGGACGACCGGCCTGGGAGTCCCAGCTTGAACAAAGCCAAGTCCCACCTGGAGTTCGCCCCTTAACAAGAACCTGAGAAAGGAGCCACAATCCAAAACAACTGAATTTTTTTTCCTATTCTTTATTCGGCTGCATTGTTTTCTCATTTTTAAATTCTCATTGTACTTTTAAACCTTCTGGAAGACAAGATAGGTAAAACACTAGAAGACACAGGAGTAGGAAAACACTTGATAAACAGAACTTCAACAGCACAAGAAATAACAGCAAGAGTCAACAAATGGATTATATCAGACTAAGAAGCTTCTGTACAGCAAAAGATTCAATCAATAAAGAGACAACCTACAGAATGGGAAAAAATAATTTGCCAACTATGCCTCAGAGGATTAATATTTAGAATATATAAAGAACTCAAAAAATTTAAATCACCTAACATTAAAGACCAGGTCAAGAAATAGTCTAGAGAAATGAACAGACACTTCACAGAGGAAGAAATACAAATGGCCATAAAACAATTGAAAAAATGTTCAACATCTTTGGTCACTAGAGAAGTGCAAATTAAAACAACACTAAGATTCTACCTGACTCAGAAAAGAACAGCAATCATTAGGAAATCAAACAATAACAAACGCTGGCATGGGTGTAGCAAAACAGGAACACTCCCGCAACACTGGTGGGAATGCAAACTAGTACAACCACTACGGGAATCAGTATGTAGATTTCTCAAATAATTGAAATTAGACATTCCATATGACCCAGCTACGTTCCTCCTAGATATTTTCTCCAAAGACCTTAAATCATCATACTACAGTGATACTTGAAAACAAGTGTTTATAGCAGCACAATTTGTAATAGCTAAATTCTGGAAGCAGCCTGTATACCCATCAACACATTACTCAATAAACAAAGTGTGCTATCTGTATATATGGAATACTACACAGCTACGAAGAATGACACATCTGAGGCATTTGTAGAAAATGGATGCACCTGGAAAACATAATGTTGAGTGGAATAAATCAGGCACACAAGTTTGAATATTCTGTTGTATTCCTCACTTGAGTGAGGCAAAGTACAAAGAAAATGATAAAAAATAGAAAGGGATGAGGGGACAGATATCATACAATAAGGAAACGATCCAAGGAGACAAGGACAGGAGTAAAGGGGAGGGGAAGGGGAAATGGAAAGAAATAAGACATGCCATGTAAAGGAACCTAGGAACCCTGATCAACGTAAACACTATAAACCATAATACGCGTTAAGACAAATAGTATTAACAGGTATGAAAAAGAGAATTGGGGAACCAGATGAGGAGGAGGGAGAGGGAAGGGGAAAAAAACACCAAGCTGTAATATGTACATGTAGCCACTCCCCAGGATGACTGTAAACTGCGTGGATTACAAGCATGGACCAGTAAAATTTAAGAAAAAGAAGAAATAAAGAATGGGATCCTACAAGTTGGAAAGGGCATGCAAAATGGAAAGACCCTGATCAAGTTTCGCATGCTGAACCCCAAATTTTGATCAGTCTTCTTTGCCAGTGGAAGAGACTAACCCAACCCTGGTGGAAATAGCTTTCCCACTCCCAGTATAACTAGAAAAACCACAGCCATAGGAAAGGCTTCTCTACCTGTAGTGGTATCTGCTCCCTACCAATATAAGGGAATTAACCCCAAGGTTAATTTACTACATGAGTAAAATAGATGTTTTTATTTCTGAGTCAGTGCCATGCGAGACAATAATTCCCCTCAGAACAAATTTTTAAAACCTTTCTTTATTTCTAGGCTGATAACTAGATTTATGTCCCAGAAAGACAATTAAATTACGTACAAAATATGAACCATGTGGAGGGCTATAATACTCGAAAAGAAGAGCTCAAGATGTCTAATCTATACAGACAGAAATATGGAGAATATTTGTGGGAACAGATAGTAAACATGTGGGAAGATAGAAAGGACATAAAATTGGTATAGGATGAATTTATTAACATGGACTCACTAAAAAAGAGACTCTATTTTTAAAGTAGCAGTTTGTTGTTATTGTTTTGTTTTTTGATACTGGGGATCGAACTCAGGACCTTACACTTGTGCAGCAGGCACAGGAACTACTGAACTAAATCCCCGGCCCTAAAGTTGCAGTTTGGTTTGGTTGGCTAGCTAAAACATGGGCCAAGAAGGGGCTCCGAATAATTGGAAATGCGACAGTCACTATGTTTAATGGACAAAAAGATTCAAAGGGTTAGAGAATTGTAATATATGAATGGATATATGTAATATGTGAGTGTATTTGTCACCTAAGACATTTGCACTACACTGAGAAGGTACAGAAAACATACCTTTCATCGACACTATAAAAACTAAATTTATAAAGAGAACCCCGACATCCGTTGAGAGAGCTATGCTTGTTTTCTCTGTAGGACAGAACTTACAATGGAGATGGCAGAAACTGAACTGAGAAACCTAAGTAAAATAGTAGTGATTGAATCCTAGGTAGAAAGATCATGTGACAGGACCCAGCTGCCAAAAGCAGATTAGGTATGGTGACCCAGACGGAAGGCAGAGTCAAGCAATCAGAAGAGTCTGACATATGCATAAGTCTGTGGTGTTTGTTAGTTGATCGAGATGTCTTAAAAGGTGAAATAGACAAGAGACCTACTAAATACTTATTCTGCTTAAGCAAAACTTCTCTAGATCAAATAAACAAAAGTCTGATGTAAATTATAAAAACAAATCACAGGCTCTTAATTAATTATAGATTTGAACCAGTTTATACATTCAGAGCTGGGTACATTTGAGGAACAACAGTGGTACTCTGTCAACATTTTGAACTGTTTATATTTCTTCCATACTTATCCCACATTGTCTTTTATCAGGATAACTGTTCTTTGCAGAAAAGGAAATGATCAGGTCTTTCAGTAACTATGAGACACTGGCCCTGAACTGATACTAATTCTAGGGAACTAAAACTGTCAGTGTGGTCCACAAGTTATCATAACAGCTCAAGGAGGTCAGAGGATCAATAAAGTTTTAGCTCAGGTCTAACAGTGAGTTCCCAAACCTTGAGGTATGTCTCTAGTTCAATAATGCATAATTAGTATAGATACACTCAGAAGCTGGCACAATCCTCAAATTGACTCCCTGACCTGTGGAAGAAGGACTATTATACAAATGAAGGTCAAATGAAAGCCACTAGAACTACCTCTACCTATGAAAATAGTAAACCAAAATCAATACTGCATTTCTAGAAGGATTAGATAGAACAGTTCCTCTTGCAGAACTTGGGGATACAGGGGTAGTGATTCTACTCCACATTCACATTCAACTCATCTATTTGGGTTTTACCAAAGACAGGTGGACTGTGGAGTATGACAGTCAATTTGTGTATGCTTATTGTATCTAATTACTTTCATTGCAACTGCTGTAGTGATGTGGTTTTATTGCTTATACACATCCTTATACCTGCTATGCAGCTGTTGAGCTAGAAAATGCCCATTTCTCTATGCCTATCAATAAGGACCACAGGAAGCACTTTGGTTTTACCTCTCAAGCCCAGCCCTCATTGTTTTATCTCTGGTGTGTGTTGGGAGCAATGCTACATAATTTTAGGGAAAAAACATTTGATTAGGCCTAGTTCTCCTGCCTACAGGCCAGCTATGGCATTTTGAGACATAATTCCATTTTGGCCCCCAGTCACAACTGAGACTTCAATGATCTGGTGATGCTGTGATGCTCCAGGACAAGATTACACCAGCTAAAGACATCCTGGGAGGAACAAAATCTTCATCTACTCAATTCCTCATTGTTCTTGGATTGTTACACTCTGTTTATCTGGATGTACTAAACTCTCTGCAAGTCATTTGTTACTTCTCCTGATGGGGGTTTCTTCTTTGTGGCCGAGAGCAGCACTGATCAGGCCCAAAGCTCAGCTTCTTCTCAAAGTCTCATTTTTTTCTATCTTTCCTGTATAATAAGTTAATTTGCCTTGTGCTGCTGTGGCTCGCAGGAGACTAGTACTTACTGCAGAGGTCCTAGTAACGTCCCCTTCCCCTGTTCCCTACAGGTGTATATCAATTCTTCAGACCACACTGGCTCATAACATTGATGGAATTATGTTGACTGAATCTACTGAGCTACAATCATAACAGCCTTAGACTTATTAGTAAGATATTTGTGTGTTAGATGGTAATAAATAAATCTAACAAAAGTTTGACAGCCTTCTTCCATTGTGAAATTTCTAGGAACCCAGTGGTGTGGGTATGTTGAGATATCCTTTCTACAATGGAAGTTGCTACTTCTGTCCCTTCCTAACACCAGGAAAGAGGAACAGTTCCTCGTGGGTTTCTTTGAATTTGGTGGACTATATATCCTTACGTAGGTATGTTATTCCAGCCTATTCACTGAGTGACCTCAAAAGCTGCTAGTTTAAATTGCCCTTCCACTTGATCTCATGATCAGTGATACTAGAAGAGTTGATGATAGGCAGAAATGTTGTTTGGATCATTTGAAAGGTTCCTATAGATGAACACAGTGCAGCCCCTTGGGTTTAGGAGCAGAGCCTTGCTATCTTTTGCTTACAACTACCTCTATTTTGTGAAATAGCTCTTTGCTACTACTGAGGATTAGTACAGACTGAATATTTATGCCACCAAATTGCCACATGGCTTGATCTTTCACCCTTGAACTGGGTGCAATATGACCTAGAAGTCAACGAAGTTAGACATGCATAGAGGTGCCCATCAGCAAATGGAGTAGTGCACACAGGATTGGCCTAAGCAGGCCCTAAAGACACCAGTAAGTTATATGATGTAGTGGCCCAAATACTTATGATCCCCGCTTTTCTCACAATGCTTTATCTTTCCCACAGGCTCTTGGAAAGTTCTCTGCAAACAGTTGACAAAGGAAGAAAAGGTTCAGGCCTGGCTTACAAATGGATCTACATGATATCCAGGCACCGTCAAAAAGTGGACAGGTATAGCACTAGACCTCCTTTCTGGCATATGCCCTGAAGGACATTCAATGAAAGAAAATCCTCACAGTGACCAGAAGTTTCGACAAGGCATGTATTTGCTCTTTTTCTGGAGGATAAATGGTCAAACATGCACTTACATACCAGCTAGTGGGCTGTGGCACATGATTTGGCTGGATGATAGGAACTCAGAAGGAGCATAACTGGAAAAATAACAAAAATATTTGGGAAGACATGTAGATACTGACTGGTAAAAAATGTGAGAATATGTCCTATGGACATGATCAACAGAGTGACCTCAGCAGAGGAGGATTTTAATAATCAAATAGATAAAATAACCCACTCTGTGGATACTGCTCTGCTTCCTTCTAGTCAATTTCTAATGGATGCATGAACAAAATGTCCATGAATGGAGCCCATGCAAGAATTTAATAACATAGATTTCCAGACACTCATGCTGATCTGGTCTGGTTACAGCCACTGCTGAAAACTGTACCAACATCAAAGATTAATACTTAATGTCCAACACGGGACCATTCTCCAGAGGGATCAGACACCTACCTTGTGGCAGGTTTATTACACTGAAGCATTTCAATTATGAAAAATGATCATTTTACTCTTACTAGAATATAAAATTAGTCTGGATGTGGATTTGTTTTCCCTGGAAAAAATTCATCTGCAAAAACTACCATCTGGATTTTACAGAATGCCTTATATACTCTCCTGGCATTCTGCTCCACATTGCTCTGGTCAAGGAATTCCCTTCACAAAAGACGAGGTATGGGAAGAGGCTCATGTGTATGGAATCCACTATCTTCCATGTTCATTCATAGAGAACTATGATTGGAGAATAAAATGCTATGATTTAATGGTAATAGATCTGGGGAAACTTTGAAAATCCTGTCCCTTCAGATACTTCTCTGTGTTTTTGTCTTCAGAAACAAAACTTTTTTTCCTTTAAGTATATGAAAGTCACCTCTCAAATAAAGGTTTGATCTGTTCAGGGGAGAAGAGACAGAGAAAATTAGAGGCAATCTTCCTGGGTTTTATTACTTGTCATAAGGCAGAAGACCCATGGAGAGGCGAGAATGATCTTCATGTTTCTTATGTTTTCTCAAATGCCACAGGGCCATATTTCTGGGTGACATATCCTGAACCCCATTATTTTCCAGGAGGCCGTATATGCTCTGACTGAACAGCCAATATATGACACTGTTTCTCTGATAACCAAAATGCATGGATCCAAGAATCAAGGGGTGAAAATGTGAGGGAGGCTACATATTATCTCTACAAATGCACTAGCAGAATTTTTGCTTCCTGTTTCCATGACCTTATAATCCTATGGTCTAGAGGTCTGACTTACAAAGAGAGGAATACCACTGCCAGAAGACACACAATGATTCCACTGACCTCGAAGCTAAGACTGATACCAGCCAATTTAGCTTCTTGGGACTTTGCAACAACAAAGAGAGTTACTGTTATGACTGGGGTGACTGATCCTGACTACCAAAAGGAAACTGGAACCCCACTCCATAGTAGGAGAGAAGAAGAGTATATATGGAACATAAGATGTTTCTTCAGGTTTTCATTCAGTATCACTAAATCCTGTAATTAATGTGAATACGAAACTATAATAACTAAACTTATGCAGGACAAATACTGGTCCAGATCCTTCAGAAATTATGGTTTGTGTTACCTCAATAGATAAAAATATAAAGCTGAAGTTCCTGAAGGAGGCAAAAAGAATACAGCAGGGATAGCTGAAGGCAGTAACAAATACTAGCTATGACCATGTAAGAAGTTACAAAAACAAGGACTGTAATTACTATGAGTATTTCCTCTTTATTTTCTTATGCATATTTCTGTTTGTATGAATACTCTAATCATAGCAATATATTTATATTTATTAGTGTATTTTAATCATATTTATTAGTAAGAATTAAGCAAATATATTTTTTCTCTTATTTCCTTATCATATAACATCATCTATATGGACTTTATATCTTAATATTCAGATATTATGAATTTTACATTATAGTATTTAAGATGGGATTTCAAAAGGAAGAATCATCACTTAAGAAGTTTATTTCCTTTCTGGGTGAGGGGTTATTGAATTTTCCTTGTATGTAGGATAGTTTTAACATGTTAGGCAGAATTATGACCTTGTTATTTACTTTGTACAGAGAACAAGTCTGGTTTAAGGCGCTTCCAATGAGTGCCAAATTGACAAGGAATAGATTTATGGTGGTTAATTTTCTGTGTTAATCTAACTGGGCCATGGGTGTTCAGACTTTTGATAAAACAACATTTTCTATATATCTGTGAAAATGTTTCTGGGTATTAACATTTGAGTAAGCAAACTAAGTGTGGAGAGCTTCATGGAATCAACGGAAAACTAAATATAACAAAAAGATGAGTAAAAAAGGGAACTCCTATTGTTGGACTAGCTGAAGTGGAATTTTGCTGTTGTTGTTTTCCTGCTTTTGGACTCAAACTGAAACACCAATTGCTTCTGAATATTAAGGCTGTTAGATTTCAGACATAACTTAATTGGTGTTGCTGATTGCATAATCAACTACTTACACAAGTCTTTAGCCTCAGATACAAACACACACTTTTGACTATCTTGGTTCTCAAGACATTTGATTTGGGATACAAATACATAGCCCTCTCCTAGGGCTCCAGATTACTGACTACAGATCTTCAGGCTATTTAGCCTCCATAGTCATGTAAGCCAATTCAATATTCCAGCACACATACACATACAGGTTTAAATAATATGAACTTTTGCCACCAAAACTAAAACTCACATTGAGGCTTGTCCTTAAGGCAGCAGTATTGGGAAGTGGGGCCTAGTGAAAGATACATGAGCTTAGGAACAGAATATCATAAACAAATCAATGCTTTTCTTAAGTGAATTCATAATTATAAAGCAAGGCCATGCTTTCCTTGTGCCTTCAGCATGTACTTGCTTGTTCATCCACTTTCCATCATAAATTGAAGCAGCATGAAACCCTCTCCAACCAGATGGAGCCATCCAGTCTTTATCTTCCCAGCCTCCAGAACTACAAAACAAAATGAGCTCTCTTTTCTTTATAAATTACCCAGTCTTGGGGATTCTGTTATCACAATAAAATGTGAACTAAGATGATAGTAGGCAGATAGATAGATAGATAGATAGATAGATAGATAGATATAAAGATAGATAATCTCCTATTGATTCAATTTATCTGAGGAAACTTGATTGGGACAAGTAGGGATTCACCAGTAAAATACTTTTAAAGGACATAAGATTAACAAGGAGAAAAAATTTTACATACATTTCTTTGATGAACTAGAAATTTTTAAATATGGAGAAAAAAATTGTTTGGTAGTAATAATGAAATCAAGGATTACCACCCAAATTAAGCCTTGTAATAAACGTGTTGTGAAGAAAAACAAATCCAATGTAGTGAAATAGGTCCAAGGAACCAGAATCATAGAGTATAGCAAAATTTCAACTCTAGTAAATAAGTGAAGGAAAAATTATTAGAAGCAGTTAAGAAATCATGAGTTCAAAAAAGCGTCATGGAAGGAATTAGGAATCAAAGAGGGGTGGGTGTGTGTAACTGAGTGAGAGATAAATGCTCAAATGAATATGGATAATATATGATATATTTCAAATCAAAGGTGAAGGGAACTGAGGTTTTCTAAAAAATGAACCTCTAAGAAGACTCTAAGAGGAAATGAAAACTCAATTAAAATACAGATATTGTAATTGAAGAAAATGAATGACTGTTCATTCCAATAGTTCAAAATAGACTTTATGATGGAAACCTCTCTTAAGTTCCAACTTAAAAAGTGCTGTGTCAGCCTGATAATGAGACCAAGGACAGCCAATACCTCCAACTACAGAAATCATTGCACTTACAAGAAGCTCTCAGTGATCAGGGTCCTGTTAGGGTGACCCAGGATCACTTGGAAAGTTCAAGACTTCAAGGAGGATGAGAATTCCAATGTTGTTGACCACTGAACTAACAGTTGTCAAACATTTGGCAACCATTGCTCTGAAAGATTACACAGCTGTATCTCATAAGCTTTGTCAATCGAGATTGATTTATACCTGAGTAATTCCCGAGAGCCAGTTTGCTGTATAATACATCCATGGACACATTTCCCCATAGTCATAAAGTAGGGAAGCTTCTAGAATGAGATATTACATAAAGAACTGTATTAGGTTATAAAAGGATGAAGAAAAATGTAAACATCACAAACTATAGTTTTGCTCTGTCAACTGTGAATTATGGGTAGGAAGTTGGGAAAGTGATTTCACATATCATAAAATTAATATTTTAATTGGAGACTAAAAGCGATAATTGGAAAATATAAGATGTCATATAATTTATTATTTACACTAACAATTTCAAGATATTTATAATAATTATGCCAAATTCCTAACAATAATTTTGCTCAAAACTTTCAACCTTTATTTTTGTTTAGCCTTATACAAGATTTTGGCAACAGATGGACTTTTAAAGCAATTATTATTGTCATTCTAATCTTCCTTCATATTTATGTGGTAACATATTTCTGACCTAGGAAAATAAAATCTTAATATGTGAGTTATAAGATTAGATTAATATTTTCATTTCTTCATCCTAAATATAGCTGAATTTTTGAACTTAACATATGTCTTGTCTTTTGTAATTTAAAATATTCAGCTTAATGATTCTAGTGACATACCATAAAACACTGATTTCTTTCAATACATTTTTAAAGATTACCACAAAGCTATTGAATCAATTATATGGTTTGCACTTGTATCATTCATAGCAAGATGTACTTAGTAAATATTCTGGTTTAAAATAAGATAAAATTTCAAATATTCTTCATTTACTCATGAAAGTCAAGCAGCACAGCATTCCATCATTCTACACTTGAATGTCAATTTTATTGGCTCTCAGTTTAGGAAATAATTTGATTCTGCCTGTTGACATCTCCAAAATTTACCTTTATTTCAGTGAAATTCTTAAATAATTTCATGCTGAATCATCTATTTTATTTTTGTTCACTGTGCTTCTCCTCCCATCTACACACAGAAACACATGAAAAAACAAAAACAGGTCATTTGTTTGACAAAATAAAAAAAATTAAGATGGAATTTTGGTTAATGTTCCCCTCAGTAAGGTCTCATTGCCTCTCCCAAATTGGAGTGTGGCTTGGAAAAGCAAAAAAAGAAAGCATGAATTGAGAAGTCTCATAGATTTGCGTATTTGTGTTCAACTTTCATCTGTGATATCAATGGCTTGCAGTTGGATAAATTTTAGAACTCCTTAGAGTCTCAGTATTTCCTGAGTGAAATGAGAATATGCATGACTTACTCTACTGATATTTGTGAAGAACAAATTGTCCAAGTCCCTAATTTTTCCAAGATCAGAAGAAATATCAGAATAAAGCACACATGTACTTCTGAAAGTAGAGTTAAAAATTACTTAAAACTCTGAAAAAGGAGATCAAAGAGGATTCCAGAAAATGAAAAGATATCCCTTGCTCATTAATAGGAAGAATTAATATAGTGAAAATGGCCATTATCCTAAAATTATTATACAGATTTAATGCAATCTCAGCCAAAATACTATTAGCATGCCTCACAGAACTAGAGAAAACATTGCTAAAATTCATTTGGAACCAGAAGAGACTTAGAATATCAAAAACGATTCTGAGAACAAAGGCAAGGTAAGAGGCATCACAATCCCTGCCTTGAAATTAGGCAACAGAGTAACTGTGATAAAAACAGCATGGTACTGGCAACAAACAAACAAACAAAAAACTAAAGAAACCCCCAAAACAGACCTGAGGATCAATGGAACAAATGAGAAGATGGAGAAACAACCTCAAACCCACTCAGCCATCTTATCATTGACAAAAGGCCTAAACAAATTAACTGGAAGAAAGATAGCCTCTTTCATAAATGGTGCTGGAAAAACTGGCTTTGCACATGCCAAATATTAAAACTAAACTTATATCTCTCACCATTCACTAAACTAAAACCAAAATGGATCAAAGATCTAAATATTACAACAAAAACACTAAATCTGTTGGAAGAGTGAATAGGTAGAACACTTGAAGTCATAGGTGTAGGTAAATACTTCATGAACAAACCTTCATAGCTCAGGAAATACTATAAAGAATCAATAGTTGGGATCTCATCTTATTAAAAAGCTTTTGCACAGCAAAAGAAACCACCAACAGAGTGAAGAGACAACACACAGAATAGGAAAAAATTTTAGCCAGTTGTTCCTCAAAGGACTAATATCTAGAATATATAAAGAACTGAAAAAAAAATTGGACCCCTCATTTAAAGACCCAATCCAAAAACAGGCATCTGAGATGAATACAAACTTCTCAGCTGAAGAAGTACAAATGGAAAATAAATATATGCAAAAATGCTCAAGACCACTGGTCATTTGAGACATGCAAATGAAAACAACGTTGAGATTTCACCTCACCCCAGAAAGAATGGCTATTATCAAAAAATCAACCAACAACATATGCTGGCAGGGCTGTGGAGAGAAAGGAACCCTTCTCCACCGTTGGTGGGAGTGCAGACCGGTGCAACCACTGTGGGAGCATAGTACTTTACCTTGAACTCCAATACCAGGTTGGCCACAGTAAAACTCAGTACTGGGGAAACGACAATAACCCCTATCTCAGGCAGGTACTTGCATACTGAGTGTTAGATACACCCTGCTACCAAAGAGGAACCCATTATCCAAGCGAGACAGACTTGAGTTATGGCCTACATCACTGTCAGCCAACTAATGTCGGACTTGGGTTCCAAGTAACCCACAGTGAGAGGTGGATCTAAGACACCATGGGCTTTAGCACACCCCAAAGAAGCAAGAAAACGAGAAGATACTGAGGACACTAAGAAATAAAATATAATAACGTATACAGGAGTTCCAATATGCAGCAAGATAGGATATTGGCCACAGAAAATTTAATAGTCCAGTAGAGGGTGTAATGATATATTCAAAGTCCTGTAAAAACTGCCAGCCACACACACTGTATCTAGCAAAGTTGTTCATCAGAAATAAAGAAGAGATAAAGAATTTCATAAACAAAAGCTATGGAAATTCACCACTGCCAGGTCTATGTTATAAGATATGTTAAAGGGTTCTTCAAACTGAAAGAGAAGGCAAATGAGTAATAGAACAACGCCTCCAAGTATAAAACTCACTGGAAAAAGTAAGTACACAGATTCAGAATATGCTAATACTCCAATGGTTATATGTACACTTTCATCGGTAGTATTAAGATTAAAATCAAAACTATTAAAAACTACAATAACTTTAAGAGATTATATAACATAGAGATATAAACTATATCACAATTTTAAGTATCAAAGACAGAGAGGAGTTATAGTGCTTTTTTGTGATTAAAGTTATCATGTTAAAGTTAAGTATTACAACTGTAAGATGCTTTTTATAACCCTCCCAGTATCCATGAAACAAAAGTTTATAAGTAAATCTTACCTATGAATAATAACTTTGCATGTAAACAGATAATATTATCCAATCAAAAGACAAAGAGCTGCAGAGTGGATTTTTTGTTTAAAGTAACAAGATTTATCTATATGTAGCCTAAAAGATTCACTTAACTTTTAAGGACACATACACTGAAAGTGGCAGCCAACATATTCCAAAACATATTCCATGCAAATACTCATGTGATCTCCATATGGAATTTTTAAAAAGTGAAGCTCAGAAGTGGAGAGCAGAATGCTGGTTACCAGAGGCTGGGGTATTTAAGAGGGAGGAAGGTTTATGGTGATATTTGTTAAAGAATATATAATTTCAGCTAGGAGGAATCATTTTAATAAATCTGTTGTTCAGCATAGTGACTACAATTAATGAGAATATCTTGAAAAATGTGAGTGTTAAGTGTTCTCAAAACAAAAATAATTATGTGAGGTAATGCGGTTGTTAATTAGCTAGATTTAACAATATCCTAGACATGATAAATATATTCATTTTATACTTCAATTAAAAGAGAAATATGTTGTAGGACACATATGCATAATTTTGAGTGGCATGAAAGAGAGTGGAGATGTGAACTGCAGAGACATAGAACGTGGACGAGATGGCTCTACAAGACTGCAGCCTCCTGGAGCCTTAGTATTAACATGGTAAGAGTGGATTCAGAGTTGTAGTTTTTGGAACGTTATTACAATCCTGAACTGTAATTCATGGCTTTGTTATTATACTAAAATGATTATTGCATATGGCACTTATTTTATTAGATACCAAGTTTTATTATAATATGAAAGTGATATTTATTCCTGTAAGTGTGCTTGGTTTGGAGCTTCAATGTTCCCCAAAAGCCCATGTGCTAAAGGCTCGGCTGCCAGTCCCTTATGCTATGAAGAGGAATGGAGCCTTCAGGAGGCAGGGCCTAGTAACAGGAAGTTGGGTCCCTGAAGGCCCTCAAATACAATGATAGGATCTTGCCTGCCCGTCTCTCTACCTATTTATTCACTTCCAGCTTCCATGAGGTTTGAATGTATCTTTCCTCCTTATAGTTTATTATCTCAAGTATTTTATTACAGGGACACAAAGCTAACTGACAGAGATTTTGTGGAAAAATGATATCATAGCAAGGTTAGCATACTTGTGATTTCAAGAGTTCAGTGTCCCTATTGGTGAAAAGGTAATTAAATATCTTACTTACCTAGCACATTATTGCTTGTCACATTACTAGCAAATTAATGATTGCTAGGTCCCATTCTGGGTCTGTACATGTGATGGTTAATTTTCCAAGTTAACATAGCTGATACCCAGATATTTTGTACCCAGATATTTTGTCAGACATTCTGAATGTTGCCATGAGGATGTTTCTAGAGAATTAACATTTCAATCAGTGGACTTTTAGATGATGCTTAAAAGTAGATGAGGCTTACTAGTATAGGTAAATACATGTAAACCTCTGCTAGTCTTTGAAGACCTGAAGAGCAGGAAAAATCTGGTCTCTCCAAAGCAAGAAGTCCTTCCACAGCAGGCTGGTCTGGGTCTCCCTGGCTCTGTGGTTTATCAGCTTGCCCTGGGCTTGGCAATCTCCATAGTCACAAGAACCAATTCCTTAAAAATCTGCCCACCACACACATATACTGTTGGTTGTGTTTCTTTGGAGAATCCTGATTAAAATAATATGCGGTAACAGAATCAATCACTGACTACTTATTAGAAATATTGATCCAGTGATTGCACTCAATATTATGCACACAACTGATGTGAAATAATGAAAGATTACTGAACATCATTTAATTAAAATTGGACCATTATGGGCTGAAGTGTGTGCCCCCAAAATTCAGATAATGGTGTTCTCTAAAGAAGTAGGTAAACTAAGATGAAGTCATATATGGGGAACTGATCCAAGATGACTATATCCTCTGAAGCAAAGGGAATTAGGATACTGACATGCACCAAGGAAAAGCTATGCAATAAAAGATGGAAAAAGACAACTGTCTAACAAGTGAGAGGTCTCAAGCTGCGGACACCCTGATCTCAGATTTCTAGCCTTCACAAATTTGACAAATTTTCGGTTTTCTCGCCTCCACTCTATGGTGCATTGTTATGCCAGCCCCTGGTCACCTCAACTCATCTTCACTGGTGGGAAAAGTGTCCCCAGGTCCATACCACTGTGCTCTATACCAGGTGTATGAGCAATATATGCAGAAATTGAGTAGATGCATTACTCAGTAGTAGCTTATGACGCTTTTAAAATATGACATTTATTTGAGAGACAAAGTAAATTTTAAAAACATGTAGTTTTCAAGTGAAAGGAATGGATAATACTCCAGAAATCTTATGGCCACCGTCTGGCCAAGCTGCATGACGTCTTCCCTATGCTCTTTCAAAGAGCAATCTTGCTTTCGGACTCAGGTAGACAGGGAAATCTCCTGTGAGAAACATAAAGAATGACCTAATCTTCATGATCTGCTATTTAAGAAGTTATTTATTGGCTCTGAGGCAGCCAGTCCTTTTTCCTTCAAGATGAAACAGTAAACATTGGAATCACTCTCTTGAAAGCACTCCCAAACCAAAATATCTATTTTCCCTGGGTACCAAGCCTACTAAGATTTATAAAATTTTCTGAAGCATTTAAAAACCTTATGTGTACCACACACATTGCTCTTTGGCTGCCTGCACCTAAGAGGGAATTGCTGCAACAATCCAATTTTTTCAATTATTTGGGGAAATAAATATTGTTTACTAGTGAAATGGTTCTCTCTCTCTCTCTCTCTCTCTCTCTCTCTCTCTCACACACACACACACACACACACACACACAGAGTACCTCCAAGGAACGCAAATTCTAAAATCAAACGATCCCCAAAACCTCCATATCTCAACTCTCCATATATGAGGTTTCTACGTTCACAATTTAACCAATCTTGGATCAAAAATGTTGAAAAAAGAAAAACTGCATGGTCAGTACTAACCATGTATAGGCCTTTTTAAATGGTCATTATTCCCTGAACAGTAGAGTATTAAGAACAATTTATGTATCATTTATATTTCATTAGCTATTACAAGTAATCTGGAGATGATTTACAGGGTTTGGGAGAATGTATCCAGTTCATATGCAAATTTAGTTATCTCTTCATATCCTGAATACCTCAGGGATATCAAAATCTAGGAATGATCTAGTTCTTTATATAAAATGGTAACATTTGCATATAACCTATGCACATCCTCCTATAAACTTTAAATCATCTCTAGATTTCTTATAATGCTTGATACAATACAAATACTATGCAAATAATTGTTGCCTTGATTAAGGAATAATGATCAGGAAAAAATGTCCTTATATGTTCCTCACAGATGAAAATTTTTCAAATATTTTCAATTCAAGTTTGGTTGAATTTGCACATGCAATACTTATAAACACAGAGAGCCAACTGTATGAGGATATTTTATATAAGTTACTTGAGCATTTACAGATTCTGGTATCTACAAGGGAAGAAGGATAGACTGGAACCAATCCTAACAGAATATGGAAGGAAAACTGTATTTAATGCAAACTTTCCCATCAGCTTTCAGTTTTCATTTTATATCACACTATGTCTTCAATCTTAGACCATGCTTTGTTATCATTTAGTTTACAGATGCTAAGTAGTATTTAGTAGCTTTAAAATTACATCCAGGACTTAACATCTATAATACTAACTCTTGTGTCCTTATTGAATCATTTCTATTAAATTATTAAATCATTTAACCTCTCTGTGCATGTTATCACATTTTAATAAGAAAATTCTTTAAGTAGATTAAATAAATATGACCTAATATGTTTTAATATTACAGAATGAAATGTATCAATTAATCCTATACAGAGTTTATAATTAAATTCACTATAATTTAATCATGTCATATCAATTCAAAGACAATTTTATGAGTAAAGAAATCTATTATGGCTCTTATTGTTAATTTCTTAACAAATAAATACTTGTACATTGAAGATTTATTTATGTATTATTTTCAATTACCATTAACTTGTTAGAAAGTAGATACTTATTTGAATTTTTTTTGGTACTGGGGATCAAACTCAGGTCCTTGCACTTGCACAGCAGGCAGTGAAACCATTGAGCTAAATCCCCAGCCCTAAAAGGTAAATGCTTATTAATAACCTAATACTAGGTTTGAAATTTCTAAATTTAATATACAAATTAATTTTGCAAAATGAATACAGGTTATACAGATTTTGAAGAGGGCAGAATAATACCAAAATGTCTAATTTTTTCCCTCAGAAATCACCCAAATACAAGGGGAAAAATAAAAATACATTCTTATTCACAACAGAGGTAAGAAACTAGACTTAGAAGATATATACATAAAGGGATTCAAAAAGAATGGAAATATTACACAGATATAGAGAAAAGGCAGAGAAAGACTCTATACCAGCAAATGATATAATACCTCCTCAAAGTTAAGAGTACAGCCTGAAATGAAAAATAAAAATCCCTCTACTTATCACAGCAGGAATAAGTATAAGCTAGGGACAGGAAATTCCCTGGAATTCCTTGGTTCTGTGAAGCGAAGTGACAGGCCTGAGAAATCACACAAACTGCATAGATTGTGCGAAGCCTACATGATGAGCCAAAGAAAGAGTTTCAGTTACCAATACCGCCTTCAACGATCAGAGGTAAAATACTGCTGAAAAGAAATGCCAAACAAACCACTAAGATGTCACAGAACTTGGTCTCACCTTTCTCCATGTGATAAAATTTCAGTGTCTTAATGTAAATATGAGTAACCTTGATAATCGCAGGGTTTCTATGAAAACATCATATGAGAAAAGGAGTATAGTAACATTACAGCAAAAGACCAATCAGATAATATTGCCAAACTGAACACGAAAATAACGTCAATTATTTTTCTCATTTCTTTAAACCCAATGAAATTGTATTTTCTCTAAAATCAGAAGAAAAAGCAGCAGAAGAAGTTCTCAGTGAAAACAAGACAATAAGAGGTGAAATACTTAAGTATCATCTTATTAGTAAGTTGCCTTGCCTGGTGCTTTCATTTCTGAAGCATCCTCAAAATATCCACACACTCGCCTCGATTTTGCTTCCACACAGCGTTTAGTTTAATGGTGTTTTCATTCTGTTGGAAGCAGACACATGGCTTTGTAACAATTTGGATATGTAGCACTAAGTCCTAGAATAGTACTTAGCACCCTGTATCTACTCAATAAATATTTACTGACTAATGACTGTAGAACCTTGAGAATGTACTGATGAATGTTAGGATACTTTACCAAGCATTAAAAAAAAACCCACAGAAATTTGATTAATAGCCATTAGCAGAAGTTTTTAGAATTAATGACTGAGAGAAATGTCACACGATAAATGGGAGGAATCACTTGTATTGATAAGTAAATCTCAAGTGGCAGCAACATTTTGTGAGCAGCTGTTTCTGATGGAATGACAATTAACTTGCTACAGTGAGTGAAATCAGGAGCTTGGTAAACCAATCCTAACAAGTTTAGGTCCTAACCTATTATTGATGCAGCAACAGAGTACTCCTTCCAGAGAAGTAGAAATAACACAGGTGACTCTACAATACCATTATGATGACCAGAGAAACATACATAACTCAATGTCCTTGATCTTGACTATGATGTATACTGTGATAGACAGAACCCTAGAGGTAGCCAGCTACTTGAGTCTGATGAAATAAGCTATCATATCAGTTCTCAGTCTAAACATCAGTGAGACAGAGAGAAGACAATATGACTATGAACTTCATTCAGTGTTAACAGAAATCAATCAGTTCTAAATGCCTGTGGGACAAATTCCACATGATCAAGCAATTTGGCATAAGTTCTAAATAAATTACATGAATTCTATAATAGTGCAACTGAAATATAATTGGAATTAGCTAGGATTAACACTACTTGAGGCTTTGCATACCCTGAAACAGAAGCAACCCCAGATAATTCTGCTCAAAAGTATATTATTTCTTTTGATTATAGTTTACACTTAACTGTTATCAATGTACATAAATAAGCAAGGAAATATTACGCAAAACACAATTCTATTTAACCTCAGACGAGTTGTCTCATTGAAAATTTGACTGGGTGAATATAAAACTATTTATGAAAAGCAGTTGTAAAGAGGATTTTGAAGAGTTACCTTTATTGTTCAAATAACTGATTAGACTCTACTCATAAGATTTCTAAAATTACACATTTGTGTCCTATTTATTTCACTTAAGAGTATGGCTTCAATGTGCAACCATTTAGCTATAAATGTCTCTAGTTTCTCATTCTTTATGGCTGAGTAGTTCTCCATTTTATAAAAAAAAATCCACATCTTTATCCAGTCTCCAGTTGTGGGCAATTGGGCTGTTTCCAAGTTTTAGCTATTACGAACTGTCCCACGTAGTTTCTCTGGTGTGAAAAACTAAAAGTGTAAATAAGGATCAAAATGTATAATTGATAATGTGAAATAGAAAGAAAAGGTCTAAAGGGGTAGGGGAAGTAGGAGGAGTAGGGGAAAGGAAAGAAGGGAAAGGAAAAAATATTTAAAAAGGAAAAAATATGAGAAAAGGAAAAAATGGAAACCAAGTCTTTGTAAATGGGGGGGGGGTGAAAGGAGGGCAGGGGAATGGGGAAAAAATAAGAACCAAGATACATCATGTAGAGGTACAAGATCCCAATGATGAATGTAACTGTATTGTATATCTAAAATGTACCAATAAACTTAATGAAAAAAAATAAAAGATTTTTAAAATTAGCTGGCTATGTGGGTATTGGGAGGATGTAACTGCATGACTTTATTTCCAAAATTAATGCGACTTTTCCTTGGCTTTTCCTGTTAATGTATGCATAAGGAAGGTGATATAAGTCATCAAAGCATGTATTTGTTTCACAAAATTTGACAGCAAATACTCAAATAGTAACCTAGAAGGTGTCATAAGTTTATTCTCTTTACCAAATAAGAACAAACTATGAGTTTAGTCCATTGACAAGCAGTTAGAATTAATCTTGTCTTTTGTCTGTCATATTAGTAATATTAGCATTAGATGTTGACTATAGTTTATATATATAAAACCAACTCATAAATTATCACAATATGTCACTAAGATACTTGTCTGCTAATAACAGGAAGCAGATTGCCAATGCTTGCTTTACATTTGATAACTTGATTTGTTCCCTTTCAAATGCCAAACGTAGACAAGCATGTAATACATTTAAAGAAAGCATTCATGTAACCAAGTTATTGTCAAAAAAAGTGATTATTACCAATAATTCCTATCTGGAGGTACAAATAACATTTATGGGAAATTTAAAATAATCATAAGAGAAATGTTTTGGGGATAGACTACACCCAATTAACGTTCTCCTCACACATGCAGTCTTCTGGAGTACAGATTAGTTTCCCAAATTAAAATATTTTATAAATGTCCAAAGGCAGCAACATAGATTTATTAGCACTTAGCTTTGTATATGACATTCTGGAGGTATTTTAGAAGTAGCACATGAAACAATGACCCGGGCTTAACTAAAATACCTGGAGACTGAAAATCATAGTTAACACATCATCTCTAGTTTTAGGTCCAACATGTAAAGAACTTAGTAGCCATCTCTCTCATACTTACTGAAAGAAAAATATCTGAACTACCTAAAAATTCAATCATATTTATTGGGTCTCTCAAGAACTAATGTTGCAGGGAAAACTACCTCCCTGGAATCTGAAAGACAGCTAAATGTAGAGCCATCAACTACAGAGAGCACTTAAATGTTAATCAATAAATAACTAGAAGTTGAATGTGAATGAAGTGGGAGCATGAAACCTCTACAGAGTTTCAAATTTTCAGGAGCTTTTTCTCTAGGAAACCCATCAGGTTCTTTCAGTGAAGAGTCAATATAAGTCCACATATAATTCTGGCAGGGATAGACAGTAAGTAACCCTTTTAAAATACACGCAGTGATTTCTCCATAAAAAAAGGAAAAAATTACCAGAGCCTTATCTTACAAGGCAGAAATCAAATTACCCAATTTCAACTCCCTCTAGCTTTTCTGTTTCACCTAAGTGTGTGGAGGTGAGGGGGAGGTAAAAGTTAATAAACGCTTGTAGTGGCTGCATCCTAGGGAATGACTATTAAAATACTGAGAATAAAACATATGATTATAGGATTATGGAAACTTTCTTTCCCTTCTCACATTATCACTACTTCAAAAGAGCTCCTGTGCAGTAGCAGGTAATTATAACTTAAAAGAACTACCAGGTGCAGATTCCATTTAAAGAGCTATCAGAGAAAACACAACATGACAGAAGAGTAAAAAAAAAGTGGAGGAACTTTAACCTATGGAACATACAGCTATAAGAAGTAATATTAAACACAGCCTAATTTTTATGCAGATTAACATGACACTTCACACAAAAGACCTACTCAGTTCCTATTATCTGATAGAATATATCTGGCTTGCAACAGAAAACTATAAAGCATGCTAGAGGCAAGAAAGAACACAAGTGAAAACAAAACTACCATGTGGACTAGATTGAAATATAAAACATGTAAGAACATGTAATTGTGATTAGTATGTTAGCTGATCAAATTAAAAACTTAGACAATGTGACATAATATTTTGGTAGTGAAAATAAAAAAATAGAAACTGTAAGAAGTTTTCAAAATGAAGTGTTAGGAAATAAAAATTATAATAACCAAAATAAAGAATGTCTTCCACAGCTCACCAGCAGTTTGATATGACCAAGCAAAGTATCAGTCATCTTGAAGATATTTCAATGGAAACTTTCCAAATTGAAATTCAAAGAGAAAAATGAATGAAAAATATACAACAGAATACCCAAGACCTATGGGGTAATTTCAAAATATATAACATAAACATAATTATTGGGAAACAAAGAGAAAACAGAAGAAATACCTGAAATAATAGTGGATAATATTGTCTAAAATTAATGACAGACACCAAACTACAGATCCAAGAAACTCAAAATGCATGAAGCAGAATAAATACTGATGTATATTATATTCAAATTCTAAATAATTGAAAACAAAGAGAAAATATTTAAGGAGGTCAGAAGATAAAAACACTTTAATTGCAAAGAACAAGGATAAGAATTATAGTGGACTTCTCATCAGAAATTATATAAGCCTGCAATATTTGTTGTAGCCTATTTTCTGTTGCTACACCACACCTGGGCAATTTTTAAAGAGTGCAAGTCTATTTATTTCAGGGTTCTGAAACTGAGGAAGTTCAAGATCATGCACTAGCATGTGGTGATTGTCTTTTAACTTCATCGTAGCAGGGCAGAGGGCAATTGTCACATGGTAAGAAAGAGCAAGTATGCTAGTTTAGGCTCCCTTCCTCTTCTTAAAAGACCACAAATGTTATCCTGGGAGACCATCTATGTCCAAATTTCTCCCCAAATTCTACACTTTCAATTATTATTAACATATGAATTTAGGGATTAAATTTCCAACCAGAGTTTTGGAGGGGACAGACACTCAAAGCCTAGCAAGGGGTAGCAAAATTATCCTTCCAAAAATAAATAAATAAATAAATAAATAAATGAATAAATAAATATATGACCAGCTAACCCAAAAAGAGACACTGGAGTGAACTCTTTTACAGGATACTGGATGAAAATCAATCTGGAAGGAAAGCAAAGGTATGAATGAGTAGACCAATCAAGTAATTAATATAATGGAAAACTAGGATTATCATCACCCCTGGCAGAGAACATTTGACTTTTCTTGAAAGGGTCATTAGATATTATGTTCACTAAGGAATCTGATGTCTTTAAATGTCAGAGTTAGTGCTGAGGTGGTACATTTATGAAAACTATGACAAGCCTAAATTTTAAAAAACCTAATTGTTTTCTGATATTCTGGGAAAAACAAAAAATGTAAAGTGTGAGAGTATCTTCCTCATAGTGCAAATGAAAGAGAGAAAGGGGGAGGGGAAGGAGAGAGAGAGCAAGGGAGCAAATAAAGACAATGTATGATCTCTATGGAATACAGCGGGTCAATACTACACATGATATTGGAAATGGAGAATAATACTACAATTTTAACAGATATATGATGTGCCAAACATTAATCCCTTGCCATAAGTACAAAGTGTAACGAGTAAAACTACATAAAAATAGACTTTGTAGTTGATGACAGTATGATGAAAAGGATTTGGAGAAATTAATTTGGACTTTCAAGAAAAAAAACAGTGGCGAACAATAGTTAAAACACTAAAGATGAATTTTTTATTACAATTGTTAAAAAGAAACCACAATATGGAAAGTGTTCATTCCCAACACAGAATGGACAAGTAGGGATTTATACCGAAGAAGCAGGGTGGGAATCACTGGATGGAACATCACTAGGGGTAAATTAAGTAAATGTAAATTAAGTAAATTAAGTAAATGTAAATTCTGGCTAATCCAATTGACAAGGTCTTGCTGAAAGCATTCCAGGTGATCAGGTACCAAAAGTAAGATATAATGATCAGATGCTAAAGGTGATCAGATATTTAGGGCGAAGGGTTTTTGCTAAGCTGATTTAGCAAGATTCTTATTTAAATTGGCAATAAAAGCTCAACAAGGATAGGCTGTAAGGTAGCAGGCTGGAGGGCACAGAACAGTTGCACTGGAGTTTCGTCCAGGAGAGATTGTTTATTAAGGGAACTCCATTTATGGATACGTGGGCAACAAAGAGAAAGTGTCCATATATACTTAAATATCTCATGAATATGTACTAAAATGTTTGAATAACTGTGGATGATGGAAGAAAAAGAATAACTGAAGCAGAATTCTTAGTTCCCATTGGATAGCTCAAACTCTGTCATTCAGTGGAAAGTTTTAAGATTATTTTTTTGCACAAAGTATTTCCGAAAACGCTGTAAAATAAGTTATAAAAATAAACCTAAAAAATATTTGGCAAGGAGACACTGTTCAAGGTAAGAGCTGATATTGAATGCATAAAAAAAGACTCCTATTTACTCTTTCTCATTAGTGGAAAACATTCTGGGGAAGAAAGACAGAGAGTTCAGTAAAATCATGGAAACACACTCCAATGACAAGAGACATTGTAGAAAAACTACTAATGGTATTTACAAGCAGGAGAATTCTTCTCTACCTATAGAAAGGCTGAAGCAGAATGTACCTGATTTTGAGCCCTAGCTTTTTAGTATATGTCACATAAACTATGTAATTACAAAGAGAAAATGTTTCATGACTGAAACAACTCCCTCTTTTGTAAGTAAAGTTGAAGTAGACAAGTTAGACACCTCATGTATGAAATCTAGGCCAGAGACATACTAGACCCAAAAGCTGTGCTTTGGTCTCACACATCTTTATCCATTGTGTAGATCTCACACAAGGTGTATTCTGAAAATATTACTAAGTTTTCAAATTTTGTGAAATCACTTTCCTGTTATAGTCTGATTTAATAGTGGTCATTCGCAATGTAGAGACTCACCATTCACACTCCAAGAATTCAGCTGAGACAAGAAAGCCTGTGCTTTGGGTACAAGGATCATGCCCTACGGCAGGGATGGTGAACCTTTTACAGCTTTCAATGACAATAAACAGTCCACTGTGACATGTGTACCACAGGTTCACCACCACTGTCCTAAACACTAAGCTAGATGTAATTTTCCAAAAAAAAGCTAAAGAACTTAGTTCAAAAGAATTACTTCTTAATTAAGAAAATGTAAAAGAATTGCATGATTAGATGAATCATTTGTTTTGCCAAATCCTTTGCATCTTTTTCAGATAATGTGGCTAAATAACATTTAAAAAAAATCTGTCCCCTTGTATGTTTTTTATTCCTAATTATTGAATAGAACAGTATGGAGAAATAATGACACCACCATTAGGCTGCCTAAAAATCTCTAGAAATATTTTATGGCAGCTCTCTTTGTTCTACACATCCTGAGGATCGAACAGTTCTAAGCATCTGAAGGCTTTCAACAGCTCTGCATCCTTTAGGGGGAGGAAGTGGCACATTTAACCTAATGCTATTGATTAATTTAAACCAAGAGAGCAGTGAATCTTGACTTACTTTATGCCTCAGCATATATCTGTGCATTATATCGCCACCCTTTTGCCAAATACATAATCCCTCTGTCCCCCAGGCTCCCAGACAAAAGGCTCCACAAACACTTTTATCTATTCAGCAGCTGCTTCCCATTTGAGGCTGTTGCCCTCTGGAGTTTATCCATGCTGCCACACTTCTTCCTGCAGCATTACAAACACAACTGAAGTGCCTCCAAGGCTGTGAGAACAGAGTGGAGAGGAAGGCAGAATGTAGCTGTCTAGAAACAAAGCAGTGACCGCTGCTTTGAAAGGGACACTTAATGCTCTCCCACTGGCACTGAAATATTCATCAGTCCACTTGCTTAAATAATTCTTCATATGAAAAAGACAATCCACGCCTTTTGGGTTATTTATCCCCATGCTTCCTATAATTAGTCTGCTATAGTTTCTACTTACTGTGAAATTCTTAGTTTTAAGTGGTTTTTTCCTTGATTTTTATGAAGGTAATTTAAACATATACACACCAAACACAAATAAATTCAGTAGCAACAATTACAATAAATATGGTGCTCTCCAGGGTTTGTTTTTTTTTCCCATTAAGTTTATTGGTACATTTTAGGTATAAAATACATTTACATACATCATTGGGATCTTGTACCATTACATGAGTATCTTGGTTCTTTTTTTTTTTTCCTCTTCCCCTGCCCTCCCTTCACCCCCTCCACCCTTCCCTATTTGTAAAGATTTTGTTTCCATTTTTTTCTTTCCTCATATTTTTTCTTTTCCCTTCTTTCCTTTCCCCTACCCCTCCCACTTCCCCTGCTCCTTTAGAACATTACTTCCTATTACACAATATCAATTACACATTTTTAAAATTAAAATATCAAGACCTAGGAGTCATTACCACAGATTTTACAGAATTTAAAAGGATATAGAAAGCATATTTCAAAAATCTGTTTTGAAATAAATTTGAAGACTTCTAAGAAGTACTTGGAAGACAAATTAATGAAACTGACTCTGGAGGAAATATAAAATTTGAATAGCACCTATTAAAGAAAGTATATTCCTAGCTTGAAAACCTACCTATATGACAACAACAGCCTCATA
>NW_004624739.1:19707489-19732823 GCF_000247695.1 Heterocephalus glaber | reverse complement strand
TGTTTCCTATGTTGGGATTCCATCATTTTCCTCAGATCCTCTATCTTTTAATCTGTGTCCTCTCTAGATTTATTAAACATGTCTTGCACTATGAGCACAATATTTGCTGTTATCTGAGTAATTATTTCTGATTTCATTTTTCCCAGATCCTCTTTTGTTGCCAGTTCAGAGAGTCTAGGTGGTTGAATATCAGATTGTTCCATCTCATTTCCCTTTGAGATTGCTGTAGGTGATATGGAAGTCTGTTTTTGAGGCTTGTTTATGTGTCTTCTCATTTCCACAGCGGGGAGGGGGCTTCTGGCACCCGCACGGCTCACCTTCTCTGCCCTAGGAGTGTGGAATGGTGGCGGGGGAGCCTCCTTCTGGGTGCTGGGACTGGCTCACCTTCTCTGCCCTAGGAGTGTGGAATGGTGGCGGGGGAGCCTCCTTCTGGGTGCTGGGACTGGCTCACCTTCTCTGCCCTAGGAGAGTGGAATGGTGGTAGGGGATATTCTCCAGGTTTTAACACCATGAGTGATTTTGTATTGGTCACTGTTCCATCCCTGAGACAAAATACACAACACCCACACCTGAAAACAGGAAGTATTTCTGGGCTCAGTGTTTCAGTCCATAGCAGGCCAGTGCCAAGGCAGAAACAGGGTAGTAGAGGGTCAAGGAGGAGGAAAATTTGCTTTACACTTGGCAGCCAGAAACCAGAAAGAGGGGAGGAATGGGGGAAGCTAGACAAACACTCCAAAGTCACAGCCCATGTGATCCACCTCCTCCAGCCAGGAGGACCTCTCCCAAGCAGATTCAGGTATAAATTATTAATGAATTAATCTGCTAATGAGTATAGCACCTTGTGATTAATTCACCTCTCAAAAGCCCCACCTCTAAACACTCGAGACTTTTGGGAGACATTCTAGATCTAAACCATAAGAGATCCTCTTTATTCTTCTAGTATGGATACCTCTTCTTTTCCTTTTTTCCCAGAAATTCAGTCTCAATTATGTATCAGATCAGTCTTAGTTTTGGTTGTTTGTTTCATGCCTACTTCTAGGCATTACCAGCACAAGGCCCTTCTTGAAGCAATTTAACAATCTGTTGACAAAGAGACCACATCTCTGAATTAATGTAGATCCTTCTCTCAAGTACATCTGCATCACCAAAGAAATTTATCAGGATTTTTTCAACTCAAATTTTATCCACTTTAATTTCACATGCATTTCACATTTTCAACTGCAAACACTGTCATATATTCAATGCTTTATATGTGAGTGGATAGGAAATATTTCAGTATATTCTCTAGTTTTGTATAAATGTGTCTGAATGCTCCACTATACATCCTGCATTTATAGCAAAATATGTAGTCAAATATCTTCAGTCTTAACATATATTTTGCCAACTCTTTTGTCACTTAAACATTTAGTAGACTTATAATTGAACATACTTTTGGCAAATCAATCTAGAATGAGATTTTTGGTGATACTAACAAGGGAATAAAGCACATTTCAAAGAGCTAGATAAGCGCAGAAAAAATATACTGCCATGTATATTTTGCACTATTTTTGAAATACAAAATCTTTGTAAGTTAAAAAAAAACTATTGTAGTATAACACAGAGAACATTTATATGTGCATTTGCCATTTTAAAGTGTACAATTCAGCAATTTTTAGAATATCCACAAGGTTATGAAACATCACCACCATGTAATTCTTTCCTACTCCAGAAAGAAACCTGAACACATTAGTATTCATTCTCTGTTCTTTTCACTAACCCAGGCTACCATTAATATACTTTCTGCCACTGTGGATTTGCTGTTCTGTACAGTTCATATAAATAGAATCCTACAATGTATGACCTTTTGTGACTGGCTTCTTTTAACCAGCATAATATTTTATAAGGTTTGTACATTTTGTAGCATGAGTAAATATTTCACTTTCATGGCTGAATAATATTCCTTTTATGGATATGTCACATTTGTTTCTTCATGAATTAGTTAGTGGCTATTTGAAATACTTGTTTTAGCTTAGTATAAATAATGCTGCTATGAATATTTGTGTAAAAGTTCTTGTCCAACATATTATTTTCTACTTCTTAAAAGATCACAGTCATGTAGGGGACTGGGGATTTAGCTCAGTGGCACTGGCCTGCCTCACAAGTGCAAGGTTCTGAGTTCAATCCCTGTTACCAAAAAAAAAAAATTATGGTCATGGGAATGTAAACTGCTTGTGAAGTATCTCACTGGTATTTTTTTTCCATTTCCCTAATAACTAATTATAAATACCTTTTAGTGTGCCTCTTGGTCATCTGTTTGTTTGTTGGAAAAATGTATTATCGAATTCTTAGCCCATTTTTTATTTGAGTTGCATCTTCATTATTGTTAAAATTCAAGGTCATTAAAGACTTACCTTTATGTTTTTATCAGATATTTACAATTTTATCTCTTACGCTTAGGTCTTTGACCCCTGCTATAGTTTGAGTGGTTTTGTTCCCCCAGAACTCATGTTGCAAACTTAACCCCCAGTGAAACAGTGCTGGGAGGTGGGGCTTCATGGGCGGAATTTGGAGCATGAGAGGTCTGCCTTATTGCATAGATTAGTGATGCCATGAAGTAGGCTTCTTAGAATTGGCTCCAGTATCATCTTTTGCCATCCAAAGAACAAATTTCATGTTGGAAGTATAGAAGCTTGAAACTATACTCTTCAAAGCAGAAACCATATTCTCACCAGACATTAGATTCTGGTGCCCTGATTTTGGACTTCCCTGCCCCCAGAAACACAAGGAAATAAATGTGTATTCTTTATAAATCACCCATTCTGTGGTATTTAATTCTAGCACCAAAATAGAGCAAGAATCAATTTCATTAATTTTTATATATGGTACAAAGAGTACACATATATACAAAATTTTTGTATATAGTTCAAATTTACTCCTTTATGTGTGGATATTCTAGTATCACTTGCTGAAAATACTATTCTCTCTTCCTTGAATGGTATTGACACCTAGGTCAAAGATCAACTGTCTGTTGATGGGTTTATTTCTGGATGCTCAGTTATATTACACCAATCTATCTTTTCTATCTTTCTATGATCATACTTCCTTGGCTGCTGTACTGAGTTTGAAAATTGTGAACTGTGAACATTCCAAATTTCTTTGTCAAGATGATTTTAGTTATCTTGAGACCTGTTTATGAGTCAGATTTTCTTGCTTCTTTCCATGATTTATCATTTTTGTTAAAAATTGGGCATTTTTAAAAGAATAATGCAGCAAGTCTGAAAATAAAATAACCACTGATCCTGAGGTTTCTGTTGTTGTAATTACTGTTTAGTTACTTAATTACTTCCCTGACCCAGTCTTATAAAGTATGTATATATGTCAACTTGACTTGAAGTCTGTGGTGTTTATTAATGGTCAGTTAATAAATGGACAAAGTTTTCCTTAGATGACCAGAAACTGTGAGGATGCCAGGGTATGGATTTTGCATTAAATCAAATAACTTACAACTCTTTCTTACATTTTACTTCTTGTTCTAAAAAGCCTCCAAGTGATTGAGAACTAAGACCTTAGCAACTTAATGGAATCCTTCCTGAGTAGGTTTCAATCTCATATGTGGACATGGCCACCCAGATTCCCATGAAAACAGAGTTTTCCAAGTCCCTAAGCACAGATCATCCTCACATTTTCCTTTTGACCATTCTATGTAGCCTGTTTTGGGGGGAGATTTTTTTGCCACAGCTATTACCCATGGTTTCGATAGCCTTACTGTTAAACCATTCAACAAAGTCTACAAAGGAAGAAGCTTTTATCACCAGGTAAATTTGAGTGAATTCAATTAAAAGCAGTCCTCTCAAGTGTACCCTTCCAGGAAATCACTGCCCAGCTCATATGAGTCAGCATACTGTTACTATGATGATTAATCTTGGTTGTCAACCTAATCAGCTTCAGAGATGCCTTGGAGATCAGTAAAACACACCTCTGGATGTATTCTGTTGGTCATGTGACTTTGGGGACAATATCTGGTCACTGACCTTCTCTTCTCTGGCACTGTTTCCCTGCTCTGATTTCTGGGTACAATCAACTAAGCAGCTCTGCTCCACTGTAACTTTCCACCAAGTTTCTGCCTTGAAATCCACTGACCATAAACTGAAATATCTGAAACCAGAAGCAAAATAAACTTCTCCTCCCATAAGTGGAGATATTTTGTCACAGCAATGGAAAGATTACTGATACAGAAAATTGGTACAGAGAAGTGGGGTCGATGTTGTAACTATACCTGACCATGTGGTTCAGAAACATTTGGAACCAGCTTGCAATAGGAGTTTGAAGTTTGGAGAAGAGGGCAAGTGATGTGCTAGAATAGAGTAAGCAGAGCTTGGTGGGCCATTCTGGTAGGAGCATAAAATAGAATGGTGGTAGGAAAACAGACATTAAACACTGCTCAAGAGGTTTCAGATGGGAAAAAGGGCACTATTGGGAAATGGACTAGAGGCTATGCATGCTACCTTTTCATAAACAAAAAAAACTCCAAAAATTGCCTACATTTTATCCATGCCTTAAAACTTTGGGTGAGGCTAAGTTTAAATGTGAGGGATTAAGTGTTCTAGTAGAAGAAGTTTTAAGCCACCCCACAACTCAGGTGGTGGTATGCGTACCCCTGGCTGCTTTTAACCAGATTTATACTAAAAAATCAGGAGCAAAAAGCAGAGCAGAAATATCAGGAAAACTTAGGCCAGGAGAGAAACCCAGGTAAAGTTGAGGCCAAAAGTGTGGTTGTTGACAGACTAGTGCCATTAAAAAGAAATCAAGTACTTCTCACTCAGTCAAAAAGAAAGCTATCTTGATAGCACATCAGGAATCAATATGACCCCTCTCACTGCAAAATCAAGGACGTAAAAGTACAAATTCCTTTCAAACACTAGCTTTGAGAAGAAAACCACAAGGAAATATCCTATCTCAGGGCTACCTAGGAAAGTGTTTCCCTAGAGGCAACATCCATGTTTTACAGCGATGGTCAAGATAAACTTGGCTACTACTCAAGATGGAAGCAGACCTTGGCTTCATCTATGTGATGTTGATTTTTTGCATGCATACAAAATGAAAGAGTTGGGGGGTCATTGTGGCTTCCACTCAGATTTCAAATAAAGGCCTTGGAGGCCAGGCAATGCGCAGGGACAGAGTAGGGAGCCTGCCATGGCTCCTTAGCAGGAGAATGGGGGAAACTGTGAGTGTGAAGCCAGCAGACCATGGACTGAAACATCTGAAACCATGAGCCAACTAATATTTTCTCCTTTAAGTTGTGCATGTCAGGGACTTTGCCCCAGTGACAGAAAGCTGACTACTTCAGTTAGTATTACAAATTTTTGAGATAACCAATTTATAAACCCATAAGGTTTATTTGAGCTCATGGTTTTGGAGATTTCCATTGAGAATCAAGTGGATTCATCACTTTGGATCTACAGGGAGGCAATACATCATCACAGGAGTGAGTGGCAGAGCACAACTGCCCAACTCATGGCTGGGGAGCAAAAGTGAGAAGGTCCCACTATCACCCATGAGGGGCACCTCTACTGACCTCAGTACCTCATACTAAGCCCTACTGTTTAAAGGTTCCATCACTTCCCAATAGCATCATGCTGGGGACTAAACCTTTATCCTCTGGACCTGCCAGGGACAGTATAGCACAAGTCAAGGCATTACTCCTTCCTCTGAATAAGTTATTCGAAAGCTGGCCCTGTTCTGCTCCCTGTGCCACAGGGAAAGTGGGCTTCATTCTTCAAATGTACTGTATAGCTGGGAAGCTTAAGAATTGGGGAAGATAAAAGTACTATAAAACTCTTTATTCTTATCAAAATCCATCCAGTTTTTCTTACTAAATGCTGCCCATATTGTTGTAAGGCTTTAGTTCAATTCAAGAGTTTTCTGAAGTTTATTCTGTTTCTATTAGATTTGTTGGTAGTGTTATTTTGTGAATGAACAAACTCACTGAGGTACTTATTCTGCCATTTTCACTTATACTACCATGTATAACGTTTTGTTCATTAAAATGATGTGTAGGTTGTGATCTTTGAAATCAAATAGTCATCACTCAGATACCAACGTAAAGTTCTTCACAGTTTGCTAAGTGTGAAGTAGTACAATTTAAATGAATGTCTTAGGTCAGTTTTATTTAAAATAAATTTAAAAATCTAAAATTTTTATTAGAATTGTCATCCAAATTTTCTTCCATATATAAATCGAACCTTTATGACATACTGAACAATTTTCAGTGATAGTCTACATAAGATGTTTATTTAGTAATAAATATTTCACTGAAGCCAGGAATGGAATTTTTAAAAGGGTGAAATAGTGCTACAAGATTTCCATAGGGGACTCAAAACCATTTAAGGGTAATTTTAGCTGACATTTTCTCTGTCAAGTTATTATCTGAGCCAGATGATTGAAATATTTTACACCCATAAGGCCCTCTGACTTTTTTGAAGTTTTGAATTATTATGTGATAAGCAAATTATTTTTTGTGTTAAAGCCAATCATAAAGTATAAAATTGAATGCAGAACCAAGGGGAGTTCATATATAAAGTTGGCCTATTATAACACATACTATGGAACTGTAAAAACCCCATTCCACAGCATCATCTCTTCCTCTATCTTAGGCATTATGCTTGAGGCTCGACATATCTGATATTACCTGGGAGCTTCTGTATGGGAAGACAGAAAAGTAATATCATTTAAATATAAGTAATTTATTATAGGACTTTATTAAAGCCTGGCTGATCCAAGTGGAAGAAGTAAATAACTTTTATTCAAGAAAGATCAAATGGGAAGAAGATTTTTAAGCTAAATTTTAGAAAATGAGTTGAAAGAAAGGCATCATCTAAAATAAGCCAAGGGTATTCAAGAAATAAGTAAGAGTATACATACAATAAATATTATTATCTTATGTGGCATGAGTTTCTTTAAAAGTCTAATTTTGTTCTGTGGGTACTCTCCCCATCTCTACCTTGTCTTACAGGACTTGGGGCTCGCATCTCCAGAAGAGGAGGAATGGGGAGAGAGGAGTCAATTCTTATCTATGAGCCATGAAATAAAGTTTAATAAGGGGTTTCATAAGAATTTTTGGCACATTCTAAATGAATATCAAAATGAAAATAATTGTATTCATTCCTTTAAATATTCTAATATATGAATTTAATATTTGGACTTTATAGAAGCATCTCAAATCCATGTGAAAATAAAGCCAAGGCTGAAGTTGACCAAACAGAGAATGGGAAAATACTGATTACTGTGACATCACTAAGGGCTGAGTCAACCAATCTTGAGGTGGGCGTATCTCTGGACCTCCCTTTATATAATAAAATAACTGTTCTTAGTGGTGTACTGTATGATATTCCTACTCATGCATACAATGTACACTGGTCAAGTCCAATCACCATTTGCCACAGACTCCCTGACCCTTTCCAATCTCTAGTAATCTCTCTTCTACTTTTAAAGTTGTGACATATTTTAGCGTCCACATATGACAGACATGTGGCACTTGTCTTTCTGTGTCCTTTTAAGCTAAATTTAAATATGACTTATGTTAGATGCAGCTGAAATAAACTCCACTACAACAAATAGAGACATAGAAATAGTTGAAGGAAGGGGAAGCAAATAGGAAGAAAGTTACTGAAAAGTAGCTGAAGAGGGATTAGGAAGTGGGAGAACTTGCATTTGATGCCTAGGACCTAGGAGTTTATATAAACCATAAACAATCTTCAAGACATTCTAAGTGAAATACTGATATAAAAATAAGTGTTTATATTTAACCTACAAGGAAGCCAGGAGGCAAAACAAAAATGCCACAATATTCTGTAAACAAGAAGGGAAAGTTCAAACTCAACTAATAATGGTGAAGAAGGAAGAAAAGGATGGAGCTCAAGGAAACTCAAACAGTGGGTAAGTCTTGGGTCTAGGTGAACTTCTGATGTGAGAGAAAGGCAAATGACCAAACTTAACAAAGAAGTAAAATTCAGAGGACATGTTAAGTTTTGAAAACTAGAGAGGAGAAGAATTAGGAAAAGTTAAATACTCTTGTAAAATATTTTAATGGTCCAAATTCTGAATGCTTTAATTTGTAGTTGTTAATCACTTGGCGCTCACATATTTACTGACTCTATAGCCACTGGCCCTGTTATGATTAGTGTCGTTTTAATGAAATACTGTAAAACAATACCTTTTTGAGTATGTTTTGCCTGCTTTTTTCTCATATGATTAGGCATCCAAATGCACATCTATTAAAATATTTGATAGTGCTTCCAACTGCCTTTTTTTGCTCTTTTTTTCAATAAGTTTGTTATTATGACTACACTTTAGTGACCTATCTTAAAATTCACTGATACTTTCTTAGCATCTGCTCTACTCCTAAATTTACCAGAGAAATAATTAGTGTATAATATCCTTTTATTTTATGAAAAAATAAAACAATTTTATAATCAAGTTAAAGGAGAATAACAATAGTTATTATACTGTGTATCATTATCTTCAAAGTAGTTACTCAGACTACAAGACATAAACTAAAAAATTGTTATAAACAAAGATAAGTTTGTGATATTGTTTGCTCCTTTCTTGGCATTGGCATTTAACTATATTTATCATTTCCTTTTTGATGAAATTCTCAAAAGTATACTTGTATTGTCCATTTTTTTCACTATAATCTTTAGCATATTATTGCAATTATTTAAGGATCAGGATGCTATACAAATATGTACAAATTCCCCAAGATGAATGCATTTATTATGTATCACAAATATATCCTAATAAAAAATTTAAAATAACAACAAAAAGACTTTACTTGATAATTCTAACATCTAGGTCAGTTGAGTCTGGTTATGATTACTTTTTCTTTAAAAATTGTGTTAACATTTCTGTTTTTGTTATGTATGTATGGATGGATGAATGGATAGATGAATGGATGGATGTATAGATGTATGTATGTATGGGTAGATATATGGATGGATGGATGGATGGATGGATGTGTGGATGGATGAGTGGGTGTATGTATGTATGTATGTGTGGCTGTATGTACGTATGAATGGATGGATGTATGGATGTGGTACTGGCGATTGAATTTAAGGTGTTTACACTGAGCTAAATCACAACTCTCTCTCCCTTTCCTTTCTTTTTCTTTCTCTTTCTTTCTTTCTTTCTTTCTTTCTTTCTTTCTTTCTCTTTCTCTCTTTCTATTTTAACCCAAGGTTTCACAAATTTACTAAACTTCCCTGGCTCTCCTTTTGAATGTATGCCAAGGCACATTTATACAAAACAAAATAGTAGAGATGAAGGTGTGTAATATACTTGCCTAGAACTGGCCAAGTCTCTGAGGCCATTCATCTGAAATGTTACATCAGTCTCATAGATAGTTGAGTTTTGGTAAAGTCTGCATTGCTGCTATCATATCTAGAAGTGTAGTTTCCAAACTTCTCAAGCGATAGGTTGTTATTCCTTTATGTTTAGTATGGGACTAGAGAGCCAACAGATGGTTTCTCTCAGTAGCTTTGTTCCACACTTGGACTTCCCCAGCTCCTGGATATCTGCAACTCAGAGAAGATTTCCACTTTGCTCTCCCTCAGCAGTAGATTGCTGTTCCTTTGCACTCCAAGCTAAGCTCATGAGAGATTTGGATGTGAGGATCTCTTGTTCCTTTTGGTTCAGCATCAATTGTGGGGGGATATTTATGCCTGAGACTTATGTACAAATCTTTCTAAGTATTTCTGCTCATTCTTTCCAAGGCAGTCTGCTCAGCCTCACATTTGTGGTAGATCTTGAGGATAAGAGTTTTTTCTGACCTCTCCCCAGGATAGACATCTGCTTTTTAATGGTGTGGGACTGTAGGTCTGGGAGATTTTAATGGCCCTCTCAGTCAACTGAAATTTCTAATATCATGAAAGGACTGAAAGAAACTATACTACCTAGATTTTGCACAAGTAACTATTTTATTAAAAATATGTAAAACTCTCTGGCCAGTATGTTTAACTATCTTGAAATGTTCAAAACATTTTGATATTCAAGAATTTAATATACCCAGATATAGACTGCCCAGAAAGTGAGAAGCATTCTTAAATCTGTCAGATCACAGCATTATTTCCTAGTTAGCTAGTGATTTTCAATATATGCAGTTCTATGTGTTGCAGATTCACAAAGGGCCACATTACTTCTCAATTGAATTGATTAAGTGAATATTTTCTGTGGTCCTAACACACACATGGTGTTTTTCTAGGCACTGGTTATGGAGCTTTGAGCAAGAGAGAACAATCCCATGCTTACAGATTTCAAGTTCTAATGAGTAAGATAAGCATTAGATGGATAATCACATAATGACTTGATTATGGTAGTCATAAGCGTAGCAAAAGATTAGTACAAAATACTATTCAGAGCACACTGTGATCATGTACCCAGTGGGGAGGTTTAGTTGAAAAAGAAGAAAAAGAGAGGACATTTCCTACTTCTCACAGTTCTTCTGGATTACATAGCATGTGGCCCGGCGTGGTGACAGGTACACTATCTTCAGTCACTTGAGATTTCTGTTAATCTATTTTTTAATATTTTCCTAATTAAATAATTGTTTATGGAAGAATATATGGAAGCATTTTCCTGCACCCAGGAGGCATCATAAATGTCATTAAAATTATCATTTATAAAAGTAAAAAATGAATTATTATTCTCTTGGAAATAAGCAGTAAAAAAGCTACCATCTGGCATCCTTCCAGTTTGCCAACAAAGTAGTGCAATTAAATAAAGTAAGTCTCTCAGTTGGAGATTTTGAATAAACCACTCCTTGCTAACTGCAGCGTAGATAGAAGAAGACCATTCATGAAGCAACTCTGCTAAAGAACTAATTCAAATTTATAAAGATAATGAATAAGAAAACAAAGTTGTTTTGTTTCTTATCAGTTTTCACAATATAGCTTCAAGCTTTCAATCCCAGAGATTCTTTTCAAATCATGTGTTCTATTTCAAAAAAGTGTGATGAAAATTTTAGGATTTGGCAAGTCCTCTAAATATCATATCTCTGTGTATATATTACACAGGAATCTGAGCTCTAAGAGGAGCTCTGAATTACTTATTTATTTTTTTCCATTAAGTTTATTGGTACATTTTAGGTATGCAATAGTGTTACATTCATCACTGGGAACTTGTACCCTTACATGATCAGAATTATTTTTTTCTATATTTAGTGTTACGATCAGGGCTAATCCAAGCATAGTTCAGAGATAAATTAAGGCAGAAAGAACACATGCAAAGTTGTCCACTGAATTTGTTTTGTTTTACAAGCGTCTAAGGTATTTCATCTTATGAAGAGTGGAACAGAAGATTTCTCAGTGTGTACTCCAAGAAAGCAGAGGGAAGATGTTTAGTCATTTAAAATGGAAATTACAATTTTTTATAGTACTTCTTTTCTATACTTTTACCTTTACCTCCAAATTCTTCCTTTCATCAGATTACTAGAGCAACTGGTTAAAAATAACATACTGTATAGAATTGTATAATTGCACCTGAGACATAGACTCTAGTACTGATGGTCACCATTTCTTAAATGGGTAGCAGATCTCAGACATTATTTTAGAAAAATTTATAAAATTTCTTGAATTTTCCAAACTGCTCACATAAAAGATAATAATTATCTTCATTATATAAATGAGAAACTACTTGTATTCTAAAAGTGAGTAAATGACTTATAGGCACAGAGTATAAAAGAAGAAAGCCCATAACTCTCATTTGAGGCCAGCCTGGGCTACTTCTCAACACAAACTCTCAAAAAGTGAATTTCATGACATAAGTACAAATAGGTTATTTAAAAAACATATTTCATAAATCAAAATTTTCATATAATGGAACTTTTACAATGTATCAGGAATTCTTACTTCAGAATACAGACTACTAACTTAAAAATAAATATCTGAAGTGATTAAATGGTAGACAGTGTGATACTCAGGTTAAGAGGGAAGCCACAAATGGAGAAGGGGAATGCTTTGTTCGTCTGATTTCATTTCAAATGAAACTGGGAATGTTGGAAGAAATAAGAGACTTTGGGACTAGGAAGACACTAGAAAGCATCATATTTCTACTACGAAATTGAGAAACATTCTTAAAGAACATGAAGAAAATGGAAAAATATTTTCTTAACTAGAAAAATAAAAGTAACCTTCTGGATAGAGATTAAAGATAATAATAATAAGATGTGATAAGAAATGAATACACAGTGCAAAGAGAGACTCCCAAGAGCAAGGGAAGGAAAGCAGAAGGGAGATGATACACCGCGGGGTGATTGAGCTGGAGTGCAGTCACAGGTACTTCTGGATTGTCTCAGGAGAAGAGTGTAAGCATAGAGAACATTTAACTCCAAAGATTGGTTCCTACTCAGGCAGAACTGGTAAATCCACTCCTCCTTCTCTCAGTCCTATGTACAGTTGTTTTAAAATAACTGTAAACTACTACTAAATTTTCATCTTAAAATTTATAATGAACCTCGGGCACCTGGACAAGAAGCCCACATGGCACACAGAGCTAACGAATACATACACAACAGGGGAAGTAGCAATGGTGATTATTTTCAAAGCTTCTCTCCACCAAGATTTAGAGAGAACTCTAAACTATGCTTTCCTTTTAAGAGCAGTGTGCTACTGCAAATTCTCAGATTAAAATTCTAGACCTTTAGCAGCAGTTATTTAATGGATTTTCACTTCTGTGGATTTATTCCAAATGTCTTATTTCTAAATAAAATGTGTAGCATGATTTCTCTTTGGGAGCTCCTGTGAAGTAGAGGCCCCTGCTGTTTGCCTCTCTGAATGAAACCCACAGAAAAGCATTTCACAGGATGATACTAAAGCGAAGGTGGAAATGTGTGAAACATCACTTGGTGTCACCTGAGTAGGGTCTTATATTTTAGCTGGGCTGAATAATACATGAGTGGAATATAATACGTGCTGAAATTCTCATGAAAGGCCCTTACTCTGCATATTGTACTAGCTACAAGTCAAGCTAAATCAACTGCCCTCCCCCTTTTCATTTTAAAACAGAAAGTGTACAAGTTCAAATATGTATTTTGTGGCATTTAAACCATACATTAGAGTCCATGGAGATTTTTTGCTCATTAATATTAAAAGTCTGTTAAGCTGACTTAATAATTTTATTTTCTGTTTTTAAGTGAAATGGGGAATAGGAAAAATCTCTTGGTAAGAAAGAGATTGTTTTCAACTGTCTCAATTCATATTCCCTGGAAAACCGAGCTAGAACATAAAATGCATGCCTGACACTTCATTTGGAAGGTTCAGACCTAGGCAGGCAAGGACATAGAAAAGAGGCCTTGAGACACCGTGAAGCAATGTGCGGATAGTCCCTACCATGCTGGGTGCTGCTTTCCAAAGAGGAGGAAGAGGGACCAAGCAGGTCAGTCAGAAGACAGCTCTATGGCATCAGAGTCAGTCTTGACAAAGAGAAAAGAACTGCAGTGTCTCTTCCTGAGTCCTCCATTCTCCTGCTTCCTATGGGCTGAAGTGGTGATGCTGAGGGGAGCTCCTTCACAATTGCAGGTGGCACCCCTGGGCCCTTCAAGCTGCTGTTTCAGATGTCAGATCTCATGTTCTGCAGCATGTCCTTTCAGAGACTCCAGTAGAAGTGAAAGGTGACAGAACCTCTGAGCCTGTGACTGACCCCTGTGGTCAGCAGAGGAGGACGCCCAAGTGCTCTTGGGAATATGACTATCACTAGTCAGCCCCCAATGGTGAAAACTTTGGGGACCAGAGGTAGTAAGTCAGGCACTTGAAACAGATCATGTAACTGAGGAGATGCCAAGGAATTCCAAGAACTGTGTAAGATTTTAGCATGATTCATGGACCAAGAAAGCACAAACACATGACATTCATTAGCATACTGAGAGCTTGTATGGGAGTACAATACATAAAACAGAGCACAGTACCACTGTTGTTTAAATACCTGCTGGCTAACTCAAACTAAAGTGACAGAAGGAAAAGTGTTTTACGAATTACCAAGGAAAATAACCAGTGATGTGCAAACTGTTTTGATTTCTAGCGGTGACTGGTATGGGGTGTTATAACTCAGAGTTACTAAGGTTATTTGAAGCACTTAATAAAAGGAATTATGAGAATGGATAGATGGTAACTATCACCTTATGGAGAATAATAAGTAATTCAGTTACAGCAGAAATGACTTCTGGTTCATGGGAGACAGTGAAAATAAAAAATGGATAGTTGCCAGAGAAAACCTGTTGTAAAAGTTTTCCTTTTCATCATTCAATTAATCTGTGTTGAAATTTTAAAAACCTGTCAGATTAATCACCTCTCAGAATCCTTTAAGTATTGCCACTAGGCTGAGATTTTACTTCTATGTATAATTTTTAATATATTTCTCTGGAAGTTAGAAAATTTTAGAAGAAAATTTAATAAAAAGTCCACTTGACTAACTCTGTACAGTGATTTAAAATATCAAGCACTTTCAAAACAAATATTTATAATTTTATTAGAAGATTTGGAAGGCAGGGAAAAGAACTCTGAGAAAGTAAACAATACAAGATAAAGGCTTTTAGCACACAGATAAACTTCATGTTTAGATTCCATATTTGTGAATTTATTTACTAGAATTTATTTATAACCCTAAAATCAATAATCATGCCATTTTTATGCTCATTCATGGACATACACAGAAAGAAGAAAAGTTTAGATTGCCTGATGTTTGTCTTCCAGGCTGAGGCTGAATAAGATGTACATTTTTGTTTCAGCTTTGTGCTCTAATAAAGTGTTTCATGAGCTATTTAGTGACACATTTTCACCTCTTTTCTTTTTTGCATTTTCTTGGTGATTTGTTTGTAAAAATGACCTTAAAGCATAGTACCAACCTGATGTCTAATGTCACTATGTGCTCTCTTCCTTACAAAGACTTTATATGCTAAGCAACCTTAACTACTTACAGTAATGACGGAAACCCAGTAAGTGGGACCCCTTGTTCCTGGTTAGCATCTCTTCTGAAAATTAATAGATTGGAAAAGCAGTGACAAGGGCTGCTCATATAAAATATGAACAATGAGTGAAAGTCAGCAGAAGATGCTAAATATGATTGCTTTCCTTTCATCCAACAGAAAATTCACCTTTCTCCCTGAGGAAAAAAAGTATTTCAAGGTACTAGAAGCACTATTTTTCCTCTACTTGGAGGCAGTAAAGGAAGGAGAGCAGGCACAGGGCCACTACAGTTTGGATATAGTCTGAGTGTGTCCTCCAAAGACTCGTGTCTTCAACATGACAGTATTGGGAAGTATGAAATATTGAATGGGTAGGACCTATGAGAGGTGGTGGGTCTCTGGGGACACTGTCCTTGAAAGAGATTAATGTAGTTCTACAGGAACTACTGTTGGACTCCAAGGGAATGAGTGATTATAAAAAGAGTAAGCTTGGCTTGAATCCTCTTGTTTTCCTGTATCACTATACCACTTCTTCTCACACAGGCTGCTACCGGTGTCATCTAGCATATTGTGATAGTCAGAAGGCTGTAGTCTGGTGGGTCTGGGGTCACCAATCAATTCTCGAACTTTCCAAGGCTTGTCTCTCTCTCCAACATAGAAAGAGGAAATGGGGTCAAAAGACAGTCAATAAAGTGAAAATAAGTTTATTTGCAGAAGGAAGTGGTACAAAACCACTGGAGTGGGGGCCCCAGAGCTGGGTAAAAGCTGAATATGGGGCAGTGGTTCTGTTTCATGGGGTAGGATGTCAGGGATTCCTCCCTCCAAGGGCAACTGTACCTAAATGGATGGTTGGATTATTGCTAGAGGTTTGGGTTTTGTGAGCTAATAGGTATCTTGGGTAAGCATGGAAACCTGTACAAGGAGGAACTAGGGTAGACAGTGTTGGCTGCAGAGAGAAAGAGGTAAAACCAGACTCCTTGTTTAGAGGTAAAACCACAAAACTGCCTGCTGTTCACAATGTCAGATTATTACACAGGCTGTAATAATGTCCTATAATCTAAAGGGCCTGTGTCCCTGTTTTTATCCTACCCAGGGTTCCCATCTTTCCCTCCATTCCTCTCTCTGGAAATGATCATCCAACTCCTGTTGGGATCAAAGGCAATGGCCATTCCAGCTACTTCCAGATGAAAAGGGGTGGTGGCTGGAGCAGTGGATGATGCCCAAAGGGAGGTCAATCTAGTGGGCTATGGGAGAAGGGAGGAGGAACTTCCCAGGTTGGCTCCATCTGGAGGTCCAACTGCATTTTTATAACATTGATATGATCTGAAATGATGCAAGCAAGGTAGTTAAGGACACAGAGACCAAATAGACACAGCAACCATATAGTAAACAAGGGTCCCAAGAGAGGGAGCAGCCATGTGAACACAGAAGGCAACAAGGTTTTGATTTGGGAGAAGATGTGTTGCAAGAGAGTCTACAACCCCCTTGTCACGGAGCCACTTGGCTTTATCTAAAATGACATTGGTTCCACTATTGACTTGTTTAGAGGTGTTGATGTAAGTACCACAAGTTCCATCATGGACAGAACATACACACATACAACAGGCAAGTACCCAATTTAGTACCTGCCAATGTTCTAAGATCATTCCAGCTAATGAGTCCAGTGACCATTGAAGTTCTCTAAAATTACTGTCTAAATATTGTGCCACCTCTAGTCACCCCAGTGAGATTTTTTTGTTTACACTGCCCTGGCAACAACTCCATAAGTTAGTAGAGCCCAAAAAGCAATTAAAGCAGTTATTCCCAGTCCACTGAGGGTTACAGGCCTGTGTTTTGCTTGTGCAATTGCAATGTCAGTTCCCTTTTCATTAAACTATTGGTAAATCTCCTCCACAGAGGGCTGGTTAAGAGCTCTAAGCCCTCCATCTCTTGGCCCTAATGGGATCAAGAAGACACTGAGCTGAGGAAGAGTAGGGTTAAGAAGCACATCCAACTCCTCATTTTGAGCAGAGGAAGTGACGAGGCAAGCAGATTGACAACAAATCAAAACTGCAAGCTGAGTCCACAGCAGAAAAACAGAGGGTGTTTGACACCCTCAGAATTAATAGGCATTACTTATCTTATTGTCTTTTGAAGAGAAGTTTAAGATCTTTCTTGGGTTCAGAGGTATAATTGGACTCAAGTGTTGCCTTGAGCTGTGTTCTAGGGGAATCATTTTCTGGGTCTCCAGAAGCACAGTTTCAGCTGGGAATGGTGAATCCAGACATTGTGATCTGTCACATTAACTGCAGTGGGGGTGGAAAGGATCACTAAGTAGGGACTGTCTCAGCAGGGTTTAAGTGCTGTGTGCCTAGAGCCTTAACCAGTCCCAGGGTTCCAGGGCAGAAAAAAGGCTGACTAGGTGGATTGGTCTGGGGTCTGTTCACCTCCAGCCTGACAGGATTTGCTGGAACTGGGTAAAGGACTTCACTTGCCTTAAGGCTCCCTCAGTTTCCTCAATGACTTGGGTATCATTTCTGAGGAAGTGTCTCCCATACAGGAGTTCATAACAATACCCGAAAACTGGGTGTATTTCTGGTCTGTATAAAGGCCACAGGTAGGAGCTGTTTCCAAGGGGCCTTACACTCCTGTTCCAGCATGAACAAGTGCCTTTTGAGTATCCCATTATCTCTATCTACCTGCCCCAAGGACTGTGGTCTCCAGATGCAATGCAGAGGGTAATCAACATCAAGGGCCTTGGAGTTGCCTTGGGTAGCCTCAGAATGAAAGGTGGAGCCACTGTCACTTTGGAGACTATGAGGGACCCTGAAACTTGGAATGATCTCATTGGTGAGAATTTTGACCACCTCTCTTGCTTTCTCTGACCTGGTAGGGTGGGCCTCTATTCACCCTGTGTGTATATCAACCAGGGCCAAGAGAAACTTGCTGTCTCATCCTGCTGGCATATGGATGAAATTAAGCTCCCATTTTTCCCCAGGGTAAGCATCTCTGTACTGTTCTCCTGGTAGTTGCAGTCAGGCATTTTTTGGGTTTATTTTAAAGCATATTTCATAGTCTTTGACTATCTGCTGTATTATTGCTTTTAACTTAGTTCCCTGGAAGGCCTTAGTAACCAGGTGAGAATATATATTTTTGTTCCTAAGTGGCAGGTGTCACGGATGCCCTACATTACTTTCCAGGCTAGGTAGTTGGTAGAAATGGGCATGAGCCGCCATCCATCAGAGTTAAGGGTTCATCTCTGATCCTGGGTGTCTGGAACTTCTTGATCAGAGTGCACAGGAGGGCAACAGACTAGCTAACCACAGAAGAGGGCACTCTAGTGTTGGGAGGCAGTTGACTCAGCTTCCTCATCAGCCTTTTTCCTGCCCATAATAAGGGGATCTTGTCCCCTTTTGTTGGGGAAAGCCTTTTATAAAATGTCCTGGCTGCTTACCCTGGTGGCAGAGTTTAGGTTTACCCTCCAGTGTTCCTTCCTAGGAACATCCCCAGAGGGCAGCTATTAATTTCCAATTCCTTTCTCTTTTCTCCTGCTCGATTGGCTTGTCCTGGTTTTAAAAGACCTTTGTGGTCTCCTTGAGATAGTCTTCCAGCCTTAGCCAAGTTCTTTCTAAGTCCTCTGTCAACTTTTGGAGCTTACAGTAGATGTCAGGGGCCAACTGGGTGAGGAATTTATCTTTTATAAGGGCATCTCCTTCACAACTCTCAGGATCTATGAGAGTATGTTTCCCTTTAGCATCTGTGAGCATTTGTAAAATCAGAGATGGAGGCTCTTGGTAAATTTGTCCTAACTTGGTATAGTTTACTGGCTTAACTAGTTGCCTCCAGTCGCTCTTTTATGCGATATAGGAAATGGAGTTGAGCATCTTCCCCTCTTGGGATCTGATAATCCCCTGGGGGCCTGGCAACTAGACATGCCTCCTCGCCCATGGGGGATATGGGTAGTCTCTTCCATCCAGTGCTTTAAGTGTATTTCCCCAGTGGGTTTCAGGATATGAGTTTATAGCCCTCACTGCAGCTCCTAGGACCCTTTTCCTCCTGAGTTTAAGGTTTCATTCAAGAGGAACATCACATCTTCCAAGGTAAGTTTAAACAATGAGGCACTCTCTCAAAGGCCCTAGCATATCAGGGTCATCAGTAAACCTTCGCAAGTCTCACTTGACTTCCTCTAGCTCTGAGTAGGTGAACAGATCTGGTCTAGCTTCCCTCTCAAATTGTTTCTAAGGGCCAATAATCTAGAAGGAGGAACTGTGGGCCTTATCTCAGTAAGGAGGAGCCAAGCCCTGGCACCCCCTCTCTCCAGGCTCCCTCTCTTGTCCTTTTGGCCCGCACCTTATATGAATCCAGGTCCCACAGCAGCCAAGGGAGGCAGTGTCAATGGAATGAAAAACAGTTGCACATAGGGCATGTCATTCCACTTACCCTTCCTCTTGTAGAACAGGTCTAATTGAAGTATGGTATTATAGCTTAGGGGCCCCTTCCCCCTGGCCATCTCTCCTGGTATGGGGCAAGCATTGATACAATAAAACATTAAAGCCTTTTTCTTTAGAGTCTGGGGGTGTAGCTCCTTCCAATATTTTAGCAGGCATTGCAAAGGTGAGTGAGATGGAACAATGGAAGATCCAGCTCCCATGTGGGGAAAAGGAAAGGGCAATCAGAGAGCCTTCCAATCTTCCAATGTAGGTCATCTCCTATCTCAGAAACCCTCTTCTATTATGGAAAGTCTTCCAATATGGGGCACACCCCCTCCCAGGAAACACTCCTGTCAAAAGGATTCAGTCCGTTAGACTTGGCCCAATGGCATCCCACCATTGTCAGGAATTCAACCACGCTATATCTGTGCATAGACTGAGGCCCACCAAGATGCCATTTCTCTATTGTACACTCCTAGGAGAGTCATCCACCCCCTCTTGAAGGTGAGGTTCTCGGGGGCCTTTTAAGCCAAGTATTCTCTCTTTCCTTATTGGGGGAATTGGGGCCATCAGCCTAGAGGGCAGGGACTGGGTCCCCAATGGGAGTAATGGAGATAGGCCTCATACTTTTGATCTTGGCAATATGGCAGGCCAGGATGGCATATCTGACTTCCTCCAGAGAGGATTTTAAAACTACCTGGAGTGCCCCGGCTTGTACTGTGGGGGCCTCAGTTAGTGCCCTGGGTCCTTGTAATGTTATCCATTGTACATCTTTTCCAATCTCTCCTGAACTATCTGTGAAGTGAAAATCCCCATCTAGGTGGAACCAAGAGTTTTAGGGCAGTCACCCATATATCCTTTCCCAGCTGCACTTGATTAGGCAGTTGGCTTATTGATAGGTGTTTGGGTTTTGTGGGCTAAGATGGAAACTTGGGCAGGTATGGCAACCTGCACAAGGAGGAACTAGGATAGACAGTGTTGTCTACACAGAGGCAGAAGTAAAACCATGAACTGCCTCTTCACAGGTAAAACCACAAAATTCCTGCTGTTCATAGTCACAGATTATTATAGGCTTGTTTTCTCCTACCCTCTAAATAGCCTGTGTCCCCATTTTGACTCTATGTAGGGGGTCTCATCTTTCCCTACAGTTGGATAGATGTGAGTGATCAAGAATGGACTTTTAGGGCCAGGGATTTAGCTCAGTGGTTCCGCCACCAGCCTCGCAAACACAAGGTCCTAAGTTTGATCTCTGGTACCAAAAAAACCCACAAAAAACAGAATGGACTTTCTGCCTCAAAAACTATAAGCTAATTAAATTTATTTTCTTTAAAAAGTGACCAGCTTTCAGTATTCTGTCATAGCAACAGAAAATGGACTAAGACAGAGTCTTTTACTACCCACTAATAGGTAACAACTTTCTCAAGTCATTTCATTGCACTGTAAAAATCAGTCTTTAAACAAAGACTGATGCATGGTAAAAACATACAGATCTACAGTGGTACTTCCATTCACAAATTTAATTCTCTCCATGATTCTGGTCATAAACCAAGTTGGATGAGAATTGAATCAAATTCAATGGTTAGATTCAATGTTGATGTTATAGGGGAATTTGTGTGAATTATGTATATATCCATGAAATTGAATGTTATTGTAAAAAATTGAACTGCTGCTGCAAACTACATCATGTATGATCTTGAAAAACATACTAAGTGAAAGAAGGCTGACACAAAAGGTTACACATTGTATGATTTCAAAAAGATATACAAAATAAGTAAATCTATATGGACAGAACATAGACTAATAATGTACTACCCAGGAGATCATGAAATGGTACCCAATCACTTAATAAGTCTGAGATTTTGTTTAAAATGTTGATAAAATATTTTGTATAAGACTGATATGGTAGTTATATCATATTATGAATGTACTTATGTTGCTGAATTGTTTACTTTAAAATGGTTAACTTTACATTATATAAATTTTATCTAAAATAGGATATGGGAATATATTGAAACTGTTGAGAGTCATTCTATATAATTTTGGGGAAAAATCACTTCATGTATAAATTATGATTACAACTGTCTAAGGCCCAATGTCTTCTTGCCTGACAGCCAGCTGTGGCATGAGGAAACATAATTCCATTTTACGCTAGTCACAATTTGAGGCCTCATTGGTCCCATGATACTGTGGTGCTCAAGGGCAAGGGTACATCAGCTGAAGACATACTGGTTATTTGAGAACTGAGTAGTAATAAAAAAGAGAAAAGGACAAATTCCTTACTAGCCTGCTATCTCATCCCACCTACTATTGTAAGAATGCTTTGTCTGTCTCACCATCCTCATCAACTGAAAATCCTCATTAACATAGGATTCCCAAGCTCTGAGTCACTTGATATTCCCTCCAGTTATCATGTGCACCCAATTAATAGTAGCTAGCTTGGAGTGTCTTTGTCTTTGCCCACTCTGAGGCACTAACCTCCTATCCCCCATGTATTATGAAATTATGTTTATATTGTCTTTCTTTCTTTAGTCTTTACCTCCTCTCTAGGCACATCAGAGGACTAGATTGGCCTTTGATAGAAACTGTTGTGATTTTCAAAATAAATAAGTAAAAATAATTTTGATTAATAATAAGATAGGATCAAAATATGAAGAGCTCAGTAATCCTTTAAACAGGAGAGATTTAAAATACAAAAGAAGATGTTACAGAAGATTTTAAATGTTATTTAGTAGAAGGAAAAATGTGAAAAGCATTAGTGCAAGATGTGTAAGAAAAAATTAGTGGATAAATAAAAGCAATAGCCTGCAATAGAACCTGGATTGGTATTTTGGAAAGCAAAGAACAACATCAGTAGCAAATATAATTTTTTTTTTTTTTTGGTACCGGGGATCGAATTCAGGTCCTTGCGCTTGCGCAGCAGGCGGCGAAACCACTGAGCTAAATCCCAGGCCCGCAAATATAATTCTTAGCCTTCTTCTTCTAACTTATTAAGTACTTGTAAATTATAATAAAAAGAGGCACTCTAATGATTTTCCCCATTAAAATAAAAAAATTTCCAGAGAAAAAAATGAATATGACTTGTGCAGATTTATCAATATGTAATGTTTTCACTTAAACTAACAGTATAAAAACAAGAAAAGTAATCATGATTGAAAATATTTAGTCAAGAGCCAAGAGGAGGAGGCTTCCAGGCTAATGAACCACCACTCCCAGCACAGTGGAGGTGATCTTCACAGGCAAGAGCAGCACACCCCACCTCACCCCCGTTGAAATGAGAAAACATGTAAACAAGCCTCAAAAACAGACTTCCAGATCACCTAAAGCAATCCCAATGGAAAACTAGATGGAACATTGATACTCAACCCCCTGGACTCCCTGAATGGCAACAAAAGATGATATGGAAAAAATGAAATCAGAAATAATTTCTCAGATAACAGCAGAGACATGATTAACAAATCTAGAGAGGAGCTGAGGAACATGATAGAATCCCAACATAGGAAACAAATAGAATCCATAAAATAGACACAAACAGATTTCCAGGACATTAAAAACTCCATTGAAAGTCTACAGAGAATGAGCCAATGTGAGGACAAAATTTCAGATATAAAAGGTAAGATTGCAATTAGTGACCAGGAAAAGAAAAATTGCTTCAAAATTGTAAGGGACCATGAGAAATCAATACAGCAGCTGCTACATGATGCAAAGAAGGATAACATAAGACTGATCAGAGTCAAAGAAGAAAGAGGAGAGAGTGCAGATGAAATAGAAAAAACTCTTCACAGAAGAGATGGCAGAAAACATTCCAAGCAGGGGAGAAGAACTTGACATACAAATAAGTGAGGCATATAGGACTCCAACTAGCCTTCATCAAAAAAAATTCTATACATAGGCATATAATTGTCAAGGTTCCAGAAACCCAAGAGAAGAACAAAGTTCTACATGCAGTTAGAGAAAAGAAACAAATCACATAGAAAGGAAACCCCACAAGAATCACAGCAGACTTCTCAATGAAAACCCTCAAAGCAAGAAGAGCTTGAGGCAACGTATTTCAAGCCATAAAGGAAAACAGGCTCCAACCCAGATTGATGTACCCTGCAAAATTATCTTTCAAAATTGATAGAGAAACAAGATACTTTCATTACAAAGAGCACCTTAGGAACTTCATGAATACCAAACCAGCACGCCAAAAAATTTTAGACAATATCCTAGGAAAAGACAATGAGTATCATAACCCCAGGAAGCTCACCAAAATGAATCCGTCAGGCACAACAAGAAATTAAATGCAAAAAAGAAAAAGTCATGACAATGATAAGTTAATACATATCAGTTATAACCATCAAAGTTCATGGTCTCAATTCACCAATCAAAAGAAATAGACTGGCAGAATGGGTCAAGAAGCAAGATTCAACAATATGCTGCATAAAACAAACACCCTTAATTCAAAAAGAAACTCATAGACTGAAAGATAAAGGGAGGAAAACAATACTCTATGTGACAGAAACCTGAAAAAAAGCGGGAGTAGCAGATCAAGTGGATTTCAAACCCACACTGATTAAGAGAGACAAAGAAGGACACTACATACTTGTAAAGGGAACAATCCAAGAGGAAGAGATGACAATCATAAACATTTATGCACTAACCACCACTGCACTCAACTATATGAAACAAATACTAACGGACGTGAAAAATCATATAAGCACTAATACAATAGTAGTGGGGGACCTCAATACCCCACTGTCACAAATAGATAGATCAACTAGACAAAAAATAAGCAACAAAATACTAGAACTCAATCAAACTCATGAGGAAATGACCTTAACAGATGTTTACAGAGTATTCCACCACAAGAAATCAGAATACACATTCTTTTCAGCTGCACACTGGTTGTTCTCCAAAATAGACTACATACTCATTAATAGAACATATATATGCAAATGCAAAGGAATTGAAGTTATACCCTGTATATTATCAGACCATAGTGCAAAGAAATTGGATATCCATAGCAAAAGAAAGCATAAAAATTTCATAAACACATGGAAATTGAACAACACACTTGTGAATAACCAATGGGTCACAGAGGAAATTAATGAAGAAATCAGACAGTTCCTTCAATTAAATGACAATGACAATACAACATATCAGAATCTGTAGGACACAATGAAAGGAGTGTTATGAGTGAAATTCACAGCAGTTAATACTTATATTAGGAAAACAGAGCAAGCTGAATTACACAACCTGACACTGAACTTCAAGCTTTTAGAAAAAGAAGAGCAGGACAAACCCAAAGCTCATACAATGGAGGAAATTATAAAGATCAGAGAAGAAATCAATGCAATGGAGACTAAGAGAACGACACAAAAAAATCAATGAAGCCAAGAGTTGGTTTTTTGAAAGAATGAACAAAATTGACAAATTCTTAGCCAACCTTATCAGAAAAAGGAAATAAAAGGCCCAAATCCATGCAATTAGGAATTAAAAACATTAAATTATAGTTGACCTAGCAGAAATCCAGAGGATCAGCAATACCTACTTTGAGAACCAATACCCCAGTGAGATGGAAAACACAGAAGAAATGGACAGATTCCTAGATACGTATGAATTAACAAAGTTGAATGAAGAAGACCTAAAAATTCTAAACAACCCAATATCAATCAATGAAGTTGAAAACATAATTAAAAACTTATCAACTTAGAAAAGCCTGGGTCTTGATGGCTTCACCACTGAATTCTACAAGACATTTTAGAGAGGAACTACTCTCACTACTGTTTAAATTCTTCAATGAAATTGAAAGGGAAGCAATACTCCTGAATTCATTCCTGGAAGCAAGCATCACCTTGATCCCCCAAACAGAGAAAGATCAACTTTTTGGAAAAGAGAACTATAGCCCATTCTCACTAATGAACATAGGTGCAAAAATCCTTAATAAGATACTGGCAAATAGAATGCAGAAGATCATCAAGAAGATCATACACCCTGACCAAGTGGGATTCATCCCA
>NW_004624739.1:19690710-19705534 GCF_000247695.1 Heterocephalus glaber | reverse complement strand
TTTGTAATAGCTAAAACTTGGAAACAGCCCAAATGAGCATCAACTGGAAAATGGATAAAGAAAATGTGGGGTTCTTTTTTAATAAAATGGAGTACTACTCAGCCATAAAGAACGAGAATTTAGAGACATTCATAGCTAAATGGATGCACATTGAGGTCATCCTCTTAAGTGAAATATATAGGACACACATGTGTAAATACCAAGTAGTTTCTCTAGTGTGAAAAACTAAAAGTGTAAATAAGTAATAAAAGGTATAATAGATAGTGTGAAATAGGAAGAAAAGGGGCAAAGAGGAATGGGAAGTGGGAGGAGTAGGGGAAAGGAAAGAAGGGAATGGAATTAATATGAGAAAAAGAAAAAATGGAAAAAAAGTCTTTGTAGATAGGGAGGGGTGGAGGGGTTGAAGTGAGGGCAGGGGAATGGGGAAAAGATAAGAACCAGGATGGATTATGTAAAGGTGTAAATTTCCAATGATGAATGTCATTATATTGTTTACCTAAAATGTACCAATAAAATAAAATTTACAAAAAAGAAAATATTTAGTCAAATCTTCTACAGCCTAATTTTAGTGTTCTATGTTCTATGCCTCTAAATGCCAGAAATTCATAATTCAGGCTTTCTAGTTTACAGAATTTATTAATAGTAAAATGATCTTTACATATACGACATGTATGATCACATGGAATGAAAACCAAAAGGCAGTAACTTCCACTCCTATTAACAACCTTTTGAGCAGTACAAAAACTTACTACTTCACTACATTTTGTCCAAGAAAAATTACCAAGTCATACTAGACACTGTCACAGATCCAAAAATAAAAGTTGATTCAGAAACAATATGTGAGCAGACTTAGGTTAACTCCCTAGAGATTTTATGTTAGATAAATTAAAGGCCTCTGCAGAATGCACTAGAGATATGTCACCTGTCTGCAGATGATTTTAGAATAAGCTTATTTAAAATAAGTGATATGTGGGATACTAAAAGATGTCAACCAATGCCAGTACGTCTTGGAGTTGCAGAAACTACTTTTATGTCTAGCAGGAACTGGGGTAGCCTTTCTGGAAGATCAGTAGTTTTTGTCAAGAACACTGTTTGACAATTATGGAAAGAAAAAAAGAACAGTATAACATATTATTGGTCACTATATGACAAACCATGTTTTCCACATTCCTAAATTCATGTTTCTAAGTAATATCAGTAGAAGAACTAATGTAGAATATTACTGCACAATTTTTAAGGAAAATTCAGAAAACCACATTTTTAGTTGTCACTATGGTAGGTTATTGTATCAAGGTAGAGAAATTTGTCAGGTAATAATCTAAACTAACCATCTACTTAAAACCCTAGATATTTTTCATTATAAAACATAGGACTTGTCATGAATTTTAAGTGATAAAAGAAAAATTTATACCTAAAGGAGACATCACTTAAAAAACCGAGTCATCTGCTGCTAGATTTTATTTCTTTTAAATTCTCACTGAAGAAACTAACTAAATAAATGAAATAACATGAAGTACCAACTTCTGGATAAGAAAGAGGGCCACACACTTTACAAACCCTAGAGGTACTGTTTCCGACGATTGCATAACAAATTAACACTACCCATTTGTTATCTCACAACCATCCAAGGATGGCTTATTGCATCCTTTGTTTGGGGTTTTACATGGCTGAAATTAATGTAACAGCCATTTGCATTGCTTTCCAGCATTTGTGGTCCTTTGCTGCCTTATTCTAGGTGTTGATGGAATTCAGTTCCTTAAGGTTGTAGGACTGCCATCCCTATTGCATGACAAACAGGCAGGGGAAGGGGTCATTCTCAGCTAGCTCTTCATTGGTGCCTGCCTGCCCTGGATAACAGACCTTCCCCACAGAAAGTTCAGAGTTGGGCTGCAGGAGTGCTTCTGTGGGATCAAGATAGTGTCTCTCTGATACTTTCCCCTCATTTTTAAGTGTTTTCCTGAATAAACTCACTCCCCAAGATGACTGTAATACATGTATTATATAATGGCTATAATTATATATAGTATATAATTATATATATTATAATTACACATATAATATATAAATGTTTATATAATTATATAATGATTATATAATGTATATAATTATAATTGTATATAATTATATTAGGTATAATTAATATAATTAATTATATTTTGATTATAATGCATGTACTGAAAACATGTTCTAATAAAAATCTCTCATATAAATTTCATTTTTAATAAACTGTGAGTTCAGTCATTAATAGCACTGTCTAGGCATGATAGCCCATCATATTTCCAGGTATACTCACTTTAGTTTTTGAAATTTTTTATCAAGATATGTTTGCAATACTTAAAAACATTTGTGTATATATATGTGTGTGTGTGTGTGTGTGAGACATCTTGATTCTTTTTAATTCCCTTCCCCTCTTTCTTATCCCCAATCCCAGATCTCCTTCTCATTTCCACAGTCTATCTTCCTTTTTCCTATTATCAGTTATTTATTTTCCTTTTTGTATTATTCATATTTAGGTTTTCATATAAGAGAAACCATGCCATATTTAACCTTCTGTATCTAATATATTTTACTTAGCATTATGCTCTCCAAGTGCATCTATTTTTCTATAGGTGACTCAATTTCATTCTTTTTTACAGCTGAATTATTTATAGTATAACTTCATGGCATGAAAAATATATGCATAGCACATTTTCTTTATCTATTGATCTGTTTATTTGTATATAGGCTGATTCCTAGATTTAGCCTTTATGATTTGTGCTGTTATAAACATGGATGTGCACATATCCCTGTAATGTGATATCTTTAATTCTTTTGGGACAATATTTAGAAGAGCTAGAGTTGGGTAAAACATGGGTGCACATATATCACTGTGGTATGATTCTTTTAATTCTTTTGGGAAGATCCCCAGCAGGGGAATAGCTGGGTCAAATGGGACCTCTAGCCCTAGCTCTCTGAGGTATCTCCATACTGATTTCCACAGTGGTTGCACAAGTCTACACTCCCACAAGCTATAGGGCAGGATTCCTCTTTCCCCACAGCCCTGCCAGCATTTGTTAATGGTTGATTTCTTGATATCAGCCATTCTTTCTGGGGTGAGGTGAAATCTCAGTGGTGTTCTCATCTGCATCTCTCAAATGACCAGTGATGTTGAACATTTTTTCATATGTTTATTTGCTGCTTTTACTTCTTTGTCTGAGAAATGTCTGTTCATTTCAGATGCCTATTTTTTAATTGGGTTTTTGAATTTGTGTGGTCTGATTTTTTTCAGTTCTTTATATATTCTAGATAGTAGTCTTTTGTTTGAGGTACAGCTGCTAAAATTTTTTTCCCACATTGTAGGTTGCCTCTTAGCTCTGTTGGTGGTTTCTCTTGCAGTGCAGAAGCTTTTTAATAAGATGAGATACCAGTTGTTGATTCTTTATGCTAGTTCCTGTGCTACTGAGGTTTTGTTCATAAAGTCTTTTCCTATGCCAATGCCTTCAAGAGATCTACCTAACTTATCTTCCAGCAAGTTTAGTGTTTCTGTTTTAATATTTAGATCTTTAATCCACTTTGATCTTTGTTTAGTGCATGGTGATAGGTATGGGTCTAGTTTTAATCTTTGGCAGGTTGAAATCCAGTTTTTCCAACACCATTTATTAAATAGGTTATCTTTCCCCCAATGTGTGTTTCTTTTTTTGCCTATTTTAATTGCTCCTTTTTTATTTTCTGGTACTTGGATTCGAACTCAGGACCTTGTGATTGCCAGGCAGGTGTGGAGCTGCTGAGTTATATTCCTGGCCCTTCAACTGGTCTTTGCTTGAGTCTTTTATTAGGAAAGCAGGATGGTTTGCTTTCTGAAGAGTAGCTGGAAAAGATTTTCCATTCTGTAGGCTGTCTCTTAATGCTACCCACTTTACAGAGGAGATGTTTTTATAGTTTGTATACTATGGGAATCGTGAAGGTCAAATCAGATTTCTGCCTGCTCTAAGTGTTCTTACAGAGTTCAGATTGGATAAGGCAATATTTAGAGAAGAATTTGCTCATCTTGGAGCCATTCTATAGAAATAATAAGTAAAAAAAAACAAGTAGTAGGGAGTATCTAAAATATAGTTGGGACAGAACAGGCCACAAATGAGAATTTTGGAGAGAGGGGTCACTAAGAAATGTACAATGTATTAATACACAGTGAAAGGATTTATCAAAAGAGTTCAGTTTTTTAATGATAATGGGCCCCCACAGAGAAGACAGATAAATAAATGTGGATCATTTTAAGAACATTCCTTTTTCTTCAATTACCAACTGTCTACCATTCCCTCTTTCACAACAATTTTTAATACCCCAGAATTTTATGTTTCATCACATTTTCTTGTTTTAACTTGACTAATAAGTCTGGCAGAGGAATGAATGAAAGGGATGAGAAGGAGAATGCAATGAATCCTTTTCACTCAGTATTTCCCTTGTTTAATGTTTCCATGTAAAAGTTTTACAGATTTAAATTGAGAAAGACTCATTTTCATTCAAAGCTTATTAAATGTGTCTGGGCCTTAAACAAGATAAGATCCATTTAGATCTTTTGACTATTTAAATAAATAATAAATTTAATATTGGTATCCAAATTATAAATGTATCACTAAGGCTTAATTTGAAAGAAAAAAGATTATAAGTAAGCCTTATTTAGATTAAATACTCCATTTTCCTCCCTTAGGTAGGGTCAAGAACTATTTATTTTTTCCTATGATAGTAAAAATCCCCTTTTAGAAAGCAAACATTTAAATTGCTAATAATGTCATTCTTGTTTACAAATAGTTTGTACAAAAACTAAAAGACAGGGATAATATAATCATTTATTGCTTCTATCATCACATTACAGAATCAGCTATAGTTTGGTATTATTAAAATAATCTCCTTCAAACTTCTGATTTTCTATAAGAAAATTTAATATTCCAATGAAGGCAAACTCTTCGAATGAAGGCACACAGACAAGCAGTATGAATGTGTAGAAATTACTGACGCTTTTTATAATTCTCTGAAGAAAATTACCTTAAGAAAGAATAATATATCTTGAAATTATTAAAATATATTGAAAGAAAGTTGATGTCATTCTGCAAGAATGGTGATTTCTTACCATCACTGGGATCTGGCCTTGGGAAATGTGTCACAGGAGAATATTCAGATCAAGGAAGAAAAATGTTCAGATCAGTGAAGGAAAGAAAGTCCAGCTTTGTACTGGTCTCTACAGTGCAGCCTTAGCATTCCACAAATCTTGTGAGCAAGAAGAAAACAGTCAGTAGAAGCAGCAGAAATGAACACCATTCCAGATTCTAAATGGTAACAAAAGTGTATATTCTGGACCAAAGACAAAATTTTGCCAAAATTTCCCACCTCTGAAACCTCTGTCCTCAAAGTGAATCCCAGGCCATGGAAAGAGGGGGAAGAGACCTATAAGTCCTCGAAAGGATGCAGTTGGACTATGAAAGAGTCTCTCCTGTAACAATTTCCTCATGGTAATTTGATTGCACTTTGTGGAATGACAACTCTGTAAAAAGAGATAAGGTTCCAGGCCACTATGTCTTTAATTCTCAAAGGTTACTTGATGGCCTTCAAAGATACTGCTGGAAGATCACCAGTAGTAATCACATTGGAAAGATTATTCTTAACTTCACAGAAAGGATCTATTTAATTTTCTAAATAAATAAAAATCTGCAGGACTTAGACGAAGTCCACCCTTCTGAAGGATTAGATTCTTTCTGTGGTTCTTTATTGAACTAATTTTCAAAAGACTGATTTCTAAGCCACAGTTTCTGTAAGGTTGTTTGTATGTGCAATGATTTATCAGGTGCCATGTGCCCCTCAGATAAATGTAAAAACTGTTCCCCATAAGAGGCAGAGCCTTATTTTTAACACAAATAATTGAAAAGGCACCAGGGGCTCCCTGAGAGTTCTGACTGTTCCATTCCAAGAACACCATTTCCTGCATCAAGGCAATAAGAGAGCAGCAAGAGAAATAGGTTCTGTGCAATATAATTTTGCAGAGGAACAAGTAGATACTAGGTAATATCGGGAGAGTACTCTGTGTTTTTAGAAAAGAGGAAAATTCTGAAAGGCTATTCCTAAAGGAGTCCAGCATCATTAGCACTCCACGTGTTTGTAGGTTATTTCAATTATCATAGAAAAGCAGCTACTGCCCGGCTAACTTAAACCCCTATTTTATTATGTGGTAACAGCATTATTTATCCTGACCAATCCACACTTATTGCAGTCTATCATACAATGATAGGAAAAATAATAACTCCCATAGCATAGGAATGAGTGCTGCTAGCAACAGCATTATAATTACTTTGATATACGTGGATGTGCTTTTTGTGACTCGTTCATTTCAGCTGTTCAAGCAAGCAAACATGTACTCTAAATATGAGGAGATTGAGTTTATTTGAATCAAAATCTCATGTTTTGTAACAAACAAAACAGAGAATGAGATTGTTTCTGCACCTTTAGTTATTTAAGCAAGGAAAAAATGAATCCATGGGACACCTGGGAATGGGGGCAGGTCTAAGTGATATGTGGGTAGCATAATTCTAAAGCTAAGCTCAAATAGCAATTATTTTCACTGATTCAGGAGCATGAAAATATGTAAATCTTGGTTTATTGAAGATAATGTCTTGTAGCACTTCCTCTGTCCCTCGGTCCAATTCCTCATTTTCCTTCCTGTCCCCTACCCTCTCTTTCGTCTTTCATTCCTGCTTATTTCACTGTAAATTCTTATTACTGGTAGAGAAGAGTGAACAATAAAAGTGCTGTTGGTGGAAGTAAGGCTAGGGTTCTTTTTCCTTCCTTAGGCTGAATTGTGATTTCAGGGTGGCATAGTAGAAAAATTTAGAAATACTGTCCTAGCTCTAAGAAAATTGCTTTGGAAACTTGTCGGATCAATTCATTAATGGTAGTTTATTAAGTGAAGTTTTGTTGCCCTTGGCACACATTCTTTAAAACTTATAAATGAAATGGCTTTTCAGAGTTTTCAGGCTGTCTTTTTCCAAAATAAACTGGTAAATTATAAAATTTTTCTTTATTAACCTGTTTTTATTTCATTTGCATAGATAATGTCAGCAAAAATGGTTGAACAAGTAATTAACACAATCATATTCCAGGGGTCTGAAAATAAAAATTTCCTACCTATTTCACAATTAATTACTTTTTAAACTATGCTGTGCTGTTCTTTAAAACTAGCAGTTGTAAATTGGACAGGTGCATATTTTATTTTATAAAGCATTTGAAACTTTATGTTGCATTTTAACTGATAAATTTTTATGTGTTTATTTAGTTCTTTTTTTTTTTTCTTTTGGCACCGGGGATTGAACTTGGGACCTTGCACTTGCGAGGCAGGCAGCAGCACCACTGAGCTAAATCCCCGGCCCTTATTTAGTTCTTTATAATAATTCCACAGATATTTTATCATTTCTAAATAATTCATGCATGTTTATGTAGAAACAGGAAATAAAATAGATGACAGAAGGCATATTGGAAAGATTAGTGACTTCTTAGATATGTAAATAGATAGCTGAATTAGTTTCTGACTATCACAATGATAAATTGTGTGCTTATTGCAAAGGTTTTAAAAGTCACGTAAACAAGTTTCTGTTTGCTCCACTTCTCTTTCGCTTCTTTCTCGTAACTTTCATATCAGACTGCAAGAAAAATTAAATCACTTCCTAGAATCAAAACCAACCAATTATAAATTATATTTTGGCATGACTTTTCGAAGACTCATATAGATTTGAAAAATAAATGTAGTTTTACATATCCATTTTATCAGTTACATACATTGCCTTTTCGTTGGTAATTCTCTACTACCCAAACAAAAATTCTCTATTCTTTTTCTAAGCAAAATATTTACTCCTAAGCTATTTTTCTTAAAAAAAATCCTTAAACTCAAATTATTAATAATATTACCAATAAAACAATACTATTAACAAAAGCAATCAATGTATAAATTTTTCACACAGTATGAAACAACTATCTGGAGAAAGCTCTGTGAGACTCATGAAAAAAGATATAAGTAAATAGATATTATATTACTTTATGGATAAGAACGCTAACATTATAGGAAATAAAATGCTATTTTTTATGACGTGGGTGATAAACACCAGAAGTAAAACATAAATGAATGTTATTTACACTTGAAATATTATTAGGCACCAATTTCTGATAAGGGCTAGAGATATAAACATGAAAGAGGTACATCCTGTGCACCAGAAGCACACAGTGTTGGGTAAAAGGATCACAGCTACAGTCTTGGAATTATGTTCAGTGCTCTTTGGATGACAACAGATAGTAGAAACATTTAATTCAATTAAGCTGGTTTGAACAGATTACTGAAAACCATAATCTTGAACTGATGCTTAAAAATTCAATAGGAGTTTTCCAGGTAAAGTCTACTGAAATGGGAATGGGGAATTCTTTCCAAGAAAAAACACACCTGCAGGAAGGGGAGTGTGTCCGTGACTGAAAGACTGATAGACAGCAGTGTAAACCAAAGGGTTAAGCCACAGTACAAGTCATGGAGGACCCTGAGGGACTGGATCTTTACCTATTATGTTATGAGTAATTGTTGAGGGGTTTCAGGAAAAGAAGTAGGACATGCACATCTTTAAATAGATTTCTGGCAACAGTCTGAATATATTTGCGTAAAATGAAACAAGAAGATTGGCTTTTTATTTGTAACAATTGTCCAGTAACAGATGATGAAGACCTACATCAGGACAACAGGACTAGGACTGGACAAGGAATGTATAATTAAGACTGAGGATAGAAATTTTTACATGATTGGACTTTGCGATGAAAGACACGGAGGATATGAGAGGTTGACAGAGTGATTGGAGAAAGACTAGGGTCTTCATCTGAATTAAAGAACATATCAAGAACTACTATTGGAGAAGACTGGATTTATTTGAGGACAGATTAAAGATGTTCGCACAATTTCTTAGGTACACAGACCTTTATAATAGCAGATCAGGAACTAGAGGGATGAATTTGTACGCCATTGAAATAACTGTTAAATTACAAAAACATAAGTCATAACTTTCAATAATCGTATGTCAAGTACAAAGGATAATGAACAAAAAAATCTGAAGGACAGTAAGAGTTAGGCTTCAGAGCAGGGCGAAAAGGATCACATGCAAAAAAGGGGAATAAATGGCATAGTATTTGGAAAACGAGGTAGTGTCAGAAGAAAGATATAGATCACATCTACAAACACAAGAAAGGTTTCAGCAACTAAAAGTGATGTTAAGATTCTGCAAAGCTTAGAACATTTTTGATCAAAAGAAAAATGTAGAAGTTTGTTCTTCAGTCCTCTAGAAAATGCTTTCACTAGTGCCACAGGGCCAGTGATAGCTTTCTTTCTTTATTAATTCTGCGATGCAATATAGAAAATGACAACAGAATCATGAGGTTTCCCAAGGCCCTCCACTGTTGGTTTTGGAGCTGGCCCTTCCCCCTCTCAGTTTGAGTGGGTGCTGTACTGCATGGTAATGTTCAGCAATCTCCTTTGACTGTGGAATTCCGGTATGAAAGCAGAGAGTTAGAATGAGACATTCATCTCTGCATAAATTAAGGACTACACTTCTACACTTCCCAACACATTTTACTCCAAATCTTTTTATTATTATTATTATTATTATTATTATTTCTTTCTTAATAAGGTTTTTTCTATGTTGACCTTTTTTCCTAGAAGTGTTGCCATTGCAGTACTACTCTTAGTTCCCTTCCTGGTAGTTTGTGTGTGCTTTCCATTGTCCACCACCTGAAACTCTTTCAAATGAAGACGGCTTCCCTTTGCAACCTGGTGAGAGGCATAGTCTGTAATTCCTGCTGAAGTTCACCATTCCAGCGATGACTTCTCCCCTGTTCAGATAACTTGCTTGTTTTTGCTCAGATCCATTTCTTTCTTTTCCCTGTTCAATTCTGTATCTCAGTAAAATACTCTTATGGCCTGTATCTGGATGTCCTCCCATAGGTCATAGGTAGGGCTTTGTGGAGGTAGCTGGATCCAGGGTGTGGGATGCTGGGATCAAGGATGTGATGCTGAGATTGATTCATGGTGTGATGGTAGGGTTAAGGCGGCCTCACCCTGGGTTTGGGTGCTACCTAACCTTTGGGTGGGTAGCCTGGATAGGATGTAAGGGACAGCAAGAGGGTCACTTCTTATTGCTCACTGCTTCTTCATTGCTTTGCTGATTTCCTGTATTCTGCCTTCTAAGAACAGTTTCTCCTCTGCAATGCCCATCTGCCATATCACCCTGCTTGGAGCCAGCCAATTATGGACTGAAACATCTACAAAATGTGAGCTAAATAAACCTTTCTTCCTTTAATTTGGGGTGTTGAGTATTTTGTTTCAGCAATGAGAAAAGGTAAGTAAGACAAATACAAATACAATGGCTTTCTAAGGAGACTGGATGCAAGGCATTGATGAATGTTTGGAAATAGTGGATAAGCTATGCAGAATATTTCTCTTTCGTCATTCTGTCCCATGCAGCATTTCCTCCATGACTATAGCTCCTGGGACAACGTCTCCCTCATGATTCCAACATTTTCTAGCCATTTCTTAACTTTAGATCCAACCACTCTAGTAGCACTCATGGTTCCTCTAGCTCCAGAAGGGTTAGTAGATTCCCTTCATTGCAATCTCTGTGCTCTCACAGACTTCTTTGGAGTTTCAGCTCTTTCATCACTGCCGATATCAATCTACTCTTTTTGTAAGATCTAATCATTTCTTGAATTGACAAAATACAGCAGATCTTGACTAACTGACATAGCCTACTTTGTAGCTAAGATGTGGATCTATGTCCCAGATACATTTATTCTGGACTCCAGAAAGATTGCTGCTGCCATGATAAAGAACTGAAACAGAGAAGCTTCTGTGGCAGGTGTATGGATGACATGGAAGTCACAGTGCCACAGACACTAATGATGGTGTCCAGTGTCCCGTCTCAGAGTTGCCAGGTGTACGGTGCACCATCTCCAGAGCTTAGTGAGGGCAGAAGTGCTATAGAACCATGGTTCCAGGCATTGTTTCCTCCCCACTGAGTGTTTCAGCCTGCCAGGAAACTCTACACCCTATTTTTTCAATTTATTCTTTCCAGAAACAACCGAAATGATTTCTTTGTTTGCTATTAAAAATAGTGACTGATATATATTGAATCCTAGGAATACCAGTTATAGTGAAAATAATGCAGAACAAGAAAATGTGAGGGAGATAGTTGTAAGAAATAAGCCCCATTTTGACCAGCTTAGACCATTCCAATGCAATTCTGCTTGACAACATCCTTGAATCTCAGATTTAGGGATACAATTTAAGATGTGCTGGGTCACAAGGTGGAAAAGGTATAGTGCAAGGAGGTCTGTAAATTTCTCTAGACACCAACTTCATTTGTCCCTTCAGTGTGTAGTCCTGTGGCCAGGATTTGTGCATCTATCTTCAGGGCTATTTCACTGGGACTTTGGGGAAAGACTTGGTGTTATTCATCACCTAAAATGTCACAAAAATGTCCAATTCCTGCAACATCGTTCTGCCATTAATTTTGTATTTTCCTGTCTCCCAGATGGGACACTGAGCTTACCAAACATAATATCACTCTGGTCCATATTCTAGGGCATGGAGGAGAACAGGGAAGATAAACAAGTATATATGGAATGCACATATGGATTTTTGAGAACCAGATTGAGAAAGTACATTTTTGTTTTGTTTTGAAAAATATAATCATAGAATTAAGAACATTGCATTTGGAAGAGTACACTATGTTATTCACCAACTACTCTCAGCCTACTCCTGACTTCCTGCTTGAAAATCTCTGTATAGTATCTCTTTTATGATTGTTCACTAAAATGTCATCTGTGGGAAAATTCCTTGTAAAGGGTCAGTTATTTCTGCTTCTTTAGTAGTGTATTGCACTTTTATTGTTTTGAAAATTTTCATATGGCACTGTAGTAAACTGTGTGAATGTTTGTATCCTCTATTAGTCTTGAAACATTTAAGTTCAGAGCTATGTGCCATGATTTATACTTGAACAGATTCTTGGTATGATTTCTAGCACATTTTATCATTTTTTATTTTTATTAGTATATGTTTGCAGTACATAATACTACATTCTTTTTGGAAAATGTATTATTTGGAAGGGGCCAATAATGGACAAAGTCAATGAGCCTAATTTCTTTTACAGTGCAAACAGCACTGCACATACCCTTGCACACTTCTAAAACCAACACGCTTAGATATTTGAAAATGATTGTTGAATTTAGCCTGGTGAAAAGGTACATTAAATATATTTTTTCTTTATTCCATTTAAATTTTTTCATGATACAAACTGCAATCTATTGCAACAACGTCAAAACTAATACAGTATTGTTGATATGGACACTCTTGCCATTATAAAATATAAAACAACTCAGATAAGGAAGGAAAAACAAGGAGAAAATAACTTGCTCTCTTGAGAATGTTCTACTTCACTTCTTTTTCTCCATGAGGTAAGGGACTTTCCTATTTGTGCTGAGACATTACTCATTATGGAGTGAGGACAGAAAAACAGTAAAATAATAGTTTTGACTTGGCCCCATCAAGGAATTAATGTCACTTCAATTAAATGCTTAATTTAAAATATATTGTTGAATTTTTCTTGCAAAATTTTGTCATATCATAATCTTTTATTTGAACCTCTTGAAGTCAGATGATTTTTCAAATTTTAAAATATCCTAAATATTACAAAATTTTATGACAATCAGTCATTGCATATTAGAAAGCACCGTAACAGAATCTGGGCTAGCATACAAGAGTCCAATATATTGACAATTTGGTAGGAAGTTACATGGCTATTTGGAGTAACAGCGATAAACACCATAGTAAACCAACGTCATTTAAGTTAAATTTTGCAGCCAATAAATTTTGCAGCGCCAAGTGAGTTCAGTGAAGTCAAGTTTGGCTAAATATCAGTGATTTTTAAGAATTATTTGGATATTGAAATTACAGACTCAAATGAAGCTTTTACTACTGAAGTCTCTACATAAGGTATTTTCCAAATGAAATATATGTCTTAAGCTATATCAACATCAAACATAATAGAGCTAATGGAAAACTACCAAGGCCAAATTAATAATGGTAGAAATGTAATGAGTAGAGGAAATGTGGAGGAAAGAAACACTGGCATCTTCAAATATTATAAGCTAGAAAAATGATTTAAAAATTTAGAGATTAAGTACATGTCACATACTTAAAACGCATATATATTCATTCAAACACTAAATAAAGAACAAAATATACAGCATATTAAAGATCATATAGGTGTGATCAGTGTTGTTTCAAATCATATGTGTATCAAATTTGATAAATTTTTGGGAAAATTATATATGAAACAATGATATTGCCCTTGGCCTTATGCTCTTCATGCCTAAAATTCCTATAAGGAGATCAGATATACACATAGGAACCAGTTGAAAAAGAAATAAAAGGGCTAAGAGTATCTGAGCATAGTGATATTTAGAAAACCTATGCTCACGTTGGGGACTTAGCAAGTCAAACTCTTTTTGACAAGTGGTAAAAGTCCAGTTTTATTAGAAAGAAATTACAGTTGAGACCTTTAATTTCCTGTTTTTCACAGGTTGGCCTGCTCTATATTATGCACTCTTTAAAAGTATTGGAAAATATGCTGTTGAGAAAGAATCAAATAGCAATATAAGCTTGCCTACTAAATTGATTTCAAATGGCTAGAAACAAAATATACTAAGATCAGAAAGTAAACATCAAAAGATAAAATACTGTTAACCTTGTCCTGAATATTTCATAAGTTAACGTGGCTTCTTTCTATGGATAGAAATGTTAATAATATGTACATTTTCCAACAATGTACTAAGCAAAACATGGGTGATAGTTTACTCATTAATGTGTTTCATTATTAAGACAATATGTTCCATCCAATTTTATATTATAATTTACAGTTTAAATAAAATTTTGTTCAGTCACATATTTAGAAATCAGATTTAGCAAGTCATTCTTGGTAATATTGCTCTTTTTTATTTATAAATTCTTTTATTAGTACATTTTAGGTAAACAATACATTTACATTAATCATTAGGTGCTTGTACCTGTACATGATGTATCTTGGTTCTTATTTTTTCCCCATTACCTGTACACCCTTCACCCCCTCCACCCTTCCCTATTTACATAGACTTTGTTTGCATTTTTTTCTTTTCTCATAATTTTTCCTTTCCTTCCTTTCCTTTCTCCTTCCCCTCCCGCCACCCCTACCCATTTGGACCTTTTCTTCCTATTTCAAATTATCAATTATTCATTTTAATCATTTTAATTCTTATTTACACTTTCAGATTCTCACACTAGAGAAACTATTCGGCATTTTCACGTGTGTCCTATTTATTTCACTTAAGAGTATTGCCTCAATGTGCATCCATTTAGCTATAAATGTCTCTAGTTTCTCATTTTTTATGGCCGAGTAGTACTCTGTTTTATTAAAAAAAATACATCTTCTTTATCCAGTTTCCAGTTGATGGGCACTTGCACTGTTTCCAAGCATTAGCTAATACAAACTGTGCTGCTATAAACATGGGTGTACATATATTGCTGTGGTATGATTCTTTCAATTCTTTTGGGAAGATACCCAGCAGGGGAATAGCTGAGTCAAATGGAACCTCTAGTCCTAGTTCCTTGAGGTATCTCCATACTGATTTCCACAGTGGTTGCACAAGTCTACACTCCCACCAACAATGGAGAGAGTTCCTTTCTCACCACAGCCCCGCCAGCATTTGTTATTGGTTGAATTCTTGATAGCAGCCATTCTTT
>NW_004624739.1:19647524-19681831 GCF_000247695.1 Heterocephalus glaber | reverse complement strand
AGGGGGTGAAGGGAGGGCAGGGGAAGGGGAAAAAAATAAGAACCAAGATACTCATGTAATGGTACAAGATCCCAATGATGTATGTAAATGTATTTTATACCTAAAATGTACTGATAAACTTAATGGGGAAATGTTTCCTCTGTCCTTTGATGACTTTTCTAATTTTTTCCATTCTCTCTCCAGAATCTATTGCTTTTCACCTTCCTTATTTTTCCATCTCTCCAGAATTCCATACTTCTTGTTTTTCTACCTCCCTCTAAAGTCCAATCTTGAGCAGTTATAAAAGTTTAAAACTAAATATAGAAACATGTTCTAATAATGTGCAGTTCATGAATTACTATAACTATGCTGTTTGCATACATTAATACATGCATAAAAACTCCACTTGAGTGTTTGCCACAAGGAAAAATTAGTAAACATTGGTTAGCCATATTTACTTTGCTCTTTTGCTTAATAGTTCAGTCCAGCTGTGTAATTACTGATCCAGCTAATAAGAACGGAAATTTCTTTGGAGAGAATTCTATTAAGTATTCTCAATTTTGAATTTAAGATGAATATAACAAGACCCTGATATAAAGAGATTGATAAAAATAGGATAAATAAATATGAAGGATATTTACAAATAGAAAATCACTATAGTAGTTATATTTTAGAAGTTTGGAATCACTGCAGATGGCATCTCCAGAAGTCTAAAAACAGAAATGATGCAGAGCTCTCTGAAGTCAACTGATTAAACACTGACCCTGCTAAAAACTTCCCAGTGGGAATGGATGCTGAAACGGTTGTTTTCAAACTTCTCCCTTCATCTCTTAACACACACACACACAAACACACACACACAAACACACACACACACACACATGCACATATACCACTCCCATGATGCACTATTACACCATATACAACATATCAAGAAACCCTTCTCTGTAAGTTATCAAAGCAAATATGGAATTGAACTCATCATTTTCTTTGTGTCATAAATACTTCATTTTTCTTCATGGAGTTATTGATTATTTCCATGAAATTTTTATGACAAGAATTGAAGAATGTAACAGGTGACACACTCATAAAAAATTGAAAAGTTAAAAAAATTTGGGGAAGTATAAAAAAGTATCAAGTCTTATGAAAATAAGGAAATCTCTCAGTTATAGTCATGTTTAATTATACAGATCACATGGAAAATATCATTTGAAAATTTCTATTACCAGGAGTCTTTTTTATGTGAACATTAGTGTATATAGTTCACAAAGGTTTTTCTTTTAATGATTCAGCATTTTCATTTAAATATTTATAGTATTATAATATGTGGGGAAAGAGAAAGACAAAAATAGAAACACTCCCACAAAAAAAATTGACTTGAAATAAATCTCCATAGAAAATAATAACATTTTAGCAAACAACAGAAATATTGAATTTAAACATTGGCTGGATCTGCCGGCCACAGAGAGTGTACCCTGCAGCAAATAGAAATGTAGGTCTAATCTTAACTGAGAGTTCAATTGTAAAGAAAGCTATACATGAAGGTGAAGTGATGCAGAACATATACAAGGAATGAAGAGAACTATACAGTGAATTTTTAAATTTTAAAAACCATATTAGAGTAAGAGAAACATTGTTGTTAATCTCTCTCAAAAATAACTCCCTCTTACTTTGAACAAACTTATCCCACCATTCTTGCCACTTTTTGAAGCAGTTCTGGAAGTCTTCATTCGTGAGTCACTTTATGAGGTATGATCAAATATGGTGAATGCTATTGCTGGACACCACTCAGTGGAAAAAGAGTCACACAAAACCATTACACCATGTCCCCACCCACCTTCTTCACCAGATCTGGCACCATGGAGCTTCTGGATCTTTCCCAAAGTCAAAATGACCATGAAAAATAAACGTTTCACATCAACACAGGACATGAAGGTAGCCAGGTCAGCACAACTAAAGACATGAAAGAGGGCTTCAGAAGTACTTCAGAAAGTGTCAAGAATGAAGAGATAAATATGTTCACAGTGAGGGGGGAATATTTTGAGGGAGAATAATGGCGATGTTTTTGTTGTAATAAAATATTACAAAGGGAAGTAGAACAAGAGATGGAGGGAGAGCAGGGGACAGGGATAGAAAAAGAATTAAGATGGGTTATGTACCAACTTCCCTCAGCGAATGCAGTCATTATGTATGGCAAATTACTAATAAAAGTAAAAATGTAAAAAAGAAAATAAATTTTTGAACACTCTCCTATTTTTCAATATTACCTCCTAGATGACCTGTGGTGGGAAAGCCCAATTGGTGGTGGGAAGAGATTCTTAAACACTAACTCAAAAGAGGGAATTTAAGATTGAACACATAAAACTAAATGTATACTTGCAAGCAATTAAACGATAAATGATGATTACTGGATATTAAACACGGATCACTATGGTAAAATCTTTTTTATCTATTTTGCCTCGGATTTTGAAAGCACAAAAAAGAAATGGATATTATGTATTAACATTGCTGATTGAAATGATGCCAAATATAGAAGATGAACTGAAGTGCCTCAAATAAAAAGATTTGACATATACTCACTGGTGGACCAAGTGGTGTTCTCCCAATTGTACTCTCCACTGAACTCTAAGCCCATCCACTTTGAACATGGTGCTCAACCAAAAATCTCAACCCTTTTCACCTAACTACAATATTGTCAGTCTCACCTCTGTGCACTACCTTGGAACAATTCATCGTTCTCCACATTACTCCTTTGTCTGATGTTTTAGCAAGCTCTGCCCTGTCTTATTATTCTATTCCCAGTTCTCTATATTATTAGGTTTATATTATAGCAATTCCGAAGGAATATTCAAGATTGAACATTTGAAAAAGCTACAGTTATTGAAACTATAGGTTCAGAAGTGATGATACTCCCTCATTATTCCTTTTCTCCATATTCTCACATATGGATAGAATCTCCATCTTCATTGGACCAATTGAAAAATGTTTTAATAATATTATAATTAATATAGTATTTTACTTTTAAAAGCACCTATCTCATATCCTGTTCTTCTGATCTCTACTGCTAAGAACAGTACCTTTAATTTAGTAACTCTCAACTCTTAAACTGATTAGTATTTATAATCTTAGGTATCTTGGAGCTACTCCCACAGGCTATGTTTCTCTACAATTCATAAATGCTGCATCTTTTTCCTTCATCACTATCCACTTCTCGTATTCCCCCAAATTCTGAACCAGTACACAAAGAACAGTTGTTATACACAGGAAGGAAGATTCCATGACTCGACAAATATTCTGAAATGAATTTCAACACCTCCTACTTACAAGGACAGACACCTTAGGTTATTTTAGTCAAATCACTTCAAGAAGAGTATAGAAAGTGATTTGTGGTATAATATCTAGCCTTATCTATGAAATTACTATTTGCCTCATCACAAAGACTGTATACTAGCTTGAGTTTCTCTAATTTTTTAAAGTCTGGAAAGCAAAACTATTCCAAATTTGGAAGCAACAACAACAAAATATGGGCAGTTAATTTATAAACTTAAATGATAAAAATGTATGTAACAATGTTACATATTGTGAAATACCATTTTGCCTCATAATACTATGATTATTAAAACTTTTAGGCTTAAAAGTTGTAATAGAAAACTACAAACATTCCTGTAAAGTTTAAGTGAGATTTATTTCACTTAGGAGAATAATTTAACTACACTAAATAGCTTCTTAATTCTTCCATTTTGGTAGTCTCTTTTCATGCCCTGAGTTAAAGTTATTTCTTTATATAAAAGTTCTTCAGAAGGGATGTTATTAAAATATAAGGTAAGACTCATGTTCTTCATAAAACTAAAAACGAAGCAAAAAAAAGAGCAGCATAAAACATACTTAAAACATGAAAGGATTGAAAATTATGAAGCAACTTGTAAGGGATTTTAAATTATACTATAAAAGAAAGGCTTAAGGAAAAATTCAAATTAGTTATCTTAGTAAAGATACAGTACAGGATAAGATTGATGATAGGAAAATATTTTATTCATCCTATGCTAACTGAAATGTAAGAAGCAGAAATAATATCTTACATACATGCTTCAAAGATAAATATTAACGAATAAATTTCCATATAGCAAGTAAGAGAAAATCTACAGCAGAAAATCAGTCTCAGGCTTTTTTACTTTTTTTCTTTTTCTTTTGTCTGCTTCATGACTTCAACAAAATTAGAACTCTCTGAGCATTTTTCCAAGTTCATATTTTATAACAATTTCTAAGTGAAGAGCAGCTGGCGGGTTTCAAGGCCACATTCACAAAAGTGAATCTGTACAGAAAGTCTTTGCGTATGCCTACTTTATCTTTACAACAGAAATGAATAGACATTTCTCAGAAAAAAAGTACAAATGCCCAATAAAAACATGAAAAATGTTCCGTGCTGCTAGCCATCAGAGAGATGCAAATTAAAACAACATCGAGGAAGATTCAATGTGGCTGAAAGGAGGAGGAATCGCGTTGGACCTACTCAGAGAAAAATCAACTAAAATCACAGGTAATTGGAAGAAAGGGAAGGACATACATCCTGATCCCAAAGCAACATTGAGATTCTACCTCAGTACAGAAAGAACAGCTATCATCAGGACATAAAATAGAAAAGGCTGGTGAGGCTGTTAGGAAAAAGGAACCCTTTTACATTGCTGGGGGGAATTTTTAACTAGTGAAACTAATATAGACAGGTAAATAAGATAGAAATTAATAGCCAGTCAGAGGAGGGATTGGGCCCTAAAGACGCAGCTAGAAGCAAATTTGAATAGAGCCAGGCAGCAAGAGCGAGCCACAATAACAAGGTCTGCAAGCCTCCCTAGAGAGAAACAGCAACTTGACCTTATGCTATAATTAGCACCACCTGGTCCTGTGAGCCCAGATGATACCTCAAACACATTGGTGGATAATCTACTCTCATCCTTTTCCAGGAATACCTTTGTTCCTTCTACATTAAAAGGTATACTAAGTTAAAATTAATAAAGCTTGCCGATATACCCTCGTTATGAGCTTCACTTCCCTATTGGATCAATAGTAGCTAAGTTACGATACTTGGCACCCTATAGATCAGTGATGGCAAACCTTTTAGAGTTTTCAATGATACAAACAGCCAGCTGTGGCACCCATATGGGTTTGCCACCATTGCTATAGGTTGATTGTAGTTTAAGCCATAGCTACTCAAGTCCTCATTTTGAAGTATAAAATATCCTTGGACAAAGAGCCTCACTGGCATCCCACTTTTAGGATCCCTCCTGTCTCTCAGGATTTTTCTCTCAAAATTTTATTACTCTTAATCTCCTTTGCCCTCGAGTCCATTCTTCAATACCAGGAGACACGAACTTGGTACATCTGCATTTAAACAGGTTCGGAGTAACTTCCATGTGACAAGACCACTATGGAAACTAGTATGGAGATTTCTCAAAAAGCTAAAATTAGAAACTTCAATTGACCCAGCTATTTCTCTTCTAGGTATTTTCCCAAAAGAGTTAAAGACATCATATTACCGTGATACATGCACACCCATGTTTATGGCAACAGAAATCATAATAGCTGAATCTTGAAAGCAGCCTATATTTCCATCAACAGATGAATGGATAAAGAAAATGTGGTTTTATACATAGTAGAGCACTGGTGTGCCATAAAGATAAACTTGAGTCATTTGCATGAAAATGGATGCACCTTGAGACCATAATTTTAAGTGAATTAAATCAGACACACAAGATACCACACAGTTTCTCTTATAAAAGAACCCCAAATTATAAATAAAGAGCAAGATAAAAGATACATAATTAAAAATAGGGAGATAGATTTTGTTCAAATGGAAAGGGGATCAAGAGTTGGGGAGGAGGAGAAAGGGCATGAAAAAAGATGTATTATGTACATGTACTGACTCCCAAAAGGAATGGATAGAATCTCACTCTTTTTTTGGACCAGCAGCAAAATGTATTAGTACTCTATATGGTAATTAATATGTCATTTAAAAATATCTACCTCATATTCTATCCCTATGTGTTTCCTACTACTAAGAATAATGTGATTTATTTAGGAACTGTCCACTCTTAAATTAATTAGTATTTATAATTAAATTTCTGATTTGTAGGAGATCACAAAGTATTAAATCAATATTTATGTGGAGAACTTTATGGCATTGCATTCAAAATAAATTCTTAATTAGATTTTATTTGAAATCCTTAAAAAGAAGCAGCCTCAGTAGTAAGAACAGAAAAATCAATAAAAGAAAAGGAGTAATGGTTGAATAGTGAAAGTAAAGAGACTGTCATTATCCCTGAATCTTGAATCTTGGCCTTTAAACCTTTGTCTGGAGAGTTTATTACTACAAATAAAACACTTGATGTTCAAATACCATTATCCCTTAGTATCAATGTGTGCTTGATTTAAAGTCTTCATATTTTATTTTATTTTTTAAGTGTTCATATTTTAGACTTTGGAAGGTGAATTGCAAACATTTTCTAAAGTAATTTTTTAAGGAGAATAATAAAAATAAAAATGTATTAGGTAACGTGATTATTACCATGTGGTTTTATAGGTGTGACATATCACGTCATTTGGATTCAGTTATAAAATGAATAAAAAATTAAAATGTCATTTCAATCAATATCTTACTTATCTTTAGTCTCTTGCACTGTAAATGGAACAGTTTGTGGTCATGGTAGATTCTTTTAAGTGTTTTAAAATTAGAATCTGTTTAGGGAGTAAAAGGTCATTTATTATAAGAGGTGAGATATGCAGTTTTTATAGACTCTGTGTGACTGAGAAATATTGTTATTTGGAAAAAAATCAATGGAGAAAGATTTTCCAAGTGGGATGACTGGTAAACAACTTTTGATTTTTGTTGTTTTGTTGACTGGGAAATCAGGACACAACTGGGAGACAACTTCTCTATACTCTGCTTTGGGCTCTCCAGTTGAAATCAGCAAATTGTAGTTCCCAGACCATCTAGAATTATTCAAAGGTGCCAAGAGGGGTCCTTTTCTCTTTTCCCTACTTATATCAGCATCAGTGCTGCAGGAGAGGCAGCTCTAGTGTTCACTTTCTCTTAGTACTCCCAGAACCAATACAGTTACACAACATCCTCTTGTAGAAATCTTGGCACGACACGAAGTTCCATGTCCAAGCTCCTACAGTCAAATATCTCCATCTCTTTCCTTTATACTCAAAGCCCCATGCGGCTGCTTCCTTTAGTATTGTCTCTGGTTTATATCTTTTCTCCATTGTTGCTCTTCTAATACTTGAGTACTCAATCCCTCCAATGAATTCCCATTGTTTGAAATACGAAGATGGTTCTTGTTTGCCTGACTGGTACTTGTACGATAGAATTATGGTAGGACAAAGGATTTCTTTGACAGCTTTATCAGGAGCATATAATGGTAGTAGATAAAGATACTGCCATATATTTATGAAATGTCGACATTATAGATGGAGGCCAGTGTAGGTGGTAGTCTTCCATTATGAGATTGAGGAATCAAACACCTTTTCTCTTGGGGTCAACAAACATTCATTCCATACTGGTCAAGATAGTTAAGTATTTTATTTTTTGCAGGCTCAAAGGCAACTGTGCTATCCTTTACAGGCTAAGAGAACATTATGTAGGTACTTACACTAAAAGAAAGAAAAAATATCTACCTGTTTTTGTGTTAAGGACAGCTAATAATTTGTAAATATTCTAATATCAATTTCTTATAATTTTCATAAATTACAGACTATTAGTCTTCATTTCTTTCCAAGTTCAAATTGGAAAGTTATTCCGAGTTTGCAGTTCCAACAGATGGTAGCACAGATGTGGCTACATGATATCCTGGCCCCTGCTCCTTATTTTTACTTTATCCCAGAACATTGGCTTTCTTGCCATGACTTAAGATGGCTTAGGAAAACTCTTCATATTCCAGCCAGCAGGAAAGAAAATTTCCTTCTAGAAACATTTTATAAATATTTTCCATATTCTTGAACTTTATATAAAGATCCATGTGTTATTTTTTCCCCTCAATATTACCTTCGAAAGATTCATCTATTATATTTATAAATGTAACTCTAGATCATTACTTTTCACTTTTACACAGTATTCAATTATGTGAATATACCAGTAATTATTCAATAGTGTTGTTAGTTGCTTGGGTTGTTTGCAGTATTGAAATATTACAAACACTATTTTCTCTATTTTTAAGGTTTCATAATTTCTATTCGTCTATCATCATGTTTACCAATCCTTTCCTTTTCACCTTTATTCTTTTGTTAAATTTATCCATTGAGTTTAATTTCAAAAAATAATTTAAATTCTAAAGTATCTATTCACTTCTTTCTCACAATTTGTTTTTCAGCTGAGATTTCCTATCCTTTCACTTACTGCAAATACATTTTCCTTTTTCGTTGTTAGCATGTTCAATATTTGTTATTTTTTATAATTCTACCATTTTCACATCCTGATCTGTGATTTTCTTCTCCTTTGAGATTCATCACATTGTCCATATTCTTCTTATATCAAATAATTTTATGTTGTACCCTAGATATTGTGAAGTAGTAGAGAATCTTGATTTTGTTAAATTCTTCCAAGAATTGTTACATAGTTTTTAGAAAGCAATTAATTTGATTATAGACTTGAACTCAAGTCTCTATCTCATCAGAACTAGGCAACGATCCAATTCCCAAGACCAGAGGTTTTTGAGCCAGTTTGGCTTTTGGTTTTAACATGCTTACCTGCTGTGTGCAGATAAGATACAAATATAGGTAGTGATTATACACAGATTACAACTATCTTTTTTTTTTTTGTATTCTCATCTTATAATAGGATCACATGTCTCACTTTTCTAATTCTCAAAGTATGTGGTTTCCTTTTTACATATATACACATACCCTTTTGGACATAAATACCAAAATCTCAGGAGAATCAGATGGGCAGACAAATTTAAGCAGCCAAGAGCATGGGAGAAAAGGCCAGTCACCAGACTTTACAAATGGTCATCTGAACTTCTCTGGTCTCTTCAGCCTCACCCTCTACAGCAGCCTCACCCATTCATTCCCCAGGTGCAGCCCATATCATCATGGTGGCCACTAGCACTTCCGTTCCTTTCCGTGGTATCCATGTCCTCTTCATCTGAGTCTTCTCCCAGCATCTTCTTCTCCAATAATATTTGTTGCTGTTTTCTCAGTTCCTTCAAATGCGTTACCATTAACTCGGATTCTGCCTCTCGGTCTTCCTCTGGTCCCTGCAGGATAAAGAGCCGAGTGCCGCCTCCGAAGCGAAAAACGTGCCCGACGTGGATCCGACAATAGGTACGGAGTGGAATGCGAGTTTTGTTGAGAAAAGTGCCGCGCGTACTTCCCAGGTCGTACAGGTAAAAGCCTTGCCCGTGGCCTTCGCATTCTCCCTCTGGGTCGGGCGTCCTGTGCTGCAGCAAGGCATAGTACCGCGACACCAAAGGATGCTCCAGGCATATGTCTCAGCTCCACAGCCTCCTGAAAAGGCAGCAACTCGCTCCTTTCAAGCCACGGGTGCCAAGGATGGTGCCGCCCTTCAGTGTCTCTAGGCTGTAGGGGGCTGTGGCTGGGCCCCCCCACGGAGGCTCTTGGTACTGGGGTCCACGGGCCGGGCCTCCTGGGGAAGAAACCGCAGTGGAGGGACACAGCTGCTGCTCCAGGAGCCTCCTCTTCTCCCTGCCATCCGGCCCAAGCGGCAGGACTTCGGGCTCCCCCGAGTCGGGATCCAACAGCACCGTGACACTTTCCTTCCTCAGCTGCTCAGGGTTTGCGGGACTGACGGCCAAAGCCTCACCCCGCACTGCCGAGGACCCTGGCAGGGCTGGCTTCTTGAAGTCGCCACTGAGTTCTACTGATCACAGCTATCTTTCTATAGTCACTCTTTTCCAGAAATGTGTTTCTCTCTAGCCCAGGCAATAAGTTTTGTTTATTAATTTCTTTTTCCCATTAAATTTATTGTTGCACTTTAGGTATACAATACCTAATACATTCATCATTGGGATCTTGTACCTTTACATGATGTATCTTGGTTCTTATGTTTTCTCCCTTTCCCTGCCCTCCCTTCACCCCCTCCACCTTTCCCTATTTACAAAGACTTTGCTTCCATTTTTTCCTTTTCTTTTCCCTTCTTTTCTTTCTAAAAAAAAATTTAATTAAGTTTTAACTGTTCTACTTTGTGTTGAGAAAATGGCCAATTCACGAAAATGAGACTCAGCTATGCCAGTACTTTGCTTTGAGTTTCAACTTCCCTCCACAGTCTCTCTGCCTGTGCTCGCTCTCTGGAGTCTTCAGGTAGCTGCTTTTCCAGCTTTGGCCCAGCACCATTTGTACTATATTTGGGGTGATCTGTGCATTTGAATTGTACTCTGTCGAGATGGTAGCCTAAGACCGCCTAGTTTTCTTTCTTTCTTTTTTTTTTCTTTTTTTTCTTAAATTCTTTTATTGGTACATTTTAGGTATACAATACATTTATATTTATCATTGGGTACTTGCACCTGTACATCGTTCATCTTGGTTATTTTTCCCCATTCCCTGTCCTCCCTTCACCCCCTCCACCCTTCCCTATTTTAAAGACTTTGTTTCCATTTTTTCCTTTTCTCATCATTTTTCCTTTCCCTTCTTTACTTTTCCCTTCCCCTACTTCCCCTACCCCTTTGAACCTTTTCTTCCTATTTCAAATTATCAAGTATTCATTTTAATTGTTTTAATCCTTATTTACACTTCCAGTTTCTCACACCAGAGAAACTATTCAGAATTTACACGTGTGTTTTCTTTTTAATACAGTCTTCTGCTTATCTATCAAGTGCATTCTTAAATTTGATACTCCCTTTCATTTCTAAAGATTTTGTTGTTTACTTGTTATTAGACTATAGAATATATAGAATGACAATTATTCTATAACTTTGACAGTTTCTTACTTTTTGATTGTGGTTTTTAAATCCATGTTTTCTTGCTTCAAGCAAATTAGAAATAATGGTCCATGGTTCCATGGTTCCATGGTGAGTACTCTGGACTTTAAATTAGAAATAATGGCTTTATATTCTGAATGAAAAAAATTACAGTATCAAGTGTTCTTAGAAAGACAAATACAATATGCTTTTGTTCACCTTCACTCATGGGGGCTTGCTTCCTATGTGTTTAAAAAATTTTCTTTTGTGTTCATATTAGGCTTTTTGGAACTAGATGATTTGAATTTGTTTCTTTCACATGGCTTGCAGTTCTACCAACCCAAGCCTTCTTTAAAATTTTTGACTTGATTTTCTGAACCTTGAAATTTGCATAAATTTAAATTACTGTTAACGTGAAGAAGGCCCACAGTTACAAGTTCTAGAGATTTTTGTTTTGCTATTCCAAATCTACCTAAAACAGACAAGCTATCTTATCATCTTCACTGGCTTTTGGACTTGATTTTTCTATTACTCCTTTGCTAACATTGAGGGGGTTTATTTTATATCAGATAGTCTAAATCCCAAGTTTCCCTTTGTAAGAGGCCTGGATGTTCTGTTAATTTCACAAAACTACCTTCAAAAGTCAACTCCAATTCCTAATAAAAGCAAACATTCCCAAAGTCACTACAGTTTCTTCATTTGCATGCTTCTTTGGTTATGTTTCTCAATTTACTTAAGCTCAATTATTCATTTTAAAGCACGTTTGCTTTGGTTTTCAAAAATTTTTCTGAAGGCATTTTTCCATTTTCCCATTTTCCTTTTCAAACATTCTTATTACTCTATTTTCAGTCAAGGTTAATGCAACCTCTTGTGTCTTGCATTCATCCTTTTCTTTATAACCACTGTTGTAAAAATTATCTTCATCATGCTCTTGAATATTCACTTTTCTGTGCCATTTCAACCTACAATACAAGCTTCTCTCACATACGTCTTTTCTTGTAATTACTATCCCTTCCCACAAGTACATTCCCCTTTCTCTACTACAAATATCTTTAATATCTTCAGAAAGCAGTCTTTCCTTTATCTTTACCCACTTCATTTGAAATTGTATTCAAACAATTTCAACAATGTTTCACTTCTTACAAGTCCTTTTTTCCTCATCTCCTCAAACTTGCCTTAAAAAAAGTACTGACCTTATAGGAAACATATCATTAATTTTTATTTCTTTGAAAATCTCTTTTTTACTAATCTGGGCTTTTATCCTTCTCTTTTTTGGAAATGCAAATATTTCAGGTTTTGTTGTCAAATCTCTCTCCATAATTCTCTACATTACATCGCTTAGTGATCTCATCTTGTGATTCAAAATATTACCTGCGTGGAATTAATTCCTGAATTTATAACCCAAAGCACCTCATTTTCTGGCAGTCATTTAAGTGGTAATTGCCTAAGGCATTCTTTATCTCTCCCTCTTTTAACTACTTCACAAAGTATTTTTCAATATTACTGTCATCACTTTATTTCACAATCCTCTCACCTATTCAGTGTTAATGTGTCTACTTGAATCTCTTTCCTCAATGCACTGTGAATCTTGAAGCTGAGTTGCTTTAATATAGCTTTGATCATGTCACCACTATCCTACTCAGAAACTTTGTATTTCATGGAGTAGGAAAACTGAGTGGATTCACAGAATTCAATAATCCACATCCCATTTGCCTTCACAAACAGTTCCAACTGATTCACTTTAGGCACTCTCAGTACTAATCAGACTGGATTCACTATTCAATTATAACATCTTAGTCAAGACTGTGACTTCAAAGAATAGAAGCATAGTCAAGCAAGCTCAAAGGAGAGAGTATTGAAAGGGTATAGGATCTAGGACCAAAATATATTTACATCTCATTAACCTCGAGATGGGACTTGGGAAACTATCATAGATTCAGGCAGTCTCTCAAAGCTTTCCTTGCTTCTCATCACAAAACACATCAAGTATACCTCCCACTGTCCTGAGTCTGTGTGAGATTTCCATGAACTCATGCCTACCACCCACACCAGGGCTTTACTTTCTTCTAAGTTTTGAAAAACAGACTGATTAGTAGCTGGCCAATCAGTAGGATGACTTAACATAGGCTGTACCAAAGAAGGTGTCCTAAGCTAGCAGACAATCAAAATGTGTTTGAGAATACTCAGCATTTCCTTTTTCTGAGCTCTTGCTTATCCCGTGCCTTCTCCCTGTAATTGTGTGTATTTCTCCTAACTCCTCTGACCTTCAATTACTCAAGACTACTCAACTTTCCTGGCCCTTCACAAAAGCTAGATCCACCTTGGAGTTTAGCCTGATTCCTCAATTGAAAGTAATCTCTTCTTCCTGTGAAACTGCTATAGCTATTCCTCTCCATTGCTGCTTGCCGAGTCTTATCTCCCAAATTCAGGTAAAAGCAGAAACTATAGTATTCACCTCCAATGCTTAGGTCAGTATGAAGAACACAGTAACTGCTTGAAAAATGCTTGCAGAATGGCGAGTGGTATTCTAAAGAATAACCAAAGGCAGGAAGTTCTTCCAAAACTTAAACTGAGTGTTGTTTACTTTGTCCACAAAATATGTCACATACTGTTATAAATATTCTCAGAAGAGAGAAAAAGTGATGGGCAATAAAACATATCTACGGTCTACAGATGTAGCAGAGTGATCTAGCACTTACCTAGCATGTGCAAGTCCCTGGGTTCAATCAACAACACTATCAAAAAAACCCCAAAAGTCTAAAACCAATTCAGTCCCAGTTACAGTCCTAGGTGGAAGGTCCTGACTAGGAGACCCAAGCAATATATTTACTGTTAAACAAAAAGATATCCAGCAATTGACCGTGGACTCAAGAGAGATATAGTGTTACATTAAAACCTTACTTCTAGGAGTAACTTTTGTTTGTGTACCAATAAGACTTTCATTAGTTAACCACTCTTTTACCCTGACAACTGTTGAACTCTGTTGGGTCGCTACTCAGCATTCTACCTGAGAGAGGGAATGTGAAATGCAAGCCGTAAAGATAAGATATATACTACAATTTCTTAGTTTTGTAGCCTTTTAAGCTCTAACTTGTATACAGTTACTATTCAGATCAAGTTTCTCTGCTACAAAGGGACTGCAGCCTATTCCTAAGTGCAGGCTATGGAGACATGAAAATATCTCTGCACTAAAAAGATAACTCATTAAAATATCAGCATGACAACTGTTATTGCATTTGAGAATGGGGACAGAAACTTGTATATGCTTCCAGACAGTGGCTCAGCCCCTCCAGTGTGCCCAGTTGACAAGTGTACTAGAGTTTGATGAAATATTTTATTGGCTTTTGGGATTAATATTTTTTTTCCGGTACCAGGGGATCGAACTCAGAACCTTGCACTTGCAAGGCAGGCATGGTGCCACTGAGCTAAATTCCCGGCCCTGGGATTAATATTTCAACATGGTTTGGTCTCTGCAGAGTTCAATGTCCTCATTCTGGTGCTACATCTCAAACATTTATATTCTCATCCAGGCCCCCCTCTGGCTTTCTACAGTGGTTTATATTTTTCACGCATTTTGCATAATACTTTTGAACTTAACATTGAGTTGTATTTGTGGTTTCTATGCTCAGCTTTCGCTGCGAGGCATCTGTAAGTTTCTTAATGTTACAAGTTGGGTAAGTGCCCCTAAGGCCCGTGTGTGCAAGGTTTGGTATCCAGCCCGTGGCATTATTAGAAAGTGGCAGAACCTTTCAGAGGTGGGCCCAGGTGAAGTTTCCCAGTTATATGGGGGTGCCCACTTGAAGGAGATTTGGGGATCCTGGCTTTGCCTCTCTTTCCATCTGTGCCATCTGTGCCTTTCAGCCACTACTTGTTGAGCAGCTTCCTCTTCCATTGATTCCCAGAATAATGCTTACTTCCCACAGGCCCAAAGGGAACAGGCCAAGTGGCAATGGACTGAAACCTGTGAAACCATGAGCCACAATCAACCTTTCCTCCATTAAATTGACTGTCTCTATCTCGAGTATTTTTGTCATTGTGATAGAAATCTGATTAACACACTTTGATGAAGTTAGTCTTTCACTGTTTCATTCATTTCTTCTCCTAGATATTCTGAATAAATTGTAATATAGTCTTTACTATACATTTGTTTGTCCTATCCAAACCAGAGTCTTCTTCCACTGAATTGTATTAGGTCCTTTTGTTTTGCATAGCAAACATTTCACTATGAGATTCTTTTAATTGGCTATTTCTAGTTTTGTTGAATGAAGTTCCAGTGGAACAACTTGACTTTTTTTCCTGAGGAAATGCTGTGATTATAGTCATTCATGTCACCAAAAGACAATTTTAATCCCATCAATCATCTCCCATTAGCCTCTGGAAAGGTTCTTCTTCTGAAATGAGCACGTAATATATATAAATGGCAGGTACGCTTTGCAAACACAGCTTCTAAAAATATCTTTTAGCAATGCCTTCTTTCTAGATTATCATCATCATCCACCTCATGCATACTCAGCCTCTTCTAATATGGTTTTCTATGCATTCTTTCCTTGGTAGTATATGAGGAAACAGCATTTTATTTACCTGAGCCTATGCCTGGCTTTTAGCAGCTACCAGTGCTGAGCACAAGTTATTTAAAACCTGTATGTTAAACAAAACTATTTTGGGAGAAATTTACCTTTGGATAATACATTTTGTTGTGACTGGGGTGCATTTTATCAACCTGTGGAGGACATTTAACAGAGTATAATTATTTTAAATCTTTCCATTAAAATAATGCTAAAAACTCTAATCATTTTTTCTAAGCTTTGTGTACATAGGTCTTGGTTAAATATAACATCTTTTCCACTGTTAATATATCAAGGTACCAGTGAATCATTAAGGGACATAAAAAGTATTTCACACTTCAGGATTAATTAATTATGCTACACTGCTACTGTTACTGCTACTCTTGTTTAGTCCTTCAATTTTTCAGTTAGATCTTTGGGTAAGCTTAAATGGATGCCAAATAGAGCATTGGAATCCTGAGAATTCCCCCCAAGAAATAACAAGAAATAACAATTCCCTTGTGTTTTATTGACTCACTGTTTGGGGCACCTCTGATGAGTTCAGCTTGCCCGTTCTTGTATTGGTAACTTATGATCCTATTTAGAAACATCTGTTCTGGGATTGGGGTGGCACCTGCCTAGCAGAAATGGGGCCCCAGGTTTGAGTCTCAGTATCAAGTGAACAGATAAACCCTACTTCAAAACTTCATTCTCATTTTCCATTGTCTTGCCTTCAACAAATTGTGATAACATATATATTTATTGCACTTGTTTTAGGTATTTGTCTCAAGCCAGAAAATTTAGGGTTGAAGGACTCAGTTTTATTTTTCTTATAGTTTTAAAGCCTCAAGTAACAATTGGACAACAAAATGAGTTAAATAAGTACATGTTATACACATAAGTATGAATATATTGGAAGGCTAATAATAGGTCTATTACTTAAAGTATATGCATACACTATTTCAGTGATCTTTTTAAATGTCACATTGGAAGTACTATGACAATAAATGTCAATTGTGAACTGCTAGTTCAGGAATGATTTCTGATTTTAAAATGAGACCATACATCCTTGTCACTGCAAGGTAATTAATGTAAATTCATTTGCATATTCTTGGCCTAATTTTTTTCATTCTTTAATCTTGTAATCACTTCCAGTAACACTGAGAATGGTGACCTTATAAAGTGATTAGCATCTTTGTTTAGAATAAGGGAATACTTGTTTCTTAGTATAATATTTGTACAAGTAAATAATACTGGAACCTAGAAGGAATGTTTTTCCAACTGGAAAATTTGTAGACAATGTTAATATCTCATAATTTTTTTAAAAAAAATAATGAGTGTATTAAACTATTACATATCTACGTTTTAGTGGAAACCAATATTCAACAGCTGGTTCCAATAAAGCTTTGCTTCACTTTCTCTTTCCTTTTGTTTTGTTTTGTATATTCTTTCTTTCTGAAAATGCTCATTCATACCTTAAATTTACCCCTGTGCTTTATTAATACCTTTTGCTATGATATTTCCTGTTTCCATAGATTCTGCAATCTCTCATTCTTTTCTTTCTCATTTCTTCTTGCTCATTTTCACTTCTTGTGCTATTTTTTAATTTTTTCTGGCTTCTTCCAAATCACATGCCACATCTTTTTCTTCTTTCTGCTGTTGCACGCTTTGTTATCATTTGCAATCCTTCGCCTCTCTCGTGCATTCCTGTCTCATTCATCTGAGCCTATCCTGCTTCATAGGCAATAGGCAAAGTATTTTAGAACAAAGGAAGCCAATTTGCATTATCACTTTTAATTCTGTTTCCTACTTTTGTAGGAAGCCACATGTAACTGTGTCTTACTGACTTCAGAAGAGATTGCTCTGCACAGGAATCATTCATGTATTTCACATACTAGAAGTTTTCCCTCATTTCCAATGGACTCAGTTAAGTGCTTTAAGAAGATTCAACTAGATTTGGGGTATATAATTTGTCTTCAAAAACTACTCATCCTCTCAATTTCATTTTAAATTTCAGAGTATAACAATCATAATTAAGTTTTTATTTTAATTTAAATTATTTTAATTGTAGTTATTTTAAATTCAGCAATAAAATTTTGCTAGATAAAACTAAGTAATTTAAAATATACTAGATCGTTTTTATTTACAATTTATCTACCTTTATGAAAATAAATTTAAATGTTGAGATTAGAAACACAAAGACTCAGGTAAGATCTCCACTGTCCAAACTGATAACACTTAATTCTTCTCAAGAGCTAGTAAATGAAAGGAATATCTTCTAAAAAGTATCTGATTTTAATAAAATATTTGCTCTCTGCCAAGCACTATCCTATAAGTGTTTAATGTATTAACTGTGTAGGTCCTCACTACAGTGTTGAGATAGATGTTATCTTTGTCTTCTTTTTATAGGGGAGAAAAAAGAAACACAGAGAGACAGAGCAACTTCTGGGTCACCAATCCAGGCACTAACCCAGGCCATCACACACCCAGGCAGTTTGGATTGGAAGAATGTACATGGGATGCTCAGAAACACACCTGGCCCTCAGGCAGGCTACAGTTTGGTGTGTACTATTTGTTCAGTGACTACTCACTAATGACTAGATACAATAAGTGATTAAAGTTCAGAATGTAGGTGACCATATAAGGTGTATTGTATTAATATTTAAGTTCTGTAGAAAAAAAATCAATTGCAAAGATTTCTGATATCTAATATAGGTTGTTATTTTGGATTTTGTCCAACCCAATGAATATCCAATTCAAAAATCAAATGCATTATTCCTCATTGATGAAACACAACTAAGGATATCAAACAAAGAAGCTAATGTTTAACACAATATAATTATAAAATGGATATATTACAGTGTTTACTTACACAAACACGCTAATTTTTAAGATGTTACATCTTTAAAAATAGTATGATTACTACAGCTACCATTTTCTGGGTATGTACGAAGTACAGAGTTCTTTGTACACATTATAATATTTCATGCCCCAAACAAACCTTTAGGATCTCTTCTAATGGTATTGTTGGTAGGAACAACATTAATAAAATAAAGGTAGAGACAGAAGAACAATATGGGTCATTCAGAAAGCAAGCCAGCTATTTTAGGTCCAAGTTCTGCAGAGTTCTTAGGTCAGCATTACCCTTTTCACTCCTTGGGTGTAAAAGTATGTGCACAGTTTTCTAGGGGAACACTCAGGTAAGCAGGCTGATTGTCAGACACTTTAAGGATTCAGGGCCGTACTTATTACCAATTGCTTTCTCACAGAAAATGATTTTAATATGTTTATAATTTAATTGGGATTAATTGCACAGCTGTTAATTTTTAAAACAAAACTTCTTTAGTTTTAATGGGAAAGATTTGCTGCATTTCATCCTAATCCAAGATATTCAGGTAAGTTTTAAAGATAGAAAAAAATCTGAATAACAAGCAACATAATTAAAGTTTACTGTAAAGATACAGAAGGAAACAAAGCCCCAACAGTGGGTAGAGGTGGGTAGGAAAAGGTACAGAGGAATCAGACTGAGAGGAAGGAATGATGAAAAGCCATGATTGGCTTTCATATAAACTCTTTGGGAAGGACCTGGTTATTTTGCACTCAAATTGCACTTAAAATATTATAAAACAGTATAAAAACACCTGTAACATAAAATAGACACAAATCTAAAAGGACTTAGAAATACATGAAAATAATGCATACTGATAACAGATGGAAATATCATTAAAGCAGCTACCTCTTCTTACTTCTTGCCTGGTGTAAGAACTCAAAACAAACATGCTCCCACTGGGCATGTATGAGTGCAGGGTTCTCTAGGATAACAGAATCAATAGAAAGTAACTTACAAAGAGATATTTTAGGTAGGCTTGAGATCAGAGGCGGGAAGAGCCATAACGGCTGGCCACCAGGCTTAGCCCAGAAGAGAAGCCACTAATGTTGGGGAACAAGAATGCAGCACCAGTCAGAAGTGGAAAACCAGGAAGCTCAGTGGAGGATCACTAGTCAGAGTCTGCATTGGAAGCCTGAAGAAAATGGAGAACAAGTCCAGAGGTGTTGGCAGCAAAGAATGAACCTCTCAAGAAGACTGGGCATCTTGAAAACAGGCACAGTTTCTCTCCTTTCCCTTTTTTATTCCATCCAGGCTACAAATCTATTGCTTGCTGCCAGCTCCATCCCAGGTGGTTCTTCCCCCCCTCAGTTTGCTGATCTATCTACATATCAATCACCGACAGACACAGCCAGAACTCTGTGCTTTACTAACCTGCTAGGTGTTTCTTAATCTTTCTACTTAACATTTGACATGGAATGATTACCAGTCACAGTTCACGATTAGAAATTATTTCCTGTGATATTCTCTGACCAAAGACTGATGCTATTAATTGTCCTTGAAAGTGAAGTATCAATATGTTGCTTTATATTGAAGCTTCATTTAGCAAATTATAGCATGGAAAAATTATACTGAAATAAAGTAGTTATCTGAAAACTGGTAGAACTTTTTAAGAGTCAGGATAGCTCTTAAAGATTTAGCTACCAAGGCAGCCATATGGGGCTTACTGCTGGGTGTTAGACCTCATCATCTCCATTTTATGCGGTGAGAGGTCATTAACCAAACCTCTGTAAGATATAGCTGGAAATTCAACCCGGTTGTGTCTCATTTCCAAGCCTGTGCTCTAAATAAGTGTATTATGTATGAAGAATTGTCCTTTTCATATCTACTGCCAAGATTTGAATGACAAAAATTATTATATAATTTTTATTTAAGACAGGGTTAGATTTGCAAGGGTCTGGTTTATGTACAGGTGAAATCAGTAGAGGTTATGTCGGTGAATACCAAGAAGACCCTTCCTAAAATATTTCCCCTGCCACTACTTGCTCACTAGTAAGTGAAATGCAACCATTTGACAGTCTACCACCGCTGCATAAATAAACTTAATTTAGTTTAGAAGTTATCTCCAATGCATTTTGGGATAAATGCTAAAGAATGCTTTATTCATATAGAAATGCCACACTTAAGTTGACTAACCAGTACCTTTCCAAAATAGGCCCATGAAAAGAATTCTGAAGTATGAATCAGATACCTGGGTTTTTAATCTACCTTAGTCACTTATTAATTTAACAGCACTGGTTATGTAACTTAACCTTTCCAAGCCAAGGGTCTTCATACAATGGAGATAATCCTGGTTTTCTAACTACAGCTCCGGGTTGGTAACAATATGTGCTCTATGTGGAAACACAAGCAAATACATTCTTAAAGTTAGGCCTCTCATCAACTTTAAGCTTTCAGTTTTCTCATATGGGAGGAGTATACATTCATATTCTACAGAGTAAAGTTTTATTTAAAATCCTCAAATAAAAGGAGGCAGAAAAGGATCTTGGGTATCTTATGTCAGAACAAGAAGAACAGAAATTGTGAGCAGTGCTAAAAAGCAAGCAGAAGGACTTCAACTATTTGACAATTTGTTTCTAGATGCTCATGAGATTTAATATATATAAAATGAAAGTAAAGCAGACTGAGTGAAAAGTAAGCTGCACATCTTTTATGTGTTGTCTATAGCTAATTCTTTTGTTTACTTCAAAAATGTAGGTTGCTTTTAAATGGAAAATATTACTGCATAATATTTATAATTATAAATCAATTCCAAGATATAGAATAAGTTGGTTGGAAGGAAGAAAGGAAAGAGGGAGGGAAAAGAAGAGAATCCAGGAAGGAAGAGTTTAAACAGGAATATATGAAATATGTGATTTCTTATTGAGAGCCACTGCTGAGGACTCTGGCTTTAAACATCTGCTGTCACATTATTCCTCCTGTCTCACGGAATTTTACTTGCCAGCACACAGTCTGAATGCAGAGCCATTTAGAAATCATCCATTCATATCTTGGAAAGCAAATAAGGTCAGAACATTTTCAGAGTACAGATAAATTATGACTACCACCTTACTTACCAGTCAGCTCCACTGAACTGCTGAATGAATTCAAATTAATCTCTGTCAGTTTTAACTCTTAGCAGATGTGACCCCTCGGCTCTTCTTCAGTAAAACTCAGTTGCAGCAAAATAACTGTGCTTCATTAGTAAATAGTAATAACTTGAGCAATGTCTTGATGATAGCTATAAGTATTGACTTCTCTTAAATATGCTCAGAGCACAAATCACGAAATATTTCAAGCATTTCCTTTTAGTTTTGTTTCAACGTATAACGAAAACTAATGCTAACTTTCAGGGAAGTATGTACGTCATGGACATTTATACCTGTGTTAGTATTTACTATAGTTGGTGGTTTTATTTTTAATATCCTACATACCTCCTAAACTTGAGAAATATTCTCAAAATTTCTAAACATTCTCAAATGTCAAAACTGCTGCATTGCAGACTCATGATTTTAACCAGGAGAGACTATTTTATTCACTATTATACTTATGTTAGTATTATTATGGTACAGTAATATACTGACTTAACAGAATTTCAAATGTTTCGAAGTATTTATAACTATAAACTCCTGCACTATTTTTTTTTCTGAATTTCAATGGAAAATCTTATAAACCTAAATGTAAAATTATCTTTGATACTTCTTCCAATTTTGGTCATAGGAGTGGTACTCAGAGAGAAAGTAAGAGCACTTCTATGCTAATAAAAAATGATGTTGGTTGTGGTAATCATTTGATATATATACACATCAAATGAAATCTATATGAGACATATATATCATCTCATTGTATACCCTGAATAAATACAATTGTGCCTCAATAAAATTGAAAAGAATAAAGTTCAGCTCTTGTGATAGGAAAAAGCAAAAGCTAAGTACATGTCTATAATCCCAGCATTTTGGAAAGCTAAGGTAGGAAGATCTCAAGTTCCACCCCAGCCTGGGCAAGGAATTTAGTATGGCCTTGTCTCAAAATTTGAAAAAGTGGCTTAGGGATGTAGCTTGCAAAAGGGAAAGCTCTGGGGTCAATACCTTGGTACAACAAACAAACAAACAAAATATATCCAAAAACAAGACCAATCAACCTATCAAAGCATGCAGTAATATGTAATGTATTATCAGTATTCAAACTGTGTTTGTCCACTGGAATCATTTTTTTCTAGAGAGGGAGAAATACTCATTGATAATTAGAGCCTCATCTGAAATAAATTAAAACAAGAGTTATTTTAAGTTCTTCACTATTACAAATAAATCTGTCATGAAAGTGCATGTACACTTTTTTTGTACAGGCCTAGGGCTTCATATATCACAGACTTATGAGTTTTCTGAGAAATTACTTGTATTCAGAATATATAAGGACTCTAAAAATTTGGCAATATCACAACAGTCATAACAATATGAAATTCTTTTCACACTAGACTGAGTCTTGAAATTATGATTAACTTCAAAGTAAAAATGAGTCTACAAATAAACTTCAATTCATATTTGCTTTCCAGTCATATGTGTATACATATGTATTATGTGGGACACACAAACAAATGTATTCAGCTACTTGGGCCATTCTTCATGATTTTGAGGTTTTTTTCTATTTTGATTACAAATTCAAATTAACATTCCTGATTACACTACATATATGAATATACTATCTTTAAGGTAACTGCTAAGTGATTTTAAATTTTCACAAGACAAATTTAAAAATACTAAGGGCTCAGGGAAGAGGATCACTGCAGAGTGATTGCCTAGGATGTGTGAGGCCCAGGGTTTGATTTCCAAATATCACAACAACATTAACAAAAAATGAACAAATACTCATTAAAATTGAAAGTCATATAAATATGTTTATTGAGTATCCAGCTTATTTAATATGTAAGATTTTTTGCCAAAACTTGAGCAACAGGATTATCATTTTCCATATAAAACCTATCCAAAATTTATTCAAGGCTATAAAAGTCCCTGAACTAAAGTGGTATCCAGTACACATCATTTTCCAGAAAGTATGATACTTTAACCAAGTAAGAATATACATAGATCATTGATAAGATCTATAAGGCAAAATGCCAATCACAGAAAATTTGCCTCTTACTATACCCCCATCAAGAAATATTTCTGGCATTTTTACATAAAGGCCTTTGGGCACTATTGAAATCTTTCTATTCCTCTTTCCCCTAACAGTGGTGGCAAATCTATGGCACATGTGCCTCAGTGAGCTATGTGTATCATTGCAAGTGCTAAAAGGTTCGCCATCGCTGCTAAGATATGCTGGATATAGTCCTCAGAAGAGATCTTCCACTATTCTAATAAATTCCCTTCAGTTGAGAACATTTAATTGCAAGTAATGGGCAGCAGAAATTGTATAATGTATCTGCTACTAGCTACCCACAATACAAATTCAGTCTAGTGTCTAACAAAAGCAGGTTAGAATTTAGACTAAAGCATCAGTTAAATACTTTGTAGAATAATTTTAAAATGCCTGATTGAATTAAAAACCAAAATCAATAGCCCTGCTACACCTATAAAATTTAAAAGGAAAATACAGAAGCATTCATCAGAAGATCCTCCTTCTATACAGAGTGGGCTATGGTGTGCAACTCCAAAGCAGCTCTCAGAATTAACATGGAGGTCACCTTGTCAGTTGGCCAGCTGGAATTTCCTAGAAGAATAAAAGACAGATGTGGTGTGTTTGCGTTGACAGCTGTAGGATTAAGAGATGAATCCAGGTTGATGAGTCCTTACCAAGGTACTTCTAGGTGTCATGGTGCAGCACCATAAGCAAAAGAAACACGTAGTACTAGACCCTTTAAAACCCAGCCAACGGAGCAACAAGTGGCCCAGTACTGAGACAAACATCCCACAGACAAGAACCGTATCCAAATGTCAACCCAAATTTTAAACACTACATTAGCAGGCTGATAGTGGAGGGGGAATTTGCATTAGGAAAGAATTCTTCACTTTAGGTTTCCTTTTTTTTTTTTTTTTAGGATTTTTTTTTTTTTAGGTTTCTTTTTAACAAAGAAATTCTCTATCATGCTTTCAGTAGATTCATCGAGGTATAATTGATGAAAAATAAACTGTACCTATTATTTCAAGGATACCATTTGACAATATTCATATGTATATGTATAAATCACTACAATCAAGAAAATGAACACTATATCCACATGCTCTAAATATTCTCAAGCTTATTTCCGCTTCATCCCACTTACCCCATCAACTTCCCATAAAACCATTAATCTTTCTTTCACTATAGATTACATTTTAAATAATTTTACATAAATGAATCATAGACTATAACACTTCTGTCTGCCTTCTCTCACTCAGTACAAATCTTTCAAGTTTAATTCATATTGGTGTATGTGTCAATAGTTACTCCTGTTAATACTGTATACTACTTCATTGTATGGATTAATTTGTTTTTCATTCACATGTTGATAGAAATTAGGGTAGTTTCTAGCTTTGGACTATTACAAATACAGCTTTTATGAAACCACATGCATAATTTTTTATACGGATATGTGATTTTATATACCACAGACTTGAGAAGCACACAGCTGAGAAATTACATTATTTAAAATATAAAGAACTTTTAAAATTTGTCAACATGATAAAAGTTAATGAAAAATTAGCAAAAAAATTGAAGAGACCACTTCCCTAAAAAGATTCATAAATGGCAAATAAGCACATAGAATATACTCAAAGTCTTTAGGAAAGGGCAAAATTAAATTGCAATGAATTAACCTTATATCAGATAGATTTGTAAGATTTTTCCCCTTGCTTCAGGTTGCCTTTTTTAACTCTATTGTTGCCTCTTTTGAGCAAAAGCTATTTGTTTGATATAGACCCATTTGCAATTTTTGGTTTCCCTACAAGAGCTACTGTCATCAAATCTAAGAAATAATTGCCAAGAACAATGCCAAGAAGCTTTCCTGCTATTTTCTTTAAGACAACTGTAGTTTCAGTTCTTACATTTAAGTCCTTAACCCATTTAATTATTGTATGTGGTATAAAATAGGGGTTAAATTTCATTTTCTTGCATATGAATATCTAGTTTTCTCAGCATGACCTGTAGAAAATATATCATTTCCCTTTCTATGTTTTTCATCTTTATTGGAGATCAGCCAACCATAGATGTATATATTTGTATGCATCTGTGTTTCTTTTGCTTTATTTACTAGAGCGTTGTAGTATATTTTGAAATCATAAAGTGTGATCCATCAAGCTTTACTCTTCCTCAAACTTATTTTGATTATTTGTGATATTTTGTTATGTCATGTGGAATTGTTGTTTTTATTGTTTCCGTTAAAAAAAAAAAAGTGATTTTGGGGCTGAGGATTTAGCTCAGTGGTTTCACCGCCTGCTCTGCAAGCGTAAAGACCTGAGTTCAATTCCCGGTACCAAAAAAAAAAAAAGTGATTTTGATAGTGATTTGACAGTGATTGTGCTGAATCATTAAATCAGGATGATATGAACATTCTAATAATACTAATCCTCCTAATTCATCAACATGAAGTTTTTTTTATTTGTATCTTCCTTAATTTCTTCCATTTTTTTTATAGTTTACAGTGTTTGGATGTTTTGCCTCTTTCAATTATTTTATTCTTAAGTATTTTACTCTTTTTGATCATATTATAGGTGGATTATTTTCTTTTTCATACTAGCAACAGTTCATTGCTAATACATAGCAATGCAAGTAATTTTTGTATGTTGGTTGTATACTCTGACACTTTACTGAATGAGGTTTTTAGTTCTAAGAGTTTTGGGGTAAGAGTTAGACTTTTCTACATATAAGGTAATATTGTAGGCAAATAATGCTTACTTCTTCTTTTTTTATTTTATTTTTTCATCTACTTCTCTTGCTTAATAGCTTTGGCTAGGACTTAAGAGTTTTATTTTGAATAGAAACAGCAAGAGTGGGCATCCCTGATTTGTTCCTAGAGGAAGAGATGTCAGTATTTCACCACTGAGGATAACGTTAGTATGAATTTATTGAATATGGCCTTGAACAAAGGACACAAATAGACATTTCTCCAAAGAAAACATAAGTGGCTCAGAGGCATATGAGGAGGTGATAAACACCATTAATCATCCTAAAATTTGTAAATCCCTGCTACAATGAGATAAGACACATCACCCCTGTTAGGTTGACTAATGTATTAAAAGGAAAGACAAGTACTAACAAGAATGTAGAAAAAAGGAAGCTCTTGTACTTTGTTGAAGGCAAGGGGAAACAATGTAGCCACTATGAAAAACAGTATGGAGGTTGCCCCCAAATTTTAATAATACAACTACCATGTAATGCAGCAGTTGTACTTCTAGGTATATATTTAAAATAATTAAAATAAATCTCAAAGAGTTATTTGCACCCCTATGTTCATAGCATTATTCACAACAGCCCAAACATAGTGGGATAACCTAAATGGCCATCAATAGATAAATACATAATGAGCTACATAAGTATACACAACAAAATATTAAACCTTGAAAAGGAGAAAAAGCATCCTACTATGTGGGATGCTATAGGTGAACTTAGAGGACATTATACTTACTGGAACAAACTAGCTCCAGGAGGAGAAATAATTCCACTTGTGTGAGGTAGATAATAAAGTTAAACTAATTAAAGTAGAAAATAGAATGATGCTTGCAAGGCTGGTGGAGAAAGAAATGAGGAACTGTTGTGTAATGAGTATAAAATTTTAGTTATAGAAGATGAATAAGTTCTAGAAATCTATTGTAAATCATAGTGCTTATAGTTGACACTATAGTATTGTACACTTTAAAACACGTTGACACCATAGATCATGAATCTTAAGAGTTCTTACCATTAAAAAATCACACAGAGAGACACAAAAACATGAACACAGGGCTAATTTTGAGACAATGGCTGTGTTTAGTACCTTAATTATGGCAATAGTATAGTTATTCATATGTTCAAGCTCATCAAAATGTGTACATTTAATATGGACAATTTTTATATTGATTACCTCAAAAAGGTTAAAAATAAAAATTTAAAAGCAAAAATTAACAAAATCACCAGCATAAAATAATTCTTCTCAATTATTTAAATAACTGCAAATTAGAAGTGTAAGCATATCATATGTTGGCAAGATCTAGAAGAATTAGAAATTTCATGCCTGTTTCAATGATAAAAACTAATGCCACTATCTTGGAAAGTATTTTGACACTTACATGAAAGGTAAACTATTTCTCTGAGATATGATTTATCCCAGGTATGGCCCCTGTTAATTTAAAATTATATTTTAAACTTATACATTTTCTACATTTTTTAATTTATTTGGTTATCACACTATACAGGAAATTTAAAATCAGGTATTTTTTTTCTGAGACTGTACTTGTGTGGACTTTCCTCTGAGCTGGCATGATTTCAAAAGCATTTATCCCACATCACAATTAAGGTAAAGTCAAGAAAAAGTATTTGTACAACAACATGATGTTTCAAACATCTCTGTCATTATTTCATTCGACTGAGAGAGATAAGCATCAATACGGCTAGAGAAGGGATTCTTCCTTACGTTTTTTTGATAAAACATAGAGTAGCTTTCTTTCTGCTGTCAGGAAGTCCTCTAAAGACATGTTCTAGTGGACAGGGCTATGATATGAAGCCTACCTCTGCTCCCTTCTTTTCAGTAAAATGCAGTACCATCAAGTCACTGTCAAAGTACGTCCCAAAGGCACTTAAACACTTCAATTTTGAACAAAATATGTCTTGAGAACTTTTAAGGAGATGAGAAAAATCTAAAGATCACCAAGGACATGTTGGCCAAAACTTCTTTGCCATGTTCTAGCACCATATTTCAACTTATTCTTACAGAGGATTGCTGATTAGGGTCAGACACTTAGCTCTGAGGAAAGTGCATCTGCTGACGCGCACTGTCCACACAAACACAGAATCACAGAGTTGAAGCAGTAATTATGTAGCCAGATAGTTTCCTAAGGGTAAAAGTGAGTTTTTAAACAAACAAAAAAAATATTTTAATGACAGAGACTACTTGCATGCCATGCTTTACATGATCAAGATTGTTATTTTAATTTGAGTGACATGTATCAAAAACTTATTATGATCCAATGAGTATCCAGACAATTCAGGAATCAAGAATATAGAGAGGAGTGAAGCATTGTTCTGCTTCCATGGACCTAACACATAATCAGGAGATATGGAAAGTGGACAACTGTAGAAATCAATAAATATACAGTCATAGGTCAATCTATAGATATCTGCATTTAATTGTCTGCTTATTCTTATCTTGCATCTGAGCCTTCTTTATGTTTGGAAAATATGCTGTTGATTAGGTTTTACTGGGACTAGAGAGTTCCCTAATCAGATATAAGCAGCAAGAACTTGAATCCAGAGAGGCGGTTCTTTCCAGGACCAGAAGGCAATTTGTCTACAACAGCAACAAGTGTCCAGGAGCAGAGAGTTGAATGCCCAGCAGTGAACACTCCCGCTAGGCTGCTCCTGTACTGTGACCAGGACTGAGGTCATCTGGCCATTTACCTTCCTAAGATTGCTCTGTACTTACTGAGCCTGTCCTCCAGTTTTTGGGTCAATTTTGTGAACTATCTCGAACAAGTTTATTTTCTTACATTGGCCAAAATCAGTTCTTTATTAGTTGATAAAATGCATGAGACAGAATTCTGTGATAGAGAATAATGGGGAGGACCATAGACTAGGTGGACCAAGAGGTCACAGCTGAAGTGATAAGATGTAAGATGTCACATAAAGACAGGCTGACAGCTTCTGTTGCAAAGAACAGACAAATGGTGCGCAAAGGGTCTAAGGTAAGAAAACATGGATGATGATATAAGAACTTTCCAAGGCTGATACTACAATGGGAAAACAATGAAGCGGGGAGAGAGAGAGTCTCACTGAAATTAGATATTTGAGGAAAAGACGGACCATGCAGGACTTTGTAGGGTATAACTAAGACAATCAGATGTTATTCTAAAAATAATGGAAAATGTTTTAAAGGACTTCATTAGGAGGATAACATAATCAAATTTGCATTTGTGAATGACCACTTTGTCTTTTATGTGAAAAATAGACACAAAAGAGAGGAATGAGGAACACACACCAGGTAAATCCGAAAGAATTCAGCCGAGAGACAGCGGCAGCAGGACATGTGTGATGGCGATAAAGGTCAAAAGTAAAGCAAAGATTCAGAATATATCTTGAGACATTTTCAACTCATGTACATCAGTGGAGTAGACAGATGGCAGGATAAGAGAGAACAGGCTACGAGCTGTCTTAGACCAGATGACTTAGAGATGTCTCTTTGAAGAAGGCAAAAAGGATTAAATATATTAATGTTAGAAATGGCAGACACTGGAGGAGGAATATAGAGGGGGCTCATCAATGTAGAGTTACTATTAACACCATGGAAATGCATGACTCATTCTGGGAGTGACTATGGAGAAAAACAGTTCATTTTCTTTAATAGGAAAAAAAAATGTGAAGACAGGCTCTGAGGAACTTCAGCATTGATGAACTAGTTGCCTGTGTCAACCAACCTGGATAAGATTCAAAAGACTAATGAAGAGTGAGAAAAGCATTGAAAAGGAGAGATTATTGTTACAATGTTAATATTGATTTAATAAAGATGATAGTGTATATTTTTATGAATATACATATATATGTAGTAAATATTTAAAAATACAAACAAGAAACACTAATGCTCTCTTTGTTTGCTTTTTTTTTTTTGGTACCAGGGATCGAACTTAGGACCTTGTGCTTGCTTGCAAGGCAGGTGCTGGAACCACTGAGCTAAATCCCTGGCCCTACTAATGCTCTATTTATAGTCACTTTACTCCTAAAGAGGAAACAAAAGAGCTAACAGAGGAATGCAAATTCTTCAAGTGTCCTTCAAGGATTTTATTTTTTAAAAAGATATCATGTAAATATGTCAAATATGATCTCTGTGATGAATAGAACTTTTCTCAATTATTGTATTTTAAGATTTTTGAAGATTAAATAAAATAGTGAAGAAATTTGAGTGAAGAAAGAAACAAAGAAATGAGATAAATTCTGGAGATGATGAGTTATTATTTTAATATGTTAATGCCAGTCCCTGAAAATATTTCACACTTCCTGTATCTCTTCTCAGGATAGTCTTTTTCTGAAATTGCATTACCCACACACACTCACTTCTCTGTCTCAAATGATCCTACACTAACTACAATGCCCAGCTAAACATCAAATTCTGTGATAAAGTTTTCCCTTCATTGATAAAAAATATTTACTTCTGTCCACACTCTAACCACTTTATCTCCCTCATATTTTACACGTTCCCACTGGCTTGAACCACTGACGTACATGCATGACTGTTCCATCAGCCAGTGTGTACCACTGGTGGTACAAATGCATCTAGTCACTCTTTTCTGTCTTTGTACAAATAAAATCAATAAAAAGCCACCCAATGCAACAGTCATCCATATACCACCAGAAGTTCAAACCACTCAGCAGTGAGACACATGAATTATACCCCCATCATGAATGTGTTCATTCCACTTGTGAATTATTACTTTTGACTATTACAGTTATATATATTCTTACCCTCAGAAAGAAAGATATGGGAAGGATATACACATAGAAGGTATCCATTTAGGCTGTGACTGTCATTGAACTGAAATCTGTTGTATTCTCACACATTCTAGCACTATTGTAGGTGCTTTGGATCAGTCTTGTCTTCTTGGAAATATACATGTCATTTGTGTGCATAAATTTATAAAAACACAATGTAATAATACAGTAGAGGTTAAGCATTCCTAATCTGAAAGTCTGAAATTTGAAATCTCTAAAATAAATAGAAAATTTCACACTTGACTTCATATGCTAGGTCACAGTTAAAATACATACACATTAAAAATATTATAGAAAATGACCTTCAGGCTATGTGTATAAGAAATATAAATGAATTTTGTGTTGACTTGGGTCTCATCCCCAAGATATTTCATTATGGACAGGCAAATATCCCAAATTTTAGAAACTCTGAAACATATATGATCTGAAGCATTTCAGGTAAGGGGTATTCAACCTGGATAAGAATATACCCAGTACCTGATTAAATTTAATATAACAGCTGGGCACTGTGGTTGCAGTTTTAGTATACATGAATTCTGCTCCTATGCCCATTTTAAAACTGGGAAACTGAGGCTTATGGCTGGTAACTAATTAGCAAGTTTTCACAAATAGCTAATGTAGTTTCACCCTGGAGCCCTAGTTTTCAATTGCACACACACACACACACACACACAGCACCATAAATTTCTTGATCTTTTTAAAGATCAGAGATGATTTAAGTAAAAAACACTGATACGGCATCTAGTGAAATGACATATTTTACTAAATAAATGTCTGTTTAGTGCCTTAAGATCCTTTCAAATTCTTCTGTCCAACATTCATTTGATCCTCACAAGTTATTACTCAACTTATTTACATACAATACCTATAAATAATTCTCCAACGAATATCAACACAAATCCTTCAGACTGCACAGGGTTCCTAATTAATCCAATGCAGAGATGTTTTTATTGATCTTCCGTAATCTATTTCATCCTACTTTATTACATCATGTGTTTTACAATAGGGGACTTTCTGTAGATTTTGCTACATATTCATAGGTTTCTACATCTTTTTCACTACTGGAAAGAGTGAAACTATAAAAGTATTAGTTCTTCATTCCTTCCATTTTTATTTTTTATAAAATCAAAGAATTTTTTCCAAAAACTGTAATTTATACATTTTCTCCATGATCTTTGGTCAATGGCTTTAAAAGCCTTTAAAAGCCTTCTGAAGTAGCACAGCCAGGTAATAAATGTCATGGTGTCATCTCTTGTCTATATTTTCCATTTAGGCCGTGACTGTCCCTTTCGACCCTCAACTTGTGTTACTCTTACCCACAGCTCAGAGTGAAAGGCAGCACACAGGAAACCTTTACTTTATTTTAGTACCTATAAAAGCACTTCTTAGCAGGAATATTGTGAAGATTAAGTAAAATAGCCCAAATGAAAATATTAGAGTAATGATGCATACAGTAGCACCTCAGTAAACAGCAGCTATTAATTTAAAATTATTTTGGCATTGTAAAAATATCTTGATTCCTTAAATATGGTATTTTCTCATTGATGAGTACAAGTGTATTTTATATTTTTTTCTAGGCAATAATTTTCTGCCTTCCTACATGATTCAGTCCTTGAGGATTAACTATCCTTATAATATCCTGTTCATAGCTTGGCTTTTTGTTTTAAAATGTTCCATTAAGCAGAACACTCTCTTCTCATATTTCATTATGAGCAGGTAGAATATGAACTTGAATACTCACTATCCTATTTTCTGCCTTCATATTAAAGAATAAAATAGATAACCTAAAAACAATTCTATATCAACCAGGCCAATCTCTCTTCTTGTAAGATATGTTATCTTCTTAGCCATAATTATTTTCTATAGTATATACAGGATGCAGGGTGTCCATAGTATGAGAATTAAAATCAAATGGTGTGTCAGAAATGCTTAGAACCATGCCTGGAACATGGTAAATCCTCATGAAAAGTTAGGTGCCTTGTGGTACCAGCACTTCTCTCCAATGCAATGGCCACAGACCTCAGCCTGGAACTACCCACATCCTCAGTAACTGGAAGGAAATCTATGAGTAGCTTTTTCGTTGAGATTCAGCAACAACAAGAGATATTTCCACATTAAGTGAGAGTAGAAGAGAGGCAAATGACCAACAAGTGAACAAGAAAACTGGCCTTGCTGGTGTCAGACTGGACTCCCCACATGGTGGACAGGGGATCTGTCAAAAATAGACTGGCACACCAAGTCGCGCAGAATGTGCCGAATCAGCCCGTGCCCCAGCAGCAATCCACTGGACACCCCCTCCCCGGTGCTCTGTACAGCCACCTGGTTCCACACCACAAAGTTGCAGAGGACACCGGACCACCATACCACTGTACTGGGTAAGTTGGAGTCATCTCCACCTCCCATCAGGACTGGGACTATCTTCAGGGGAAGGGCAGCTGGAACCTGCAATATAACTCTGCAGAGTTCAACCCTACAGGAGGACAGGGAGCTCAACTTGGGACTTGCAGCCAGAAACCTGCCTAAATTTTATGGGTCTGTGACTAGCTTGCTGAGACTCACTGACTTATATCTGCACACTACAACCCACGTTGTCTATTGTGACAGCAGAGACATACCCTGAAAGAGGTCCTTCATCTTAATGGTTATTTTTTATTCCCAAAATTAGTTTTATTATTTTGGTTTTTTTTTCTTTTTTCTTTTGCTCCTCTGATCTTTAATTTTTTTCCTACTCTTTGCAAATATTTGTTTTTCTGTCCTTTTTTACTTTTCTTTTCTTTTTTCTTTTCTCTTTCCTTTCTCTCTCTCTTACACTCACCCTCTTGCTCTCCCACATTGTTCATCTTCCCTTTTTGTCCCTGTTTTGGTCCTCATTTGGAGTTCTTCTTTATTTTCCTATTATTCTCTTTTTCCTTCTCACCTGTGTCCTCTGGCCACACTGCTAACCTTCCCCTATCCTTCTTTCCATCTATCCCACCCTCCCCAACCCCTTCTAACTCCCCATCCCAAAGGGTAAAGTTGTCCCATTGAAGAGTTTATTCACTATATGTTGGGTTGGTCCTCAATCTTGATTTAATTCACACAGCTAAAGGTGATATATTAATAACTACCACAAAATGTCATTTTCAAAGATGTACTTGATGCAATGGTTGCTGATTGTATCACTTGGACTAAGGTGTTGGTATTGATCTAGTCAATGAACCTTCCTAGTATAAGGAAAATAAGCTAACCTTAGAGTCATTAGAGACTCAAAACTTAAAGACCAGCTACATCTGGAAGACACCTCTGAGAAGCAATCATTCTATAAGGGTTCTAATTATAAGCAACAAAGATACCTACAATAAGCAATTTCAAACTATCAACCCA
>NW_004624739.1:19541574-19642834 GCF_000247695.1 Heterocephalus glaber | reverse complement strand
GCACAGTTTGTAGTAGCTAAAGCTTGGAAGCAGCCCAAGTGCCCATCAACTGGAAACTGGATAAAGAAAATGTGGGTTTTTTTATAAAATGGAGTACTACTCAGCCATAAAGTATGAAAAACTAGAGTCATTTATAGCTAAATGGATGGATATCGAGGCCATACTCTTAAGTGAAATAAATAGGACATGAATAGTTTCACTAGTGTGAGAAACTGATAGTGTAAACAAGGGTTAAAATGATTAAAATGAATTATTTATAATTTGAAATAGGAAAAAATGTCCAAAGACAAAGGAGTGAGGGGAGGGAAAGGAGAAAGGAAAAGAGGGAAAGGAAAAACTATGAGAAAAGAAAAAACAATGGAAATGAAATCTATGTAAATAGGGAAGGGCTGAGGGGGTGAAGGGTGCACAGGTAATGGGGAAAAAAAATAAGAACCAAGATATATCATGTGCAGGCACACACCCAATAATAAATGTAAACGAATTGTATACCTAAAATGTACAACTAAAAAAATATATACTGGCACAGGTTGAGAGTATCCTTCAAACAAAGTTCATAGAGCCAGAACTGTAGCAGATTCTTGACTTTTTCAGATTTTGGAACATTTGCATATTCACAAGAAGATATCTTGGGGATGGAACCAAATCTAAACACAAATTTAATTTCTATTTCATGTGCTCTTTTAACACCTAGGCTGAAGCTAATTTTATGCAATATTTTACATAATTTATGCATGAAAGAAGTTTCATAGCATGGGGTTTTCTACTTGTTTCATCATGTTGATGGCATAAGAAGTTGCAGACTTTGAAATCTTTGGAGTTTGCGTTTTTAAATTCTGATTACTGAACTGTAGCTGTGCTTTTTCCTAATCCTCAGAACTAATTCTCCCAGACACAGCATAGTAAACATCCTGCAGCTTTCCCTCCATGTGATTTTTGATTTCTCCTAAATTCACAGATGCACACATGCTATACATCAGTGTGTCTCTCATCTTTCCTCCAGGTCTGTAGAAAAGTTTTGGGCAAATCTTTAATTGCTGCTTGCAGATGCCCCCCCCCTCATTCTAACATCTTTGCCATTGCTTTCATGAAGTAGTAGTGACAGACTTTGTTCTACAGACCTTGCTTTATTGTGCTGGACATTTCACCTTTCTCCCCTATGCCACCAAGGAAAGAAGACAAAGGTTGGTCTACAGAGCCCTCAGGATTTCTTGGAATTCTGCAAAGGCAGAGTCCCAGAGACCTCTGCAGGGCCCTGTCCACAGCTTCACTCCACCCTCAATACCCAGCAGCAGTGCCTTCAGTTAAACTGTCTCTTCACCCTTTATCTAATAACCAGCTCTCATAAAACCCCTGTCTGTCTTGTAAGAAGGAAAAAGAAATAAACTCTTATTTTTGTGTTTAAAAGTTTCATGAGTAAATGTTCCAAGGTTTTTTTTGCATTGTTATCCTAAAGTAGCTGCTTTACTTTCAAGTTTCCCGCTATGCTGTTTTAGTTGGACAAACTCAGATGTGAGACTGCTCCATTTATTGATCTTTGCCTTCTTCTATAACTCTAATTGCTTTGTCCTGTCTCTGCAGAAAGATTTTATGGGTAGTTCAATTTTTTTAGCTTTTCTATTTAAGTTTTGCTTTTGTAGCATACACTTTTCATTATTTGCTTCTCTAGTTGTAAATATTTATTTTACTGCTTAGAATATTTTTTATATTTCTTCCCTTGAGATTTTTCATGTTTAATTTGTCCTGATAGTTTAAACTCTTGAAAAGCAAAGAGAAAAAGGTATTAATGATTCTTTGTTGTACCCAAAATGTACATATTCTTATATAAAATGTACATATTTTTGAGAACTTCATTGTACCTACTATCATTAAGCAAAATTAGTGCCATCTCTTTCTCTTTCATAATTTCTATTTAAATTCCTATAAACTCACATCCCTAATTTCTGATAATATTCATGATTGCTACAAAATAATCACATGGATGTCTTTTCATTTGATGAGGGTAAGTAATGCTGAGTATGATTTATAATCATAATAATTTATTTCTTTTAGTGAATGATTTCCCACTTGATAGCCACTGGCCAGAGGACTTTACAATTTTAATAAATCCATCACAGACACTCTTAGCGTCACTAATAATACGATTCTCTGCCTCTGTGGAGCTTCTACTTCCCAGCCCCCTTGCACTCAAGTAGAGCTTGCTGACCAGCAGTGGGCAGTGGGCAGAAGTTCTGTGTTCACTACATTCTGGGCAATGATGAGGTCAAGGCACTTGAGCCTCCTTAGCTTTGGTCGCTCTATGGTTGTATGGTCCAGAGCATCAGACCCAGGCCTCGTCTCCATGGACCATGTGCTAAAAGTACATGCTGTCTGTGCTATGCCACTGAGATTTGGAAGCCAAGTTTAATGCAGTCTAAGTCAGCATATTCTAACGTAACCCCATAGCAACCATAAGCTCTATTCTAGAACTAATCGATAAATGACAGTGAGGCTTAGAAAGTTAGCTCTCTGAGCCTCGGCTGGCTCATTAGTAAAATGAAAGTTTTATCATATTACTGAGAAGAGACTGTAAATGCAATTAACTGAAAAACACCTCATCCACTTACCCAGTGCTTTATTGATATCACTGCGGTTATTGTCATTACTACCACCATCGTTTCCAAAGACATCACTATCTTCTTGAAAAGAAAGAAGTCTCTTACTTTAGTCTAATTGGTGAACATAAAAACAATTTCTTGTAGAAGTCAAAGGCTATTTTTCTCAAACTGACACACATACATTCATACACATTCTTTACAGAAAATATGTTTAACACTCTATGTATATTTGCACACCCCATACCATCCTCCTCCAAAGATATAAATTAATAGATGCCATTTAATAATATTTTCCATCTTGATATGAGATTTTTCCATTTGGATTTTTATTCAATTTCAGCTTTCTTTTTTCAGGTGATTTTTGTGTATTTTTCTATGTCTCACATGTGTTTGTTGTTCATTTGATTAATTTTTCAAAATAAATCTTGTGTGATCTTTTATTGGTTATTTATTGTTATCTTATTATTGATCATTGTTCTTCAAGAATTCTTGCCAACGTGTCACTTCTCTGCTCCTTAACTCCTAACCTCCAAGAAAACTACCAAGTTATCCTCCCTCCTGATGACTCAGGAAAGATGGTTGTGTCCTTTCTCTCAGGGGTCAGAAGATCTACACAAGCCAGTTTTTACCACGTACCAGATTCCCCACTCTTCCTGAGAGCTTCCTCTGTTAGGCCCCAAGTTTAATCAGGTACAAAAGAGAACCAAATCCTGAGCCCTAGTCCCACCTACTACTGAAAACCAAAAAAGGCAGAGATCTCATAGAGCTGCCAATCTCTACCTAGCTGCTGTCCATGGTAGCTGGGCTGATGAATGCACTGTAATTCACACTGGACAAAGATCGGATGTGTAGAAGGACCACTATCTCTCCAGAGCCATTATGCTTGTTCCTTTATTCATAGTGCTCTTTTCTAAACTCCATATAATCACTGGGGAGTTTGAAATTTGTCAAATTTTTTGCACCTATGAATCTGAATTATTCGAGCATATGTCATTTTAACATACTCGACTATCAAGTTTCTACAATAAATCTTTGCTAAGAAGATAATAACTCCTACAGGAAAGAAAACAATATAAAGACATCATCATGAAGGTTGTTCTGGCCTCTGAGTCTAAGGAAAGTTATGAAGTGCTTAAGGAGGCTTTTTCATGATTAATCACTCACATACAGCCTCACAGGAAAAAAAAATGACTTTAAGGCTAGGAAAACTTGAATATTTGAAAACAACAGAATCATGAAATCACAAAATTTTCATGCTTGAAAGGATCTTAGAAATTATATAATTTCCTCTTTCACACACACACACACACACACACACACTCACCTCCTATTGGCTAAAAGACTCATATGATTTTTATCAACATGATTTATTCACAGTTTTCAAAGACCATCAATATGTGTTTTATACTGGATAACATAAAAATGTTATTTTTTCCTAAATACAAGTTGTCCAATTTGGTTTTTTGTTATTGTAAGTTAAAACATTGGACAAAATAACACTAAATGTGTTCAAACACATAAAGAAATCTATCAAAATTAGGTCTGGAAAAAATAACAAAAATGCATAAGGAAGACAAATCTATGTTATGAGAAAAAACATTCCATAAACACATCATAGATATATTTTGTAAGTGTAGAGGGAAAGTAGATGGATGACACTATCTTCTCACTAACATTTGAAACTGAAGTACCCAAATGAGCCATAGAAAATCTGTGTCAACTCACTCGAATTGCTAAAATGCAGTATCTCAAAGGATTTCTATGAGTATTACACTGACCTTTCCTTTAATCATATTCTAATACATATTAGGAAGTTATATTCAACTATATATTTTTTGGCTTTGCCAATTAAGTACATACAGCTGTTAAATAATGGAAATAAATCCATGCACAACTGCAATACAATCTTTAAGAGAAAAATTTTCTCCACAGAGAGATACATATATTAAAGTGAACTGAAATACAGAGAGAGCCATCCTTTGAGTTGGAATGACACAGTGAGTTCTTTTGAAAACAGAATGACCACTAGAGAATTGTGTGTGTGTGATTGGCATCTAACATCAGCCATTATTTTGTTATATCTTTCTCATCAGTGACCAAGGAGTCTCATAATTTTAAATGAAATTGACCAGAGTTATTCCCAGGGTTCTCTATCAAAACACTGCCACAATATTCTTGCTAAATCACAAGTCATCTGTTCCATGTCGCATTTACAATGTAGGTAGTATACCTTCCAGGAACTTTCAGTAAGCTGATTTGATGAATTTTAACTTGTCCCTTGAAAATGTTTTTATACTTTCCTGTGTATAGCAAGATATATACACTTATAGGTTTTTAAAGTAAGAAAATATTCTTTTACCAAATATTTTTAAGTTTGATAAATAAAAGGTAAATATAGATAAAACATTACTGAAATAATACAATTGGAATAGGCCATCAGGTGTATTGAATACATTTTTAGATATATAAGAACACTGTAATACCCCAATGAACTATTATTATCAATGTCTGTAAGTCTAGTATCAGCCTAGTATCAGAAATGGATGGTATTGGGGCCAGGGATTTAGCTCAGTGGTTCTGCCGCCTGCCTTGCAAGCACAAGGACCCGAGTTCAATCCCCGGTACCAAAAAAAAAAAAAAAAAGAAATGGATGGCATGTTCTCTAAACATTTAACAAATACTGAAAAACAACCAATAACAATCCTATATGTTATTCCTACATACTTTGTGGAGCACAGGATTACTTTATTAGTTGTAAGACATTGCAACTGTGATAGCCTTTATGACCACAGACAACCTGTGATATAGTTAATTTTTTCTCACTGATCTTGGAAGGGGAAGCAGAGGGGTGAAGCTGAGACAGAATTATAATGATCAGTTTCAGAGAGAGCATCTCCAAGTACCCGTAACAGAGGGACATAAAGAACAAAAGATTATAGATTTAAGGCATGATTCTTTCACTGTAGTATCATAGGGTCATCATATGAAAAACTGCAAAATACAGAAAAATGTTCTTATTTAAAGACAAAATTTAGCCAAAGTAAATGAATATAAGCTTTATAATAAAGAAATCCAAAAGGTAAACCCTAAAAGCTTAAGTATTGCTACTGAGCATATTTAAACTCATTTGCAATTAGAGAAATGCAATTAAAACAATAAAATACTGCTCTTACCTTCCCTATTATCAAATATAAACAGACTGAAAATACATAGCATTATAGATAGTATGAAGAATTTTTTATCCCTCACAGTGCAAGAAAATAAGATGCCTTTTATTCTGTAATTCCATTACCAAGAATATATCCTATGGAAATACATCAATAAATGTGCAAAGACATTTAACCAGAAGTGTTCACAGGAGCAATTTTTAATAGGAGCTTGGAAACAGACTAAATCTCTATCCACTGGGTGTCTAATTACACTGGAGCATATCACCTCCATTTAAAAAGTCATCATGAATATCAATTTTCATTTGAGTTTCTGGATTTTCTACCCCTCATAGATCTCTCCATGTATCTAGGTACTCCCTCATATTTTACAGCACCTGTTCAGTTAAGCCAGGATGTGGTCACTTATGAATAATGACTAGTAAGCAGAAGCGATGGGTGACACTTCTATTCTGAACCACTTAAAAGCTAGTATGTGAATATTCACCTCCCTCTGCACCTTACCTCATAGCCATATGTTCAAAGCAGCGTATATGCAAGGCACACGGTCCAAATTGCAGGGACGCCACATGGAAGATGCCTATAAGTTTAATAACCAACATTAAGAGATTAAGAAACATAGGTGTTGTCAGCAAGATTTGGATATTTATGAATTACTATACCAAAAACTAATTTAACCTGATTTATAGCAAAAATATGGCATTCTCCTAAGAAATAAGTAAATATGTGGCATTGGTTTAGTAATCAGGTGGAAGGTAGTAAGAAAACTACTTTCAGAGAGCATGGAGATAACAATTCATTATATACAGTAGCAGAATATTTGATAAAACTGAAGACTTGATAACATGACATCTAATGATTTATTGCTCTGGGGTGGTTAATAGTATTTAATAGTATGTACTAATTGTGAATTGACTGTATATGTTGAAAGCTCAAGAACACCATAGGCTCAGGATAGAACTAGTAAATTCGCAAGAAATCAAAGATAATTTTAGGGACTTGGAGTTTTCAGTATGTTTCCTCCTGACCCTAAAGAGTTGAATATAAGATTACAGGTGATTTTGAAAGCCACAGTGACTTGGAGAATCTGCATAAAGCTGAAAAGCAAAATTGTGCCACTGCAGGTCCACCTTCACAAGCCTTGCCATTTCTCAAGACCAGCAGCAAATGAATAAATCCTAGCAATGAACGGCACACAGGATTTCACTGTGGATTCAAGGCAGGAAGTGTAACTTGGCCAGATTTCTAGATACTGTTCAAAGACTTGGTCAAAACTGATTTGGAGATTTATAGGAAACTCCTCACAGTGGATTACCATAAAACTAAATGACAGTGTAGCTGGAGCAAGAAAAAGGGCTCAAGGGCTCAAGTCAGTAAAGGAAGAATCCAAGGCAGATCTATCTAGAAGTCTGAAGAGTTAATTATTTGATGGAGAGATGCAAAAAGATGCAAGATAATTAGACAATGTATTTACCAATAGAAAAATTTGGATATATGCAGCAGCAGTAAACTGCTGATAGAATCACTGTGGCTAAAAAGTATAAACATACAAATATTTAATCTGAGCATAAAACCCCAGTTTACAAACTGACTCTGGGGGCCGGGGATTTAGCTCAGTGGTGCTGCTGCCTGCCTCGCAAGCACAAGAACCTGTGTTCGATCCCCGGTACCAAAAAAAAAAAAGACTCTGAATGTTAAACCTATAAAAAGAATAAAAATATAATCCAAAAGCAATGTTTTCCCCAAAGAACATTTTTCAAAACACCAAATTGACAGTGAGGTCTAGTTATCTAGGAAAACAACAATTGATTCTCAAAGTTAGAAAATGCATTTTGGAACAACTCCCTAAAATTAAAATGAAAATGAATATTCTGTATATTTAGTCATTATCTCTGAGCCCTAAATTTACCTTTCTCTGCTCTCTTCTCTGTGATTATGAAGCCATGCCTCTATAAACTTTATTTTTAGCTGGCATTTATTGATTTGCAGCTGGAATCCGTTAGATAAATGGGGCAGTCAAAGCAGTCGAGAGAAGAGGGCTTTGCTTCTTTTCTGGGTGCTTGCTGTTACTAGCAGTAGCATCTCAGCAATATCTCCTTTCTCAGAAAAGTGTACAAGTCTCTAATTTTTTTTAGATTTTTCAGAATCAGCTTCCTTACACCCTTGCAGGGGTTTCCAGCTGGATTCTTCCAAGCAGTGCTTGTACACCGAAACTAAACCTGTCCAACTTCCTGAAGAGCCAGAAGTAGCCACGTGTCTTCTTGCAAGATGTCAGAGTCTCAACCTTGTTGTGCTCTTCCTTGAGGATAGAAGCTCCCTGTGATATAGCCCCATGCCCTGGTTACATAACTGAAGTAAATCTATACAGGAACCAAGAGAATCCTCACCTTGGCTCCCTTCCTAGGGGCAGATGGAATATCATGAGACAAAACACCAAATCCCCTGGATTAAAGAAAAGAGTTATCCTATTCTGGTTTCTTCCAGTTACTGTAAATATTAACCCATTAGAGAACTCAGATTAGAAAGAAACCCCACTTTATGGTTCTGTAACACAGAAGTGATATTTGGCTCCCAATCGCTACTGTTTATCATTCCTATGACCAACCCAATCACAGTGCACTGGAGGATTACGTGCAGTAGCCAAAATGTCCCCTCGCCAGAGATAAAAGTTTCCAGCTTTTCAGGAATTCTCTCTTGATATCCTGCCAGCAGCAGCCAGGCTACAACTGTCCCTTATGAGATTGAATTCCAGCTCTGTCAGAGCTTCATAGAATGTCCCCAACCTCTTCTCACTGTTTCATAGCCCTAGAGGTAGCAATTTCTTCTCTCACTTATCATCTCTGTCATACTAAGTGTTTCTTTTGGGTTGTTCAGTGTTCACTTCCTTTTTTAAGGTTCAAATCTAAAATGTCCCCAAAAGTCTCATGTTCAGAGGTGAGGGTTTTAGAAGGTGATTAGATTAAAGGCTGTTATTCACTGAGTCGTTCATAGCTGAGTGTACTGTTAGTAGTAGGGACCTGGTCAAAAGAGGTAATTCACTGGGGGCAAAACCTTTAAGGATGTATTCTTGTCCCCAGCTCCTCTCTGCTTCCTAGCTGCCATTATATAAGCAGCTTTTCTCTATCAGGCTCTTTCACCAAGCCAAAGCTGACTGACCATGAACTGAACTCACTGCAAATGCAAGCCTTTAACTTTTCAGTGTTGGGTATTGTGACAGTTGATTGATTGTATCAACATGAGTAAGAGGAGCTCAACTAAATTGGCTCGTTGATTCCACATCCGAGGGTGTAGAAGAGCCACCCAATGGTGGCCTGTTGTCTGGTTGGTATAAAGGGGCAATGAAGAAGGATGCATCTGCTTCTATTTCTTCAGAGGAACTCCAGTCTATGCTTTGGATGTCAGTGTCTATGTCCTGGCTCTCAGTGCAGACTCTTCTGCATCTGATACAGGTCCTTCAGCCTTCTGGAGAGACTTTTCTGCCTTCCATCACAGACCCATCAATCTCCTGATATGGACTCACACAGGACACTGCAGTGAGCTCCAGATTGTCAATTGGATTGTTTGGTCTCCAGCGTGCAGACAGACCCTACACACTGTTCCACATCTAACTGTGGGTGGCCATTGTAAGCCAATCTTGTAAATTCTTTTTATATTTGTATATCTTGTGTCATATCTCTTTAGCTAGTAAACACTGATTGATACAGGTATTGTGGCTCAATTTAAAAAAAAAAAAAGATCACCAATACAACTTTTTAAATCAACTCCCTGTATTAAATTCTTTGTATAGAAACATCTATAATGATATTCATTTTCCTGACTTGACTTTGACAATACAATGAGAAGGGACATAATTATAGCTTTAGTCAGCATCAGAGTATTGAAACTTTGAAATATCACTTTGACTATTAGCAAGAGAAAGTTTGAAAATAATAAAAACTTTTATTTCAAGTAAGAGAACTTAGATAATAAACCATACCTTATAAGAATGAATGTGGCAAATGTATCAACTAAAAATAAGCCCTTACCTGTTATCAAAGAATATTACAATAGAGCCAAAAGGAGCCCTAACAATATAATAAGGTTGATGAAATCTCATCTTACTAAAAATTTAATACCCAGGAGAGAAAAGAAAGTCCTATAAATGTTATACAAAGAATCCACCAAAAAACTGTATACACACTTCAAGAAAGAAAGACTTGTATAAATATTTTAATTTTAAATTTATTGAGATATCATGAGATTAATACAAGTTACCTTTGGTCTCTACAATTACAAGAGGTTCGCAAAGTGGTGCCCATTAGCTTCCAGATATTTATTAGTAGGGCAGACTGCTGCCTGGGTAACCTTGGTCATTTAGAGTGCTGCACATGCATTTTCAATTTCTTCTCTAAGGGGTGGCAGTGTAGTTGATTTCCTACAATATACGGCATCATTTAGGGTCCCTCGTATGAGGGTAATATCATCTGCTGAAAAAACATGCTATTTTTATTTTTCTGAAGTATATGTACATTGTTTTGCAGATTCTGTGTGTGGAAATCCTGTCAGAAGTTATCCTTAACATTTATTATAAACATACATAGAAGTTATGCAAATATATTACTTGGCAATAAAACTCAAGATGAACTCATGTGCTATCTTACATCAAAGAACACAACCAAGGAAGAAATATGATAAAGTAATAAATGTAGGAATGCCTTTAATAAAAGGATTCATGTTATTCTTTACCTAAACATTATCGTGCTCTTCTCTCAGATATTACAATCTGAAAGGCCATTGTGGTCCTTTTCAATCCATGTCCTACTATGGAGCCTCAGTCCACAGAACAGAAAGAACCCACCCAAAGCCTGTGGCATCTCTTCTAAAACATGTTCCTTGTGTCCCAGAATGTCTAATTGACTTTCATTGTAGCCCTGGGCCAATTCTAGGGCCTATAAGAGTCTGCTGTTTGGGTTTGTCCTCCAGTGACTGCAGAGCTCCCAACGTAATGCAGTCCTTATGTCTGCATAGCACACAAGAGGTAACTGCAGGAAAGAGCTTGACTTCAGATGGTGAAGTATAAGGTGCCCTCACCAAGGCTCCCTTACAGGCCAGAGCTGTTTCTGACATAGGAAGAGAGGGCCCAGCAGGGTACAGGACTAGAGGAATTCAGCTGTATCATACCAGCAATAACACCTGTCAATGGAAGAATCAAAATGCAGGCTCTCAAGGACAAAAGAGAAAATTTTAAAAAGAGTGAAACACTATGGATATTAGAAAATAAAGATTTGTTCAGTGGTAGATCAAAGCATGTTATATACCAAAAATGTATACTTGAGAGAAATCTTACCAAACTTTTTTTATGGAAAAATACAGCTTTCCTTCTAGATTCAACTTTATATATAATAAGTCATGTTTTCATTGTGCGATCAAACTGTTTTACAGAAAAGATTAGCAAAATATTTGTATGAATTGGTTTAAGTCACTGTGGAATGTGATGCTTTTAAAAAAGAAATTAAATTATTTAAAAGACTATATATTATATATATGTATAGGCATTTCTGGAATTAGAAAGAATGTAAATAATTGAAAGTTTAGAGATATTGGATTTGTTAATCCAATATATCCATGAGTATGAAATTAATATAATAAGTACAATTGTAACTAGTATACATTTAGTAAGATTTTCTATATTAATCTCACCAGTATAATACAATATACAAAAGAAATAAAATAACATTTTAGAAATGCAAACTATCACTTCACTAACTTTTTCTCCTATTATTTTACAGCAAATATAAATAGCTCTGACATTTGTTACTGAATTGTCCCTTCAATAAAAGAAGCTGCCATTTTGGTTAAGTTGACAAAAGTCACTTGAATGAAAAATGCACAGTAAAGTGTATCCAACATTGAAAACTTCAAGGCTAAAATTAGATTAAAGGTATTTCCAGGAAGTGTTTTTCAAAATACATACTACTAAATTCCAGGCTAAGGACAAGGCTTGGAATTTAAAAGATAACTGAGTAAATAATGCATCTCAGGAAGAGACTAGAGATTTACCTCTCTAGAAGTTTGTATTATCTTTCAAGGAGAAAGAGACTGGGGGCCTGGAAAGAGTCAGAGTAGCCCACTTTATCCCATTCTAACCAGTGCAGATGTTTATCTATATTCCAGTGTGTAAAGGCCAGAGGTTTTTGACTTCTCTTTCCAAGGAGAATGTTTTCATATGAGAGAGTATACTTCCTGTTTCTCTAAAGAGGAAGGGGACAAAGTTGTCTTTCTCCATCAAGTCTGTAAATCATATTTGAGGGCTCTTAATTTATAGTACTCATCAGGGTACAAGGAATATAACAGCTATGTGGCTTTCATCACGTTACCCAAGAATGGAGAATAACTGAGGAATCGATCCAGACTACGTAGTTATTTCTATACGTAGTGAAAAACTTTGTCTACTTTCAGAATAATGCAAATAAATATAGATATTAAAAACTTAACAGGCATAGCCTTCTTACATCCTATTCAAGAGAGTCTGCAATTCCGTATCATTAAATTGAGAAAGATCTTTGAGGGCAAGGAGGGAAAGAAATAAAACAGAAGGAATATGCTTTAAAGAGCTATGCATGAGGTTACTGGCAAGTGGAAATAAAGGTAATCTGAAAGCCTTTTCAGGTTATAAGAAATTTATACTGTCAAGAAGAGCATATTTTACTGGTGATTGATCAAAATTTGAAACAATCATTAGCTCCACAGTTGTTCCTGGGCAGAAATCAGGTCAACAAATCTATGAGGCACCAAAGAGGACAAAACTCTAACACCCACTTCCAATGTGCCCAAGAAAGGTGAAAAGAAAAATACTACATGATGAGCAGAGTCTAGGAGCTTCAGAGTTGAGAGGAAGCAAAGATATTTTGCCTTCTCTGGCCTAATCACAAGGCTCTCCCACTTCTATGATAAGAGATTTTTCACAGTACCTGCCCAGCAGAATTTCAGAATTGTTTTAGACCCAAAGGAGAAGCAGAAATAGTTTGGTTCTCAAACATCCATGTGTTCCCTACTCTCCTCAGCCCTTTGGAGTAAGAGAAAGCTATGCTGGGTTTCAACTAACAAGCTGTGAACAGAAATGAACAGTAATGTCTACAGGTACAAATTCCCTACGATGAATGCGCTCATAATGTACACCTAAAATGTACCAATAAACTTAGTGAAAAAAAAAGAAATGACAAGTGTCACTTGGGATCAAAGCAATAAAAGTTAGCACTCCCTGGCCTGCTGTGGTCACCTTAATGCCAGATGGTGCTGCTATGTATTACAATTGAGATCTCACACCATCGGAGAAAGCTGCTCTTGAGTATCTGTGGACTCACGGCAGACTTTGCACAAGGGAGACATTAATGCACACAGCAAAGATACTGCGGTGTGAAGGCTTTGTTACCATGGCATTGCCCAACCCAGCCATTTTCAGTCAGAGGTGAGCTTTCCCCACTGGAAAAATAGCAGTATCTTCTGAGATTTTTGCTGGTCACAACTGGGAAGGAAATTCTACAACCAATCCTGTGTTGCACAGGGCAGCCCCACAATACTTACCTGCACCAAAATGTCAACGGTGCCACTCCTGGGCAACCCTCTGACCATATCTAAGTGCACCCACTGAGCACTGCAATGGTGAGTGAAAACTCCCAGCCTTCTATGGCACTCTATACATCATTCTGAGGGTGTGAAGCTCTCTGAATCCAGCCGTTCCTACAGTCTACTCTTTACAGTCACCAGAGTGACCCCTTTTTTTGTTTCCATTTTTTAAAGTTTCTAATGTAAAGTTAATCACATACTTCCCTGCTCAACACATTCAAGGGTTTCCATCACCCTTGGCACACTGTCTCTTACCTGTCCCACACCACTGCTATCTTTCTAGTCCATCCTCCCTGCCGTATCTCCAGCCTCCTAGCTGCCCAGCACTTTCCTGCCTTGGCCTGGAGGATATTGCCCTTTTCTGATCTGCTCCTTCTCCAGGCAGCTGATGGCTCTTCCCTCCACTGAGGGTTCTGCCCCACTCCTGCTATCTCCTCCTCAGAGAGATGCTGGACCTCTTTGATTACCTCCTCAAAATGCATCCCACTCAGCATTTTTACTCCATTACTTTTTTTTTTTTTTTTTGGTCTTTCTTAAAACTTGATGCTTATCTGGAATCTTGCCATGCATTTCTTTGTTTATAATTTCCCTTGCCAGAATTAGCTGTGTAAAGCAGTTTTTATATCTTCCTTACAAGCTTTCTAGCCCTAGAACCAGGACTAGATCATATTAAGGATTTGATACGTATTTCCTGTAAAGCTACCTGAATGAACATAAGTACACTGAGAGATACCTAGAACACTTTTGAAATATTACTTTCCATTTTGTTAAATATTCTTCAGAGACTGTTCTCTTACATTTTGTACATTACTTAATATTCTACCAAGAAGCTGTGACTTTTCGATGCCAATTTTATTTTACTTTTCAAAGAGAATATACAAAGTTGAAGGTCACATACAAGTACAAGATTTCAATATTGGACATGGTTTCTTTATTATATTCATGAGTGGAAAAAGTATGTAAGGAATTCTATATTTTGTTCTATTATACTCTCTTGGCATCAAATGTAACAGCCAGGTTCCTTGTTCTGTATTTTAATAAGGATTTTTGGATGACTAATAAATCCAATTGAAGAAATACAGGAACAGCAGGAATATTCCCTAATGCCTAAAAGGCTGCCAGGATCAAGTTAAACACTTTTGAAAGAAAGTCCTACAAATAACATGGTTGTAAAATAATAAAATTTCTACCCAGCCTCAACTTTCAAAACAACTCTTAGAAAGGTCAATCCATCTTACATTTACTGCTAGTGGGCTGTGAATAAACTGCAAGACCATGCCAAGGAAAATATAAATTTGTCCTAATGGGAACCTCAGGGGATAAGCCACATTTAAAATAATTAAAAAATAATGGGCATGGACTATTTTTTCTTGGTACATGTTTGCAATACAATCATCTTGGTGAAGGGGTACATATACATCGTACAGCTTGATCCTTTTTTAAAAATCCCCTTCCCCTTCCCTCCCACATCCCTCCCTCTTCTTCAGAATCCCCCTTCCCCATTTTCATTCTTGTTATCATTCATCTTACATTCATGATCTATAATGTTTACTTTCATTTAGGTTATTAGGTTCCTGTACGTGGGATATCTTCATTCTATCTATTTCTCTGTCCCCTCTCCCTGCCCCTCTCTTGCCAAAATTCTCTTGAACACCTTTCCCATTTGCAAGAGATGCATTCCTTTGTCTCTTGCTATCTATCCTTTATTGTACTCTGTTTGTGCTTTGCTTTACTCAAATGAGAGATAGCATATGATATTTAAGCTTGGGCATTCAGTATTTTTTTCCATTAAGTTTAGTGGTACATTTTAGGTATACAATACAGTTACATTCATCACTGGGATCTTGTACCTTTACACGATGTATCTTGGTTGGGCATGCAGTATTGAGAAAGGATGTCAGTCCTCAATGAGACTGGATGATCACGCTATAACTGAAACTTCTGCAGTTTCTTTGTGAAATGACAAGTATGAAATGACAAAATAAGAAAGCCTTATGTTAAAGTCCAATCTAAGTGACTTCTGAAGAAAAAAATCTCCAGTGGGTATGGGCAGTAAAGAAAAAAGAATAGCCTTTCTTCATGAGCTACTGGAATGAGAAACAGTTTTAATAAAAACCATTGTCCTAAAAATAATATAAAAATAAAACCTTTCCACTACAATTCTTTAAATATCTCAGTATGTTCAATTTTTTAACTATCTTCAATTGTTGTCTAAGTGGGTAATTTGAAAGTACTTCAAAATTAAAAAATTAGACACACTGACAAAATTAATATAAATTTTTGGAGCAACAATACCCATGTTAACACAATTATTTGATTTGTAGCTTAAATAACTTGCCTGCCAAATCCTGAGTCATTTACAAATCCACAACTTCTACCAAGAGGTAAAATAACTACACACAGAAATGGTCATTCAATTAAGTATAAAAGTAATACAAAGATAATATATCCAAGTATCTGGGGAGTCAGCAGTGAAATCAAGAGCAATAAGTCAGTCTTGAGACACAGCTGTACTTAATAGATTTTCTTTTACTTAATAGCATTATTCCATTGAAGGGTGTGAACAGGAACAGAACACAATACATGTTTTCTATTAAGGTTTCCTTAATGGTTTTGACATAATATCCCGATATTTGACTTCCAAAATCAATACAAATTGGTTTGGATATGGACACAATCCTGTGGATAGAAAACTGATTTTGAGGGGCGGGGATTTAGCTCAGTGGTTTTGCCACCTCCTGCGCAAGCGTAAGGACCCGAGTTCGATCCCTGGTACCAAAAAAGAAAACTGATTTTGAGATTAAGCAAAAATTACGCACAAATTAATATTAATGAAGTCCATTGGATGAGGCTCCAATCATCTCACATAGCAGTGAACTGCATTAAAAGGTGTTGGGTTTAATAATCAACAAAGAATTTAGTTGAATACTTACTAATGGGGACAAAATTAGCTTTAATTACATTTGCTGATTATGAAAATGGTAGCGTGGTGAAAAGTGACAGGAAGTATTGTGCTGGACTTTAGCAAGAACAAAATTATAGGCGCGGGGGAACAGGTGCTTTAGATAAACATCACTTTGGATTCCATCTCAGAGAGCTGATGTTTGAATTTTGTTTGTTGATGTGTTTTGTTCTAAAGCAATCATTTTCCTTGCCTGAACAAAAGCAGATTATCAAAGAGTAGGCAAATTTGGAGTCATAGTTGCTTTTAATTCTGTATTTTGTGAATTTACAAAGATTTCTTTAAAACCTGGAAATTGACAGACTTTTGATTCTTGTAAGTAATTACAATGTATGTGAAAAATAACTCACTCATTTTTATGCTAAATATTCTTAATGTGCTCCTAATCTGTGTTCTGGGGACTGTTCTAAGAATTAAGAATATTTGTGAACAAAAACCTAATCCTTATTCCCCTGTGAAATTTGTATTCTAGTAAATTTACTTCTTTTGTGTTTTTTCCTCCCCCAGTGACAACAAAGAGCATTTACAAGGTATAGTGGTTTAGTAAACTGGGTGGCAGTCAACAGGAGAACCTGCTAGCTCTGCTTTGACTCTTGGAAGAAACACATATGGAAGCACTTATCATAGCTACATAAGTGTTTATGAAAAAATTAAAAAGGCTTCAAAATGAGTTACCTGAGACTGATAAAAATTTGTTAGGTAGATAAAGACAGACAGAACTAAAAGGAGGCAACAGCATATGGGAAGGCACAGGCACAGAGGACGTGTGATGTGTCCTATGAAACATGCAGAATTGTAGGAGGTGAAGTCCTGATCATAGTGGGCATCGTATCTCATTTGAACACAATTTACAGTCATGTCATGGTGGAAGGGGACACATGGGGGATTTATAACAAGCAAAAATGACCAGATTTGTACATGGCTCATGCTGGGAAGAAGGTAAATAAGCCTAGTTTCAGGGTCGCTGGTAAGTCCATGGTAGCAGCCCCAGGGCAGATGACAAGCCTGTGCTTTCCCAGATGGGAGCTAATAGTCATATGACCTATAAAAATTAGTTGAAATTAATTAAAGATGAAAAATTAACTTCCTTAATTACATTACCATGTTTCAAATATTGTATAATGCAGAGATGGATCATTTCCAGAATCCCAAGTATTCCATGGCAGACTGGGCTCCTGACTATGGGTAATACCTCCTTTGGGGAAGGAATTGAGATGAAACACAGAGAGAAAAGGAGAACACCTTAATGGGAAAGAACTTTAGCATTTACTTGCTATTTTCTCTGTTTTTTACATTCTTTTACAACAAGAAGGTTTTCAAGTGCTACTTGTGAAAATTTTTAAAAAATCAAACTAAACTTGATGAGTATAATGGGGATGAAAAAGAGGGAACAAATAGGTAGACTAAATCTGAATCTCTCATGTTTTCTTGCTTATTTTAATACTATTTGACCTTGGCTAGAAAATCCAGAACTGAAGGTACAAATTTGGAATTTGTCAAATACTTAGCAACATTTAGCAGATAAAACTTACATCTAATAAGAAAATTATTTGATATTATATGACACTGAAGTTACTTCGAAGATTATTTACAGAAAAAATTACTCAAAGATGTGAAATGACATGGACCATGAATCATACGTGGAGATTTGGATAAGAAGGTGAAGAAATTCTACTTGATCACCAGCTAGCAAGTCACCAAAGCAGACCTGGGCAGGGCCTGGCCCTTGGCCAGATGCAGGTGCTACTAGCACAGTTGTCTGCCACCGAGGCCATCTTCCCTGGGCACAGTGCCACCCTTGCTGTGTATTTGGGGACCACCAGAAAGCTCCACCAGAGCAGGCAGTGGAGCCCTTGCTCTGTGGCTGCCAGCCTCTCGGCCTGCCAAGTCAGAGAATGCTTAAGGAGACGCTGCCAAGGAAGTTTTAGCTGGAATCTTGTCTAACTTTCCTGGTGTGATGAATATTATCTTGCTTCTTTAGCCAAAGTAATGCAAATCAAAGTTAAGGATAAAAACATGAATACATACATTGGAAAAATCACCAGTGTATTTGGAGCTAAATTAAAAGATGGTGTAAAATGATTTCCAAATCACCACACTCACATATAAATTATAGAATATATATTTTGAAAGAGATTACTTTTAAATCCCTGAAAAGATGGGCCCCTCATACAAGCAAATATGAAACTTCACGTTACCCATAATAATTGAACTGCTTATCAATAAACTGAAAATCTTAAACATTCCCTCACTTCTGCCAACTGCAGAATCTCTTGGATTTAGATAGCTTCTATAGGGACGTTCTAATTTTCAGTTTTGCTACAGAAACAAGACAGGCTAGGAATGCAATACAGAGATTATGTTACATAGCTATCCCAGCTGAAATGTTCTGTAACATGTTTTGCCTTTTTATTAGAAATGCTAAAATCACATACCTATCACATATCTTGCCTTAAAAATACTTTGGAGGGCTATCTAAATATAGTTAGAAGTATACATCAAATGGACACAGCATTGCCTTCATTTCTTACTTAGTAATTCTGCGAACGCATAATAAATATTACCGATGAGCTATTTTTTAATTATAGAAAAGAGAAAATGAGTGACTCAAAGAGCCAGTATCCCTCTTAAGGTATAAAGACCAGAACCAAAGTCCGATAGTCATCTGATATTAAGACCTTAAATTTGAATATTGAAAATAAGCTCTTACAAGTAAAAGTGAACGGTGCCCCTCTTCTTATTCCAATCCTTAGAATTAGTACTTTCCCCAGCTGTCTGTAAGTGCGCCCTCTGCTGGCTTTTCTGAATAGTGAGCCCACCCATCAGCCTCCCAAGGTCAAATGGAGTTTCTGTGCCAAAGCCCGCCTTCTTATCTGGAACCTGCGCCCCAAGCCAAGCGGCGTAATGGTGGTTCCCAGCAGGGACAGTGGGCCTTTTGCCTGGCTCCATTCAGACAGCTGGGTGATGGCTCACTCTTCCCCAGGAGCACAGTTCTGTCATACAGACCTGAAGTTTGAGGAGTCCTGAAAGCCAATGTCATAGGTTGATTATTATTCACTGTGAATTTAAAAGGTGTTTAGAATTTTAAAAAAACACATTCTCATATTGGTACGCATGGATATAGATAGATAGCCATATTTATGCAAAGACAAACACACAGAGACATTTTTCATTCCACAAATACATTTAAGACATCTTCTGTGTGGCAGTACTAGGGTTACAGATATCGATAAGCCGTATTTTAGGAGCTTATAGTGCACCTAGAAGGTCAGGTATCTTCTTGAGTTAAAAGGTTGTGTGATATTGCTCTATTTTGTTTCTAAAACAGTATAGCTTGAGTCTAATTGAAAAATCATGATGCAACTGGTAACATAATGGATAGATTTTCCATTATAGTTTCCTATCATTTGGTGGAAATATCCAAATGATAAAACTTTGATTTCTCTAAATTCATTCAGAGGCTTGAATAGCTTTTCTTTATTTATGTACACACCAGAGATCTGAAGTGTTATGCTGTTCATCAGTTATACATTCATCTAGCTACCATACTTGTTAAGACATCTGTCAGAGTAACAGTGCAGAAACTATCAAAACTTGTTCACTTTTAGCCTCCCAATCCTATAATGTTTCCTAAACTGATAGAAGGGATTTTCGGATTGTGTACTTTCTAAATTGCTTATTAAAAACACAAAGAAAAATATGAAATAAATCTGGAAATAAAAATTATGACAGAATAAAATAGTTTTGCTTCAATGATAATCACTAAAAAAAGTTTGAACTTTGAAACTGTCTAACACTGGGCTGTTTGGTCACTAAAGCTTAGTTTAAATACCAAGCAACATTCTGTGTAACTTTCTGTTCCATCTTCTCTCACTCACCATGGGTCAGTTTTTCTCGACTAAGTTATTCAGAAACAATGAATAACCTCTTGTTCACCTTTTCCTCACAGCATACTGAGAAGGTGGCTCAAAAATCCTGCTAGTTGATTGCCTAGGGCAATGAATGCATTCTTTCTCCGCTCACATGCAGCGGCATACTACAGACCAGGTCCTCCATGTATCCACAAAACACTACCTCCTGTTGGTCTTTCAGTCTTTAATAGTGAAATCATTCCTCTCAAGCACTGCCTGAATCATGTTCTTGCTGACCCAGACACTGCCATCAACAGTGATTCCTATTTCCCTTTGTCGTTACCCAGCACTGACCAAGCCTCGTTGTTCCCACTTAATCGCGCAGGTCTGGCTCCATAAGCTCTTGTGCTTCCCAACTCATGTCTGCACAGTGACTTTCTGCAACACCAGCAGCCCAGGACCCACCACAGGGGAGCCTTTGGGAACATCCATCTCTGCGTTTGTTCATCCTCTCAGACCCCAGGGTGAACACTGTGTATATCCACGTCACACAGCCCCATGTTGCTGCATCTTGACATGTAAGTCTACACACTGGTTGTAATTTTTGAATAATTAATGTGAATCTTCCTCCACCCTGAAAACATACCATAAGGATGCTCTGTTTGACTTTCATGAAGTAGACACAAATTCTGCCTACCTCACTTCTTTAAGTGCATCTTCTTAATTATATAGGCATGACTATGGCATCCCTTACAATGGCATGGGCCTACAGTATATCCATATTATCAAAGCAAGGAGTCAAAAGGACCTTAGATATCATTGGGCAAATCTCATTATTTTGTTCTTTCCTCGGATAAGGCTAATGATTCAATTACCTCAAGTAATTTGCCTGATGTCAGGTACCAATAGAGCCAATCCTCAAATTATAGCTTCCTAAATGTGATTCCACAATCATCTGCCTGAAAGAGTTGCACAATAAAACAGATTCCTGTAGTTACTCTCTCATGAGCACCCGGTACACTTTATTTTTACTCCTCTTCTTCCGCCACTGCCTTACTTCTCTGTTTTTCCTTCTGCACATATTCTCTCCCTGGTCCTCTATCAACTACTCCAAATGTGGTGGTATTTATTTCTTTTAAATCACTATAATCTTTAGTTTATATCTCTCCTATTGAATTTACCATAGTCTCCCATATATAATAGTCACTTATATTCTCAGTCTATTAAGAAAGCAAGTTATTGGAGGAGGGACTCATGGTGTGATGGTTGACTGATTGTGTCAACTTGAGAAATTTGCTGAAGAGAAGTTTAACTAAACTGGCTCAGCAATTCCATGCCCCAGGGTGTAGAAGACCCACCCTAGGGTGCTCCTCACCGGGATGGTATGTGGATGAAATAAAGAAGGATGGATCTGCTTCTGTTTCTTCAGAGTAGCTGCAGTCTTCACTTTCACCTTGAATGTCATTTGCTGGCTTCCAGGGCAGACTCTTCGATTTCTGGCGCAGATCCTCCGCCTTCCAGAGTAGACTCTTCAGCTTTACATCACAGACCCATTGGCCTCCTGACATTGACTTGCATGGGATACTGCAGTGAGCTCCTGACTTTCAACCAGATCCTTCAGTCTCCAGTGTGCAGACAGACCTTCTGCACTCCTCATCCGACTCCGTGAGTGGTCATTGTGAGCCAATCTTGTAAATTCATATGTCTGTGTATCTTGTGTTATATCTGTTTCTCTAGTAAATACTGACTGGTATGCATGGTTTCTTACAGATCTTTGTAGCCTTACTTCTTTAATAGATGAGCATTGAACTGAATATAATTCCACCTATCAGTGAATACAGCTGGATGAGTGGTAAATTGGTTACCACTCAGCAATTTATCTATCTGATTCACCATGTGTTATGGTGTTTTGAGTTTGATAATTCTTATATTTTATTATTTGTAGGACTGCAATAATAAACCACAGCAGCAGCTGGGGATTTAGCTCAGTGAAGCTGCGCCCGCTTCGCAAGGGCAAGGTCCTGAGTTCAATACCTCAGTACCAGAAAAAAATTTAAAATAAAAATAAATATACCATAGCAAATAGATACTGAACTTTTTCAGTCATATTTGATTCATTAAGCTATAGATAATGTACTCCCAGAAGTAAAGAATCCTTTATATTTTTCACAACGTATCAGCTATACCAGCCACATCCAGAGAAGGCACGGCACACACGTTTATGTTAACATTAGTGTTAAAACACAGACAGGAAATGGCTAGGGTGTTAGCTTCAGAAATAGCAGAATCACAGTACTGGTACTCCAGAATTCCAAACTCTGATGGGAAAATCTTCTTTTGTGCTTGTCTTGATTAGCAGAAAATGTTTTTAAAAACCCCAATTTTATGGGTTTTTAATAACACCCTTTTAATTTTAGGTAGGTACCTAAGATACACTAACAAGGAACACAATTTTAAAATCCATATAGCCAAGTCTAGGATAGGCTGTTTCTCAACCAAAGCTGAATGAGTGAGTCATTTATATTCGCATGTCCCTTATCCATTGTTTTAGAATCATCTTTGATATTTACTTTCCCCGTGAGAAGGAGAATTTAGAAACTCATATTCTTCCATTTTATAGTAGGTGAAAATAATGCAAGCGATTTTCCTCAAGCACCATAGCTTTTCTGTTCGAACATCATAAATCTGAAATACTTTCCGTTTTTCTCAACTATGTTCCTGGACAATCATCTGAACAGTTGGGAGCCCAGTGTGCTTCTCAGCCTGGGGGAACAGTAGCAGCTTCCAGACACATGCCTCTATTCTCTCACTCATGTATGCCATCCCAACTAAGAGGGGACCTTATAAGAAATGCTTTATTATACCTATGAACCAAAATACTACTTGTATTCAGAGCCAGATTTTCCAGGTGATGGGTCAGACATGCTGTTGTCAATAACTCACAAATCCCAAATAATAAGATATGTGCAAAAGTCTGTGTGGTGACCCAGCGCTGTGTGGTACACACTTGGCACCTGTATTTCAGTTTCCAGCTGCTACCTGATCCTGTCCTCTCCTCTTTTTGGGTTCACCTGTATCTACTCTCTGCCCTTGGTACACTTATGCAAAGTGAAATTAAGTGGGGCTTACTAGGAATAGAAAAGCACCATAAGCACTAGTTAATGAACCACAAACTAAATGTACCTTGTAAATGGACACTGACATTATGTATTCAGATTGGTCAGTAAAACAAAGCCTTTCCTTAGGTAAACTTCTTTTCTAATAGAAATCCATCAGATGTTATTAAGGAGATTTTGATGAATCAGGAGTGCCAGACATTAATGATCATGAATCTGACATATATAGAGAAAGTTTATGAAGGCAAGAAATACTTTGTGTTAAATGGTGAATTAACAATTTTTATTATTCTTTCTGTGTTGTCTTTTTCCCAAATTCATTTTTACCACACCACCACGCTTCACATACACATAACCACAGAACTGACACCCATGGGCTCACAGATCTTAGTAATTCAAGGTTTAGGAAAAGCCCCATGATAATCCACCATAAACATATTCTGTAGGGATTAATGATGAGGCAATAACACCTGTATCCCAAGAGACTCTGGGAATGCATGGATGGGTTTGATTGTATCCAAATAACTTTTTCAATTGCCTAGTAAATAAAAGCTGCAATAATTTTCAGAAATATTTTATTGTCCACTGCTATGAGATTGTTAACTTGTCTGTGCATGATGTCTTTCTTAGATTAATTGGAAATGCTTCATTTGAAACCAGAGCAGTCTCCAGAGAATGTTGCTAAAATGCTTATCCATTAAAAATAATTCAAAGCCAGTTAACTGGCCAATGAAAATAATTAATGCTTTAGAAAGTCTCCTCTAAACACTTACTTCGGGCCCCCATGCATGTCTTTATTTGACTTTTGAGTTAAACCTTGGAGCAGTATAGTATATTCTGGGTTAGGCAAGAAGCAACAGAAACGAATGGACCCTGGATGATGCAAGGAGTATTACAGTGACTGAAATGATCTCCAGTTCTTCTCAGTGTGCTCCCTCTGTGCCCACAGAAACAACTTGTTAAAGACAACTCAAAAAGAAACAACAAACTTATATTTTAATTGTGAGTTTTAGTGTTTAATAATTGTTAAACAATTCACATGTAACACCATGTGATCCTCAAAACAGTCCTATGAATCCCCATAATAAATAATATTGCAGAGGCCTGAATTACCTGCTCATTTCAAGATACCTTGATTTGAAGTTTTCCAGCTCAGGGCTCCCCATAAGATTGGATGGGGCTTCTGTTGTAAATGTGTGGAAACCTGACTCTTCCTTCTCCTCCTCACACTTCTGCACAGAGTTTGTACCCCATGGCAATCTCTTTTCCTCAATAAACCTTCTCATCACAGTGTCTGTTTATTATCCAATCAGACCTATGGTCTGAATCTTGCCGTGATTTGAATGTGTTTGAATGTTTACATCCCTTGCAAAGCTCTCATTCAAACTTAAAGACCCAATTCAACACCATGAAGAGGTGGACATAGGAAGAGATTAGGCCATAAGGACTCCACCTGCATAAGTAAGATTAGTGCCTTGTAGAGTTCTGGAAGGAACCTCTTTGGCCCTTCCATCCCTTCTGCCATGTGAGGACATGGCACAGGAAGAGACCATAACATTAGAAGCAGGGCACTCCTCACCAAATGTGAATCTGTCAGCTCCTTGGTCTTACAGCTTGATCTTCTCAGCCACCAGAATTTGGGAGACATAAATTTCTGTTCTTTAGACATTACCAACTCCCAGGTGAACATGAACAGACTAAGACATGGCTCAATATTATACATGAAGAAATTCAGGATCAGAATTAATACAAGAAATAAGCTTCAAACTCACAGCTTTTCATAGCTCAGTATTATCTGGCCAGGAGGAAACAAATCCAAGACTTTAAAGAGCTCCTTCTTTCTAGTATCATCCTCTGTCACCTTGTTATTGAACAGAGCTAACATCAAGGCATGATCTAAACATTTCCTAAAAAGAGGAAATTCCATAAAGTGTCACCCACATCATCTCTTTAGACTCATGATCAAGTCTATACTCAAATTGTTTCTTGAAAATACAAATTGTTTATACAAAATGTTTATATAAAATGTTTATACAAAAGAGGCAAGGAACTAAAACACACCTAGCACTTATTTTGCATAAAAGATGCTGTCTTACATAAAATGGTTTTGGAAGTTCTACATAGTCCCATTTCTGACATGACTTTTTTTCTTTCTTTTTAAATCTAGATTGTCTTTGTTGTGCTGGGGCGATGTTAATCTCGATTGTTAACTTGACTAACTGGAGCACTCAGCTAAGTACACTTCCTAGTATGCCTGGATGGGACATAGGGAACGTCCATGGGTGTTCTCTCTGCTCCCCAGCCCCTTCTTCTCTGGTACCCCTGCCCATGCTCTACTTGCCAGATGCCAAGAAAGCACAGCTTTGTTCAGCCATGGCCTCCTGCCATGATGTCTGCCTTGGAGCCAGCCCACCATGAACTAAAATCCCTCAAAGCATGAGCAAGAAAACTCCTCTCCTCATCTAAGTTCTGGGTATCAGGTATGGTCCCAGTGATGGGTATGCTGACCAATAATACAAGTGAATTGAACCTGAATCTCATGCATGCTGATCAAGTGTTCTTCTAAAATATAGGGATTATAATATCACAATCACATAACACTCTGTTAATATGTATAATTTTGAATTTCATTAGTTCAAAAATAATTTAAAATATGCTTATACTCTATGGAAAAAATAAATAATTTCTAAAATTGGAGTAGTAAATCTCCTCCATGATAAGGAGCAATTATAATGTATGAATGTTTGCATAATAAATTTGGAAACCCATGCACACTAGTTCAAGTCTGTCTTCTTAGAAAGCCACTAATGGTATATGGGACTCTACCTTCTTAACATTATTTAACACTACTTTCTATAGGCCCAATCACAAAGTGCCATGAACATATGAATTTGGGAATTACATTGCCAACACATGAACAGATGAGGGATATATTCAAGCCACAGTAATCATTTATCCACATTCCTTAATCCTGTACATCACTTGAGATTTCTACCACTGACAAGGTCCATGTGCTTATGTAAAATAAAAGCCTGCCTGTTATAGAGTATATTATTCTTTTCATTCTCCTTAAAATGCCTTAAACATTAGATACCCTAATGCCAACTGTCTTAGACATGCAAAAACAGGAAAAACAATAGCTCAATTAGATAATTAGAAAACAAAGATGAATGATTTGTTTTATTTGATTTCTATATAAACTGCAAAATTGTTGTGAATGGTAGAAAATAAAGTAAAAATTACTATAATTTCTCAAGAATGGATACAAAAATTGAATGATGTGTTTTACTAAACTACCTAGTCACTCATCAGTCGAAGCTCAGTACATGAAAAGTCAGTGGTTGAAAATGTTCTTTACTGATAATTTGTTACTTCAACCAAATTATTACCAAAACAAATAATCATGACCCAAGTCATCAAAAACCATGTTGGTAACATAGTTTATTAGATTTGAGCACAGGAGTTATTCGTTGCCTGAATCTAGACTAATGAGATACTTGCTATACATCATTTTTTTTACTATTACTTGGTTACACCAAGTGGCCACCTGGAAAAAATATATTTATTTTAGTTTATGGTACAAGTACCTCAGACAGAATCAAATTCAGTGAGGGGAATTGTGACAAATGGTAAACACAGTTGCTAAGAAGTGGTCACTGCCCATGATAAGACACATTGTAGGTAACCCATTATACTGGTTGTGATGTCCTTTGCTGGAAACGTCCCTGAGAAGCTTCTACTCGAAGCAAATTGATATATATTGGCAGCTGAGTATCTGTGCTTATAATGGTACTAGGTATGAAGCTCATACAACCACAGTCACTGGACTGCTTCTCCTTTTTATAGCGTCATTAAAAGCACCACAATCTTAACAGCCTCAAAATCAGCCTCTTAATATTTGCCTCTTAATGTCTTTCTCACATGCCTGAATGCTGTGATGCTTGTGATGTTAAGTAATGTCTAGTTATATGAATATAATAAGCACAGGGACATAAACAAGAAAATAGCATTTATTGCTACATATTAAAGCACTACTATTTTTGTTTCCTATGAGCATCACTAAGACAAATTTTCTAATTAGGGTCTGAGTGTATCGCTGGCAAGATGTAACTCATAAGTTGCCTAGAGGAAGATAAATATAAATAATCTTTGGATTTGTGTAGGTAAAGCTAGGGAATGGTTAAAAGCAAGGAGACAAAAAATGCTACCACCTTCCCAAATAATAAAGACCATATTATCATCAGGTACATAGAACTGACACTTGAATGATGTTTAACCTACTTTCACTAGAATTAAAATAACAAGGAAACTCTGATATCCCCCCCTTCTGTGTATTTTACATTTTTGGTCTTTTAACATAATATATAAGTAGTCTTGGCAACTGTGGAGAGGTGAGCACACTGTGGCACGTTCTTCCTTCTCCTTCAAGTCACACCCTGTACCTCACATCTCAGAGTCTTTTCCCGTGTTACACAGTAACCACAGGATGAACGAAGAAGTAACACTGCCCTATAGTTTTTACTTGTTTTTATCAAGCTATTTAAAGGAATGCTCCAGTGAGCATATTTCTGGGTGAGAAAATTATCAACATCGTTTCAGAGAGGAACAGGAAAAAAATAGAGACTTAGAAAACTATGATCTGGAGGGAGTTGTTTGCATTTGTCACCCTCCCAGTTGTTCATCTGCAAAGGCAAAATGGTGAGAGACTGGCTCCACTTTCATTGGTGAGAAAATTTATCTCTGGCAGCTGTTAAATTATACTTAATACTCTATACAGAGTTGATGTAAAGTTTTATCTTTCTATTCAAAATCTACCAGGTCTCTCATGCTGGATGGCACATGTTTAAGATGAAGGTAAGAGGATGAAAAAGGAATAAAGAGAAAATGGCCCTGCTACCAACTTTGTAGTATATTTTTTTCTTCCATTCTTCTGTGGCCAGGCAAGTGGCTCACTGTCATATGAACTCTAGACTAACTATCACCTAGGTCCTGTGTTTCTACAAAGTGCTTAGTACTCAAGTAAGACAAAAGTGTTCTCAGAGATTCTTCAAACAGGCACTACGTAAATATGACATAAAAATATCACGCTACTTACTTTAGCCATGAGGCCATACATTGAGGGTATCAGAAAGGATGAGAGGAACAACATCAGGAAAATAAAAGAGTGGAAGTTTTCTACTATCACCCTCCCCGACAGGAAGAGCACCAAATTTGACAACTATTCGCAGCCAAGTTGTTTTGCAAGAATCCAGAAGTCAGAGATATTCCAACATGTCCCTGGAACAATATACCTGAGAAAAGATACATTGAAGAGGGTAAGAACAATTTCACGGAATCTGCACCACCACTCTTCCCACAAGACAATATAACTGAGTGCTCAGACAGACACACTCAGCCTGCAGTCTCTCCACGTAAGAAAGTGAAAGCAGTTTAACAATAACCCACAACCTTCGGACCAACTAAGAAAGGCAAGTTTGTTTGGGTACTGGGGATTGAACTCAGGATCTTGTGCTTGCAAGGCAGGTGCCAGAACCACTGAGCTAAATCCCCACTAGGGGAAAGGAAAGAAGGGAAAGGAAAAATGCTGAAAAATGGAAAAAAATGGAAATAAAGTCTTTGTAAATAGGGAAGGGTGGAGGGGGTGAAGGGAGGTCAGGGGAATGGGGAAAAAAATAAAAACCAAGATACATCATGTAAAGGTACTATTCCCAATGAGAAATGTAATTGTGTTGTGTACCTAAAATGTACCAATAAAAGAATTTAACAACAAAAAAAAGGAAAGTGAAAGCATCCAGAAAAGCACCTGGCTCCTAAAGCATGCAGAGTGAGATCCCAGCTCCCCAGGCATGCAAAATGCTGCCTTAGAGGCTCACTTTTCCCTTGCTTCATTCAGATCCCTGAGATGATCTGCAAAGCTCAGAGTTTGGGAGCAGCTGAGAGCAGGGAAAAGAGGCCACTGACCCTACAAATAGCTCCACAGATTCAGCCAGGAAGCCTTTCCTTTAGGCAGTCAGGACACTTTCTTTGCCTGCAAATTCCTTCCACCAGCCGTAGGCACCAGAAAGAGTTTGTAGTTAACTGCCCACTTCCTCCAGGCCAACGCCAGGTAGAGCTCACAAAACATCAATGCAAGAATCTCATGAAGAAGGCCAGCTAGAGTCTAGAACAAGGTATACAAACATGAAAACTTCAAAGGACTTCCCTAGAGAAAACAGATGGGAGGACCTCAGCACCCAGCCTGGCTTTGCAGGACTGAGATAAGGCAAATGATCATAAGCATCCCCACCCCCACCCCCAAACAAGCAGGAGGTGTGGAAAGGGTGCATTCATTAAAAACTGTATGGCAAAGCTCAATTCCTAATGGGCCTGACTGGTGAAGGCATTTTTTTTTTTTTTCTAAAATCCAGTCAGTAAAAGCCTGGGGAAGGTGACTGCTTCTACCTGTGTGAAGAGCACAAGGGAAGGCTTCAAAGAGCATGAAAAATAAAGAAACATGACACCACCAAAATGACATGATACTGTTACAGTCAGTGGCCCCACAGAAATGGAGATCTGTGAATTGCCTGACAATATATTCAAGATAATTATTTTAAGGAACCTCAAGAGAACAGAGCACAAGGGTGTCAGGAAAAGAATACATGGACATAATGAAAAGTTTAATAAAGACAAAGAAACCACTAAAAAGAGCCAATCAGAAATTTTGGCACAAAAGAGAACAATAGCAACTTTCAAAAAGCAACTTTCAAAATAGCAACTTTCAAAAGCACAGTTGATGGGTGAACACAGAAATGGGTCATTCAAATTTGCCCATCTGAAAGGGAAAGAGAACAAAAGATACAAATTTGAGGAAGCATAAGGGATCTATGGATGTCATTGAGCAGATGAATATGTGGATTCTGGGAAAATCTAAAGGAGGAAAGAGAAAGGGGAAAAGTGCCTATTAAAAGAAATAATGTCTGAAAACTTTCTGAATTTTGGAAAGGATATGGATATCTAGATTCATGAAGCTCAAAGGACCACAAGCAAGACTAACTCAAAGAAGAAAACCTCAAGGCACAATATAATCAAACTGTCGAAAGAAAATCTGAAAGTAGCAAGAGAAAATATGCAAACCACATAAGGAAACCCCCATAAGGCTACAGTAGACTTGTCAGCAGAAAGATTACAAGACAGAGAAGAATGAGAATATATATTCAAAGTGGTAAAAGAAATACAAAACAATGTTCCAGACAAAAATACTATACACCGCAAAGCTGTCCTTCAGAAACTAAAGGAAAATATGTTTTCAGACAAACCAAAGCTGAGGGAATTCATTACCAATAGATTTGCACTGCAAGAAGTTTTTCAAGTTGAAACAAAAGTATGCTAATTAACATGAAAATGTATGTATGAGCAAAACATTTCATGGTGATAGAGAGGGAATGGATGCATCTCCCAAACCTGCTATATTACCAAAATGTGAGTTTGTGTTCCCTAACTACAAAGAATTAATTATAGGAACAATGGAGGTTAAGAGTAGGAAAAATTTATGAAGATCAAGATAGCTTCTGTCTAAGAGAGACAGAGGGAGACTGGAAAGTGGGTTGCCTGCCCACCCTGCTTCTCAAAGGTGTTTTATGGAACAAAGTTATGAAGTGGGGCAGGTTCAAGGTGGGACAAAACTATAGTGAACTAGTAAGATTACAAGTACAGTCATTTAGGTAATATTGATTAAATGGGGATCCAATGGGGAAGCAAGTCACATAAGAAGTGTACAAGGACGGAACAGGATTTCCAGTAAGGGATGGATCAGGGATCTTTCCTAGAAGGGTCTTGGTCCCTCACCCAGGTGACTGATACCTATTTAGAATATCAATCACTGTTATTCATCCTACATGAAGACAGTAGTTTCTCTCCTTTTGCAATGCTGGCCTTCAGTGAATGTGTCTTCACTGTCCGCCATTTTGGCTTCTTGACAGCTGGCCCTGTCTAACTGCCTACAAGATATCTATCTAATTAACTTACCTGTCTACAATAATGATATACATAAAAATGATTAAATTCAGAATAGTCTTAACACTATAATGGTAGCACAAAGTCACATATCTGTAGTATAAACATTGAATGACAAAACTAATTAAAATAGCTGTAACTACAATAATTTATTAAAGCATGCATAATATAAAAACATAAATTGCAACATCAAAAACATTAAAAGCTGACAGCATAAGAGATACAGAGCTTTTGTATGTAATACAAGATAAGTTATCATCAAATACCTTTTAGCTGTTTTTATTATGCTTATGGGAACCTAAAAGAGAAATTCTATAGTAGAGGCACAGACTTCAAAAAAAAGAATCCAGCCTGGGATTATGGTTGAGTAGCAGTGAACTTGCCTAGCATGTGTGAGGCCTTGAGTTCAATCTCCAGCACAAAAAAAGAGGAAGAACTCAATATAATTCTACAGAAAACCACCATATCCCAATGAAAGAGAGCAAAAAGGACAAAGAGTCAAAAAACAATCAAAAGGACACTAATAAGTTATTATTAATAATTACTTTGAATATAAATGGATTAAATTTTCCAATAAAAACAGATATAGTAGTTGAATAGATACATTTTTTTAAAAGACTCAACTTAAACTGCCTAAAAAGGAATTTACTTCATTGTTGAGGATACATACAGACTGGAGGTGCATATAGATAGACACATAGACTACAGGCGCAGAGATGGTAAAAGATATTCCATGCACACAAAAAGAAAAGTGGGCATTATAGCTATACTTACATCAGACAAAACAGACTTAGGTCAAAAATTGTGAAACAAGACAAAGGGTATCATCATAGAATAATGAAGAGGTTCATTCATCCAGAATTAATCACGAACATATATTCAATATCAGAACACATAGATATATAAAGCAAATAGTAAATGATCTGAAAGAACAAATAGATGCAATGAAGTAACAGTAGGGAACTTCAAAATTCCAATTTCAACAATGGATAAATTAGCCAGAGAGAAAATTCTAAAGGCAGCCTTGAAACCAAATGGACTTTTAACCAAATGAATTCAACATATTCAGAACATTCCATCCAATAGGCGCACAATGCACATTCTTCTCAAGCACATACAGAAAACTTTCTAAGATAGAGCATATTTAAGGCAGAGACTTTCTCCACTCTTTACATAATTATTCTAAATATAAAAAAGTATATGCAAGGTAATTATTAATAAGTATCAATAAATCCAGGAAGACTGAAATGATACCAAGTAAAATCACAACCACTGAAATTAAAAATCATATTCCTAAATAAAACATAGATCAAAGAATTTAAAAGTAACTTGGAAAATATTTTGAGACAAATGAAAATGGACACAGAAAACACCAAAATGAAGTGATACAGGAAAAACAAATCTAAGATAAAAATTGACAATAAACATCCACAGTAATACAGAAGAAATATTTTTGACAACTCAACATTGTAGCATGCCAATGTTAGAGGAAGGAAGGGAATGAATTCCAAAATGAAATAAATGATATATAAACCATAAAAACAATAGAAAAGATTGATGAAATTTAGATATTTTTAAGATAAACAAAATGTAAAGACTTTTATTTAGACTGAGAAGAATCCAATGATATGAGAAATAAAAAAGAAATTACAAGTGATGCCACAGATACATAAAAGATATAATAGACTAAATCCTAAAATCACATAACCTTCTAAGACTAAATTAAAAAGAAATAGAAAATCCAACCAGCAATGAAATCAGTAATCTCCCAGTAAAGATATGACCAGGACTTAATGGCATTACAAATGAAACCTAACATTTAAAGAATAACTAATATAAATCTTTCTCAAATTTTCTCAGTTAAATGGGACAAACTCAGGACATTTGTTCAACATGATGATTATAGCTAATAACAATCTATTGTATCCCTTAAAATTGCTAGAAGAATAAACTTTAAATATTCTCACCAAGAAGAATAAACACTACCAGTGATTCATTTGTAAATTAGTTGATTATCCATTCCCCAATACGTGCATACATACACCAAAATATGTTGTATGCCATAAACATATACAGATTTAATGTGTCAATATAAAAATAAGTTCATTTTTTAAAATTTCAGTGGCATTTTCACAAAAATAGAGAAAAGAATCTTAGAATTTATGAGGAACCACAAAAGACCTCAAATAGCTGGAAGAATATTAAGCAAGCCTGACAAAGCTGGATGCAACATACTTCCTAATTTCAAGTTGGATTACACACCTACAGGGATCCAGTATGCTACAGTATTCTACAGGAAAAAAATCAGACACACAAACAGATCAAACAGAATAGCAAACCCAAAATTAAGCTCACACATATACTGTCAAGTAATTCTTCACAAGGTACCAATAGCAGAAAATGGATAAAAGATGTACTATTCAATATATGGTGTTGGGGAAGAAAGCATATCCACACATCAAATAAATTTGGATGTTTATCATACATCATATGCAAATATCACCTCAAAATGGACTAAAGACTTAAATAGAAGTCATAAAGCTATTCAAAAAGAAAAATGGGAAAGATTCATAATATTGGCCTTCATACCAATTTGCACATTATAAACTGTCAAGTCTGAGTAACAAAAGCAAAAATAAATGAATGAAACTTGAATTAAAACACTTTGGTACAGCAAAGTAAATAATAAAAATGGAAAGGCAACCCATATAATAGTAGAAATATGTGCAAATTTTATATATGATAATTAATATCCAAGTTATACAATGGCTCATACAATTTAATAACAACATTTAAAAATGTAGCCCCAATTTTAAAATGAGCAGATGACCCGAATGAACATTTTTTCCCAAAAACAATATGCAAAAACTAACAGGTATATATGAAAATGTGCTCAACACACTAATCATCAAGGAAAAGCAAATCAAAACCAAAATGACATATCACTCTACAACTGTTTTAGAATGACTATTATCAAAACTCGTAAGATAAGTGTTGGGAAAGATATTGAGAACAAGGTATCCTTTACACTCTTAATGGGACTGTAAATTGGTAGAAACATTATGGGAAACACTACAGAGGGTCTTCAAAACATTAGAAGTAGAATTACCATATGCTTATCAATATCAACCCTGAATACATATACAAAGATAATTAAATCACTGTCTTGAAAAGATGTCTACAACTTCATTATGTAGTCTTCACAATAACCAATATATGGGAGAATTTTAATCAATAGATGGACCAAGAAAATGTAATATGTATGTATACATGCATATATATATATATATATATATATATATGTATATGTATATGTATACATAATATCCAGCCCCTCAAAAGGAGATACTGTCATACATGGCATCATGGATGATCTGAAGGACATGAGCTATGTGAAATAAACCAGAAATTGACAAATATTCTATTATCTCACAAAAATATATAAACTAAGAAAGAGTTATAAAAAAAGTAGGTGTAGTTACTAAGTGGGTGAGGAAATGGGAAGATGTTGGTCAAAGGGTATACAATTTTGGTTATAAAAGATAAATTCCTGGAATCTAATATAGAAAATGATGACTATAGTTAATAATACTACATTGTATACTTGAAATTTACTAAAAATGGAATTGAAGTACTCTCACAACTTCCAAAACAAAATGGTAACGATATGAGGTGATATATCCATTAATTAGCTTAAGTGTGATTATCATTTCACAATGTATGCATACATAAAAGCATTGTAAATATATACAATTTGTATTGTCAGCTACACCTCAATAAAATTAGAAAAACCTACGTGACTGGGTTTGCAAATAGCTGTGTTGAAAGGGATGCTATCCACAGGGTAAACTTTCCATCACAAATCATATGGGATCACTGGAGAAAAATGTGAGTAAAGGAACAGAGGAGAGAAAACAGTGAATGTTTTTTTGAGGAAATAACCATGTTGGAAAGGATCATCAGAGTAACCAGAGTAGTAAGATATTAAACTAAAACCAGGGCCTAAGTGATTGATGATTGTAAATAATACAGCAACTGAGAAAGTACTGGAGGATTTTATCAGAGGAATAAGGCAATTGAAACTAGAACTTAAAATATGAACTGATCATCAGTTAGATCACTGATCCCGGAGTAGAGAGGGGAAACAATGAGTCTCATAGGGGCAAGCTGATCAAGCGGGATGGTGACACAGTTAGTAAAAGGTGCACAGGGAAAATGTCCCTGACTTTTGGAACTGATTTATGTTAAAAAGGACCAATATGGAACCAAAGATGATCTTCAGTTTTGATTTTGATTCACTAAAAGAAAGCTAGTGACTAGCATGTGAAGTGAACATAGAAAGTTCGATTTTTGAAAAGTTGATATTAAAGAGCTTTCAAAACAAACAGTTGGAGAGGTCAGACTTGCACCTGTAAGGTTTAGAAAGTCTTGAACAGCCATACAGTTATGGAAATTGTGCTCACAAAAGCAATACATAGAAGTTATAGAAACTGATAAAATTCTCATGAGGCAGAGAATGCAGAGTGATACATACAAGAGGACCAATAATAGAACCAGGAGATGGGAAGAGAGTAAGAAGCAAAGGAGAGAAAAGAGGAATGTCCAAAAACTAGAAGGGAAAACAAGAAGATAAAGAAATTTCATACTCATTTACATGGGACTCAATAGTCAGGATTTATCGATAGCATTTGAATTTTAAGGAAATAAAAGTAATAGTTCAAAATAATTAAATACATAAAAGCAATAGTTCAACTCATGAAAAATGTAACCAGAACTAATCTAGACCAGAGTTACTGAATTCCACATCCACACATTTAAGAAGTATCATGCAACTATTTCCCTAAGTCTTGCATGTACTTGGATTTTGACTACTTCTCTTTTCAAGGACTACTAGAATAAAATGTTCATTAGGTGCATGCTTCCATCATTTTATTTGTTGTTAATGATCTCCAGGATATGCAACCTATAATGGAGAAAAGGCATAGTCAGAGGAATGCAGTCAAATAAGGGTGTGAGGGTGCTTATTTTATTTTTGTTTCTTCCAGATAAGTAGTGAGTACCAAGTGAAATGGTTTAAAATATCAAAGAGTAACAAAGGAAAGGAAACTTTGCCATTAAACTAAATAAACGATAAAAGAAGAATGCAATGGTGGGCATGTGAATTTTCTCCTTAAGGCTGCTATGCTCCAGATGCAGAAGATGCTCTGATAGGTTACTCTACAAGTGCCTCCTTCCCCACAAACTCAGAGGTGTCAAGGCACTGAGAGAGCACCTCAGATGCACACTGTTCCCTTGGCTTTAAGACAGTCAAATTCCAAATCACACATAAAAGGAAACACAGAAAAGTTTTGTAAAATGCAAACTTGATTTTAACACTCCACCATTCAACTGACTATATCTGTCTACAATATTGGGCAATATTTGAGATAAAAATTTTCTAACACAGTTTCAAATATGAACAGCCTGTTGACTTTAATGACTTATAATTAGCAAAGAATTTTTGAAATACTTTCCTGTGATATTTGCCTTACCCTGAAGAACACCTTTATAATAGTATTGTCTACAAAATATAATTTAAACCCACCATAGAAGATTTCCAAAGGGAATGGGGTACTTCTAATTATTTACAGTAGGCAAAAGGCAAGCATACACACTTGACTATGGAAATACATAACACAGAACTAGGCAATACATAAGGATGTAAATCTGCAATTATATAAGAAAAGAATAATAAATAGCCAATCGTTCAGAAATGGACAGGAACATTTACAAAAATGTCGAAACTCTGCAAAACGATTCTGTCCGTGAGAAGTCAGCAAGATTAATAAAAATGTAACTTAATTTTAACTGAATTTTCAATTTTTCAGAGTGTGGAAACTAATCAGTGGTACTTGATCACCACTCTTAGTAAATATTTACTAATATTATTTATTTTAATTTAGTTTAATTGATATATAAAAACAAAGTTGTAAGTATTAATGTGATATGCTTTATGTTTTAATATGTGTAGATATTACCTACGCACTAAGAAAAAAAATCTAAAACCTCAGTGAAATATTCTTTTAATCTGTTACTTTGAAAGCAACAGCAAACTAACAAGGTGAGAATTACTGGACAAAAATCTTGGAAATACAAGAATCTGTAGATATAAACCCAGAACAGAAAACCATAATTGTCCTGAAGGTCTTGTCAACTTAAAGAAACAACTCCAAAATTGTTGACCATCCTGAGCTGGAGGAACAAAGGTCTTGAGATTTGTGGAGGTGGAAAGGCTGACACTATGCCTTCATATCAAATTTTCCTTTATCAACTCTACATTTTAATGCTGAAACTGGAAATCTGCAAAAATTTTCCTTCCTTAGCTGGCTAGATCCTTATTTGGCTTCTCCAGTAGGGAAGGCTGCAGAGTCTAAGAGGCAGGAGATGGGGAGAAAGATTTTACAAACAAGAAGGATCTTGTTTGCTTGCTGCTCCTGTTAACATGACTCTAGGAAGGGTCCTTTACTGGAGCCCCAGCTATTTCGGGCAATCTCTGGATTATTTTCCCCAGCAGCCCCAGAACCAAAACCAGTCTCACTGTACATATCCAAGGTGTCATCACTTTCCCAGAAGCTCTCCCTTCTCAGATGTGTCTCCCAAGTCTGAGACCTCCGATAACACTTTGTCGTTGGCTGATATAAGGTATTATTTCTCTTACCTCCCTGCTCTCTTTATGCTTTTTATTTCTCCATATTTGTTTAGTCAGCTCCTTATAGTAAATCTCTTTGTGAAATATCTAGTATAATTTCTATTTTTGCTCGAAAAGTTTTGACTGATGCAACAGTATACCTTCAGAGCCTAAGAATTAACGCTACCATGGAAAGAAAGAAAATGAATACTCACGTAACCCAAGTATTCATGTCCTAAGTGACCTTAGAAAGAATCCTTGAACTTAGCTGAAGGTTGTCCTGCACTGGCAAATCCCCTACCCAGAAGTCAATGTAAATTTTCTCCATAGAATGGAACTATCATCTAAGATTCAAATTTTTCTAGAAATAATTTGGAAATACTATTCAGAGTACAGAGTCAAGGATGTATCAGTCATATAAAGAAACATAAATATTAATCAGAAGAAATAATAGGAAAAGCAATATAAGAAGTATCAAAACTATCAGAGAATATAAAATTACTTTATTAAAATATAAGTTTGAAAATGCATTTGAGAAATAAGGAACACAAAAGAATATTTGAAAAAAATTAAAACTCTAGAAATGTAAAATAGTCACATATAAGAATTCAATATTTACCGAATAGTTTCCCTAGTGTGAGAAACTGAGAGTGTAATTAAGGATACGCATGGATGAAATGGCCGAATAACATATTTCTCAGATTGTTTTTCCATCGCGTGTCATATGACTGCATCGAAATTTAAATTAGGGAGAAGCTTGGCTTATGTGGAGTCTGCTAACTAACTGGAGTTTTTTTCCAGATCATTATTTGTTCAGTGTTGGTTTTGGGGAACTTTCTGAAATAAATCACATCCTCTGGTGTCTTGTTGGTGCTTGAGATGCTTTTTTAATTTACATGGAAAAATGTTTAAGTGCTTTTCAGTTTTGTTCTGGTTGAGTTCTATTGTATTTGAATATTATTGTAGGGTTTTTCCCCTTCCATGGTTCTTCTTCGAGTGGTTTTAAATTTTTGGATGTGTTTGTGTTTGATAATAGTTATTTAATAAAAAAAGAATTCAATATTTGACTCAATTCAATATTCAACTGAATATTCAAGTTCATTAAGTCTTCAAAATTAATCAAGTGCAAAATAGAAAAAAAATGTTACTTAGAAAGTAGAGCAAAGAAACAAAAGAATGAAGACCTATAGAATTCAAGCAAGAAATCTAGCAAATATTGTACGAGGCCTAGCCTTAATTTAACTGATATCACAAAGGCAGACTGAACAAAGAAAATAGAAGAAATAATATAAGAAGAGATAATAAGTCTGGTTTCCAGAAATGATCACAAAGAATAACCTAAGAACCCAGAATATCTAAGAGTATAAGCAAGAATAAATCTGTATCTAGATCTATTCTAGTGAACACTTCAAAAATAACAAAACTGTGTAGAAAATATTAATAGCACCTAGAAAGATTCCAAAACAATAATTTTCAGAGAAGTGATAATTATAATGGATGATGTTTTCCAATAGGTGTAATAAAATCAAGGAAATGATGGGACATTTTCAATATGCTAAAAAATGAAACTGTCAACAGGGAAATCTATACTCTTCAAAAATATTCTTCAAAAATAAAAGTGAAATAAAGGTGGAAAAATATGTGACAGAACAGATCCTCATTGAAGGAAATTTTAAAGGAGGAACTTCAGCAGGGATGTATCACTTCATAGATGGAAGAAAGTATGACACAAAGTAGTGAACAAGTTAATAAACATGAAAGCAACATAATTAGCATAATAATATTTATGTACAGTTTCCTTTATTGCGCTAAAATTAAATCATTTTATTTTCTAAGCAAACTAAACAATGAAAAATTAAATGCAGAGGAACTTTTTTCCTTCATGTCTGAGTAGCATTTTTACTCCAGTTATGTGAATGAGTCAGTCATTTTCAGTTATTAAATGGTTTCACCTTACATTCTCCTGTTTACCCTTGTTTTTGTCAGTGCTTCCAGATAGAAGATTTAAAAAGAAAAGCAGCAGATTTGTCAGTACTCCATTTGAGATGGTAATCCAGAAAAGATGTAAAATGAAATGCAAATGTGGATTTGGTTGGAATCCTAATGAGAATTCACCAAGATTCTGGTTTGGTTTTGGTATTAGGTCAGATTTGCCAATTAGAAAAAGGTGTGTTGGACAAATTTCTACTCTAAACCTATTGCTGGAATCTCTGAACTTGTGACTGGTCAATGACTGTAGGGCATCATAAGTTCCTGTCACGTGCAAGCTGTTTAGCACTGACAGTAATAACAGCAAAGCCATCTTTTGGACAAAATATAAATAATTAGAGTGAACGAGCTTGCTATATAATTTCTGGAAGAACGTTTTTTCTGAGGAATAAATATTTCTGAAAATTTAAGTAATAAAACAACGGAATATTAGTACCAGCATTCATAATATTAAGCAAAATAACATTTAAAACCCAACTTTATTAAGTTATGAGTCATGACAATATCATATTTGGGAATTCTTCAGAATTTTTGAGGATGAATTAAAAGTCAAATACCAATTTTGCCTCTACAATTTTGCAAAAAGGAAAAGCTCCAAAATCACGTATAACACCTCTGACAAATTTTCTTCCAGCAAAATACAATAGAATTTAAGTATAAAAATCATAACAAATCCAAAATATAATGTTTTCATCCACTGACCCTCCATCAGAAACATAATATTCATTGTATTATTATAAACCTTATTTCAGGTATAAATTAGCAACTGATAGTCTGGGAATTTACTCTCCCTATACAGTGTCAAACTTTAAAAATCAGACAACCAAAATTTTGATAACAAAACAGTAATAGGCTTCAAAATTTTGATATAATTTATATTTGTATTAAATTTGTACTATGGTGAAAAAGTTTGCTTAGCTCTCAGCTGTTGCCAATAGTTCCTGTAACATGCAATCATTGCCAAACCTTGCATTCAGTGTTGCTCTATCTCTGCTCCATACTGTTTTAATCTCTGTGAGTCACTTACACTCACCATCAAAAATTGTCTCCATCAAAAATTGAAACTCTTTAAATTTTTGAATCAGGTTCTAATGTGAAATCACTTAGCACACTGTCACAACTAGGTACTTTATAAATCTCAATTTCCTTATTTATGTTGGCAATTTCATTTTTTTTTCTTAACGTATGTCTCAATATTTTAAGTTGATTTCGAATCTGTTTTAGAGGAGATCATTTGCCCAGGTTATTCCTTAACAAATAAAACTTAGGAACAGAAACTGACAAATAGGCTGTATACTTGCACATGTGCAAAATCTGTACTCAATTCAAATATTCTTTTGAAACTTTCAAAAACCTCAGTACATTGCTCTCAATTAGGAAAAACACATTACATTTCCAACTTATTTGAACTGGAATTACTCAATGGTATTTTCTGTTGGTTAGGATTCTGAGTCTGCGTGTACAGGGCTGCAGCTCAAAACTGACAAATACTCACTTTGTAAAATTAGCCAAAAATAACTTCAGATTCACAAATTATCTATTAAAAACAAAAGACTTGTTAAAGGTAGTAAAAGGTAATCAAGTATTGAATATAAAACAAATTTCCTAGAAAAGGAAAAAAAAAATCTCTGAATCTAGACTGAGTTGTACAAAATAGTAATCACTAGCCCCTTGTGGCTATTTAAATTGAAATTAAAATGAAGTTGAATTAAATTAAAATGTACTTTCTCCCCATACTAACAACATGACAAGCGTTGAAGAACCACATGGAGGTTTCGACTACTTTATTGGCAGAGTAAATACAGGACATTTTCATTGATACACAACATTCTGAAAAATAATCCCTATGTAGGTGATGGTGAAGGGCTTTTATGGGCAATTTCTCTGACAGAAATAAAATATTATTATTGAAAGAGGAAATCAATGGTTTGAAGAGTAAACATTCCTGCTGAGGGATTTGGTGCTCAATATTCTGTTGATCTGATGATGTTTATGCAGGTGTGTTAGGAGCAGAAAGAGTGATACGAATAGGAATTAGGACTTTCATACTTGATATCATTTTACACTGCTGTTAATAAATAAGATCACCTCCTGGAGCTAGATGTTACTCACGGCTTCCCACTATCATTACTGTATGACTGCTTTTTTCCAGCTGAAGAGAAACTGTCTAATGCAACTCAATGATTCTACAACTGTGCAGATGCCAACTTAAGACATAAGAAGGTAAAACATAAGTTGTGTGCAGGAGGTAAGGAAATCTGCTCTGCCATCATCATGTTCATAGTAAACATTTTAACACAAAGATCTCTGTCCCCGCAAAATAAAGTTCCTGAATTATAGTTGTTTTTTACTTCTTTGATGTAAATTCTCCTAAAGTGGTTGATGTTAAGTAACCAACATGAAGCAACTAATGCCCTGCTGGGAAGAAAAGTATATAATCTCTTTTGAGAGCAAGGCAAACCAGCTCCAGCTCAGCACTGGCTTCTGCTACCCAATCATTTGTTTCCACAAGATGAAGTCCTTTAGTCTCTGAATAGCACTGAAATGAGATTTTTATACAGTTCCTCCTGGACTAATGACTAAAGACCTTCCAAAAATTAAAACAAAATTAAATATTTCAATATAAGTAGAAGTTTCTTCAGATATTTCTCCAGATTTATTATAGAGCACTAAACCGGAAAGGACAACTCAAACTTCTCAAGGGTAAGGTACATATATTAATAGGCAACTTCATCATTGTGGATACATGAAGTTGAGAGATGCATCTGAGAATAATCTACAAGGAAGACCCAGAAGCTTGTTGCTACTTTATGACCACAAGAAAAAAAAGAAGTTGATGTCATTTCCTGAGCCTAATTCCACCTCATGTGGCCCCTCTGAGAATCTCAGTTTATCATGCAGTCATGACTCCTCATTCTTAACTCTAATCACATGGAATTTAATTTTTTTTTACTTAACAGTACACATATTTTTTCTGGTGCCCTTAAAAATAGGGTACTTTTAAAAGAAGCTCCTCAAAGTTCAGGTAGCTTGACAATCTTGCAGAAAGATATAAAACCTGCATCAGACTAACATAATAACTGAAAAGAGGACAGAATCTATTTCTAGCTTGTACATGTTTACACAGTATTCTTGGATCTTTTGAGAGAGAGACGCAAAACTTGTCTTCAGTTTATAGGAAAAGGAGCTAAAAGCTGGCAACCATGTGTGATTTCCATCACATTGAATTAGAAGATGAATAAAGATTTGACTCCAAAAATATGCAAAAGTTAGGACTACTACAAAAATAATTCATACAAGGAAAAAGAATTATTTATTGAATGGGTATGAATTACATAATGTGTTCAATAAACTAAGAATTTGGAAAATCAAGAACACTTCCACTCATATACAAAGAAAATAAACTATAACTTATAAGATGTGACACCCCATATATTTTCCTGTCATTGGCACACAATACTTGACACCCATGACTTAAACATTTAATTTGCCTCACAGTTACAGGGATTCAGTCCATGTTGGTTGACTCCAAGGCAGAAACATCATGGTAGAAGTCAAGGAGGAGCAAGGCTGCTCAGTTCATGCCAGCTGAGATACTGAGCAGGGGAATAATGACAGAGAGGAAGGGGACATGAGCCAAACATAGCCCAAAGACACATCTCCATGACCCACCCAGATATACCCAGAAGTGTCCTTTACCAGTCCCCCATAGAGAATCCCAAAGCCAGTCAACCCTAAATGCCACACCCTAACCTTTGTCAAGTTCATGCCTAAACACATCTCCTAATAAGTTCATAATTTCCCCTGACATAATACAACTATCCTGCATAAAACCAGAAATGCAACAATCCGTTCCTCAAAGTCTCAACAATTCCAGCATTTTTCAAAAGTCCAAGTCCAACTCTCTTCAGAGATTCAAGGCAAACTTAGCTGTGAACTTTTGCAAAAATTAAAAAAGCAAGTTATGTAATCTAAAGATACAATAGCATAGAATAAATATTCAATTCAAAAAGAGAAGAATAGAGGGATAGAAAAGACTAGAACCAAAGAAAGATTGAAACCCAGCCAGGCAAACATTCAGTCCTGTGGAGCACCCAGCAAAATGTGAATTCCAAAGGGCTTGGGAAGCCATACTCCTCTGGTCTTGCTGGCTGCTGCACACACAACCTCTCTCCTGGGCTGAAACCATTCATGGCCTTCATCTTTCCTCAGCAGATGATCTATGTTCCTGGCATCTCTGCCTTCCTGGAGTCTTCATTGCACCTTTGCCTTTATTCCCACAGCTTTGTATACTGCCATCTCAGGGGACCCATGAATAGCCTCTCAAGCTTTCCTTTAAAACTAGGGTGGATGAAACCCACAGCTCTTGCATTCTTCATGCTGGTAAAGCCAACATCACATAGACAATGCCAAGGTTTGCTCTCAGCAAGAGTAGTCTGCTCCCTTGAACCATGGTTACTGTGCCCTAAATATTTACATGAATAAACAAGTGAAACAAATACAATTCCTTGGAACAGTGATGACAAACCTTGTAGAGCTTTCAATGACAGCAAATAGCCTATTATGGAAAGCATCCCATAGGTTCACTACCACCGCCTTAGAAGGTCCTTCTCAATCAGTTGCAAGGGATCTCTTCTCAAAAGGAACACTTAAAATTGTTTATTCTCGAGCCTGTAATGGGTGGAAACATGGTGATTTTTAAAATGCCCTCAAAGTAGTTTTCTTCTTGTCCTTATACAAAGTATTTGTTTTCATTTTAATGGTGCTAATCTCTTTAATTACCACACTCCCTTTGTCCCCAAATTTATATGTGGTTCATTTTGGACCAAAATTTAAGTGTTCCAAATTGTTCTACTCTTCTTTGTGCTTTCAATTTTCCTGTAAATCTGGCTAAAAGCAACCTGCAGTAAATATGCTACAGTCTTAACACTGGTATTCCTTGAAATTTCCTCTACCAGATCAGTCTACTAACCTTAATCTTAGTATCCTTCAAAGTTTTAGGACATGAGCAAAGTGAAGAAAATTTTTTCCAGAGTGTAGCACACATGACCTCTAGTCTAATTGCCAGTGGAGCTATTCTTTCCAATTGAAAGAAACCTCCTGAGCCTGGCCTTTATTGTCTGCATTTCTGGTTTTCTGAGCTCCAACCAGAATCACCAGTCAGTCTCAGCTTGCATCAGTCTAGTTTTACTCTAGTTCCTCTCTTCAAACTTTACCAACCAGTTCCAAAGGGTTTTGTTTGTTTGCTTTATTTTGTTTTTTTGGTACTGGAATGTGGAGGATATGAGAAGTTCTCAGGCCCTTAGACAGCCTTGGAAAGACAGATTGTCCTGATGTCTGTGGCAGGCCCAGATAGAGAAGTTAAAGATAACTTCAGAAGGCTGTTGGTCGATCCCACAGTGTTCGTTCCACTGTGGTCCCTTGAGATTCTCAAATATTTGCTTGGTATAAGACTAGATAAGAATAGCTAACTTTTTAGAAGCTTTAAGTAGCCAGGATGATTTAGATAAAATGCACTAAGATTAAAGGAGCATAGATGGTTGTTTAGATGCTTTATGTACTCAAAGATATAACTGGTGCTTAGTTGACTAGCATTGTAAATTATTAGTGATTGATGTATCCTACAGAAAAAATGTATAAAAGAAGAATATTACCAATAAACCTTGCCTTAACTCCACACAAAGTTCTGGTTCCCCATGCCCTTCTTTTAACAGGTTTCATTGGATACTGTCTTCAGGTTCCAGTCTCCCACTGAGGGGACCCCAACACCGGGACACTGGGGCCTTGTGCCTGCGAGGCAGGTGGCGGCATCACTGAGCTAAATTCCTGGCCCTCCAAAGGTTTTCAAACATCACTGTAAGGATAATAATTTCACTCCTGGTACAAGTTTTCCATGAGTCAGTTTTTCCATCACTGTGAAATGACATTTGACACCTACAACTTCAAGGAGAGATTTAATTTACCTCATAGTTTCAAGGATTCAGTCCATGGTTGGTAGACTCAAGGCAGAAACATCAAAGAGGAAAGGCAGGCAAGAACAAAGCTGCTCTGTTTATGTTGGCCAGGAAGAAGAGCAGGAAAATAATTCTACAGAGGAAAAGACAAGGAATCAGCCATGAACCCAAAGGGAATGCATCTATGTCCTACCCAGACATACACAGACGTATAATCCTCCACTCTACCAAGGGGATCCCAAAGCCAATCGAGTTGAAACTTCATCCTAATTGCTACACCATGATAGCTTTCTACCTCTATTATCAAATACCTGAAAATAACAACATAAATGAAAGGTTTATTTTGCCTCATAGTTTCAGAAGTGCTTTCAGCTGGGTGCATTACATTTAGGGCTGTAATAAGGCAGAAACATCATGGTGGAAAGGCATGGCTGACAAAAGCTGCTTACATCAGGACAGTTAGGAAGAAAAGGAGAGAATGTGTGGGGGATGGAATGGGGATACAATAGAAACCCAAGAGCATTTCTCCATTCCCTTCAACTAGGTCCCTCCTAAGTTCCCAGAACTTCCCAATAATGCCATCAAATCATGAATCCATCAATCCACCGATGAAGAGTCCTCATGATCTACTGACCTTCCAAACGGCCCCACCTGTATATACTGCTGCACTAGTATCCAAGTCTTTAACACATCAGCCTTTAATGAACATTTAATATCCCAAACCATAACAAATACCCATCAATCTTGTCTTCCACTTTTACTATATTTCCATCCTACACATTCTGAAGTACTGAGATGTAGCTGTGCAGACAGATAAAACTCTGTCTGCTTCCTCTAGCTTATTTTCTCATATAAATTTTGCTCCAATATAACTTTCAGCAGACTCATATGAAGTAAGTGTACATAGGCTAGGTTAATTTTCTTATTTAGGTTACCCATAAAATAAAATCACATATATTCATTAATATACCTCATAAAATTCTTGAGAGCTTGTCGGGAGCAATGCTGCATAATTTTAGGGTAAAATCATTTGGTTAGCCTAGTTCTCCTGCCTACATCCCAGCTATGGAATTCTGAGACATAATTCCATTTTGACCTTTGGTCACAACTGAGACCTCAATGATCCGGTGATGCTGTGATTCTCCAGGACAAGATTACACCAGCTGAAAACATTCTGGGAGGAACAAACATCTACTCAGTTCCTCATTGTTCTTGGATTGTTACATCTTGTTTATCCAGGATGTACTGAACTCTCTGAAAGTCATTTGTTACATTTGTTTCTCCCGATGTACTGAATAAAAGGTGCAGTAAACCGGGGGGCTTTTGTCTTTGCCGCCCAGAGCAGCACAGATCAGAACCGAAGCTCAGCTTCTTCTCAGTCTCATTTTTCTACCTTTCCTGTAATTCGCCTTGTGCTGCCGTGGCTCACAGGAGACTAGGACTTACTGCAGAGGTTCTAGTAATATCCCCTTTTCCTGTTCCCTGCAAGAGCTGACACTGTATTGTTGGCTTTTCCTCAAATGTATCTCCAATGACTAAAACTTTGATTAAGTAATGATTAAGTATTAGATAACTAAGTGCATGCTAAACCCACCATAAAATCTCCACTATTTGCCAGTGAGAGTGAGAGATGAAGAATTACTTAAGCTATTGTTTTATTAAAATAAACAAATACTAGTTAGGATAGGCTAGATTTGATATTTTCATGTATCATGAAGCTTCCTGAATTTGTCTCAGCAGGAGAGTCACATTATTGACTCAGAGAATTACTCTGGAAATTTGTACTATTAAGGATGCCCAGGATCTAATGAGTTTAGCAAATGTTGCTGTACCTAGTTTGCTCCCTGTTACCAAGCCAAGTATAGGACTTGAAGGAAGAAGGGAAGGCCCAGAGAAAAGTGCTATCCAGAGTGGCAGACCCAGCTGAATTTTGACGACAGAGCAAGATTCAACAGTCAGATGAGAGGTGTTGACCCCAAAGAACCTACAAGGTAATTACGGATTACACCTGCTTTCACCAACTTGGTTTTTCTTACATACTTCCTATTATCTATCTTTTATTTTACTCTTTATAATTTTTATTTCTTATATGAGAAACCATGTGATATTTTGTGTGTCTGATTTATTTCACTTACCATTATGATACATAGGTGCAACCAAATGGCATTTACCTTTTTTGGCATAGTACTCTATTATGTGTAACTGCCACATTCCCTTTATCCATTCATCTACAGCTTAGGAGTTCATAAGTAGCTAACACTTTTCCAATAATGAAAATGTACACAGGAGTCTACAGGTCTCAGAATACATATCACACCAAAGCTAAAGCTTGAAACTAGAATACTTACCATGAATTTTTCCTAAGAAGCTTTACAGTTTCCTTACAACAGCTCAGATCAGACCCTAGAATTTATTCAGCATCTTAATTATAATCATAGCCAAGGGAGAGTATCATATCTGTCCTTTTTGTAACATCTACCAGTATTTATTTCATTCAAGATGCCTTGCTTCCCTGATAACAATTTAAATATAAGTTCTCCTCATAAAAATTCTGCTATCTCCAACACTGTCTTTTAAAATGAAAACACTGTAAAGATCTTCTGCTTGTGCTAACTCTGTGAAATGTTGGGCACCAGTCCTTCCACTTCAGACTTTAGACATAAATGCCCGTTCTAAGATTCTGAAAAAACAAAAGATCAGAATCAATATTATTACTCATCCCTATCAATACTTCAGATTCCCTAAATATACAGATTGGTCATACAGCATCTGAAGGCAATTTTATCTGAAAAAGTCAAAATAATCAGCAATAACTGCATCAGTCTGATGCAGAATCTCAACTTTCCAAGACAGTCAGTTTGAGACAGAGGGGTCTACAATTGGATGGTGGCAATCTTACCACGGTCTACTTTTGCTCCATTGAGTTCTCTGTGAGTTGTTTTCTACTTTACTGTTTTCAGTGCTACTAGGGTCACATTCCCTTCATTTTTCAGAATCCCATCAGATGAAATGTAAAGATTTTAAACTGTTTACTTGTTGACTGGTTGCATCAACCTTTCTCACTAATAGGCTATCTCAAACTGTAGCTGGCTGAATTTGATAATATAAATCAGTAGCATGTGCCTGGCTGAAAATAGGCACCTGAACCAGATGACTTGCTACAGTCCCTTGTCTCACATAAGAGCTTTGACAAATGTTAAGCTGTTTTGTTTACATTTCCGAACAGGGAAGGAAAATGGTGTTTATTCAAAGGAATCAATTAGGAGGAGTATAAAGAGCAGTTTGTAAATGTTATAAGGATAAAGAAAAACTATGGGTAAAGAGCCAAAATTTTTCTATTTTACTTTGTGATAAATCTAACTAGACAACTAATAGATTACATGACTACCTATGTAGTCATCAGCACTAATATTAAAACAAGCTTGAAAGCCATGATCTTTATCCTTGAATCAGAGCAGCAAGGTTCACTGCTGCTTAAGAAATGTTTGTTTAAATCCAAAAGAAGGGCGAAATCTTATTTTAAATATCTGAAAGGAGAGGCAGAAAGACTTAAGCACATAACAAGTTCAATTCCTGAACAATTCCTAAAGAACTATTTAAGATTATCAAATGTAGCTTATATGGTAAGATTTAAAACCCTTATTTCAGCAGGATAATTTTAGTGATTATCAAGCTTCCTTATCCCCAAGCTAAGACAGAGCAAAAAGCTAAAGCAAACAACTTAGGTGAAACATTTATGGTCTTTCTGAGTGGTGGAAAATTTTCCACTAATCCAGTTAATTTTTGACCAGTTAAATTGTCTGAGAACTTTTCAATTCCAAAACACTATTCCCTCATTGTAGAGGCATTAAATCAAAATTTTAATCTTAAGAGGTAGAAAAATATATGACTCAAAAATAAAGCATATATACATGTATGCAAATGTGTGAAATATTATTTAGTGTCCTAGAAGTAAATACAGGAGTCTTTTTAGCAAGTATCAATTTTGGTAGATTGACAGAGGTCACACAAATACTTTAGATGCAAGGAGCAAGATGGGCAAAGGTTAACTTTCATCTTGCAACAAGGACTTAGATTTAGAGGAGTATTTCCTTCAAATCTACCTTTCTTCGACTTTTGTTGTTGTGGTTACTATTGCTTTCCTATCACTGAAAAAGAGAGCTTGCCAGAGTAAACAGATCCAGGTACAAATCACTGCTCAAGTGACTGGAGAAAGTTACTGCAAGGTGTTAGTAAGAAATCTGGGCAAAAAAGGATCCTGCATTGATCTTCCTTCTGAAACTGCATTCACAATGTACTCAAAGCAGAAAAAGTATCAAAACCCTTTTCCTTCCACTCAATTTTGAAATATCAGGGTTAATTTTTAAATAAAAACACCATGTTTTTATTTTTTAGTAGTCAAAGTAGCACGTACTTAGAATTTTAAAAAGGAAAATAACAGAGGTTTCAGAATCATTATTGGAATATGAATCCAAGAGACTTAGAATTTTTTGACCCTTATGTTTTTTCTACTTAGGATTGAAGGGAGGGATGTGCTGGAAACAGAGAGAAGCAGTCAGGAGACGCTAAAGGTGATGTATGAAGAACATATTCAAGTCTGGATGAACTTCATTCTATTTTGTGAAACTTAAAAGTAATTTAACAACAATCTGTCTTTGAGTACAAACTGCTCAAAGTTCAGAAACACACCTAAAAGGCAGTATTGAAGAGTCACATTCCAGTGAGTCTGATGTGACCCTTATTTTTTAAAGCCTTATTGTCATGAGATAGTGTCCCTAAGTAGCTCTTGAAAATCTAGAATAAGCAGTACCACCTATAATTATGATCTCTTCAATTAGATAAAATACATTCTTAACCAACAGTGGTTTTGCTTCTACCTGATCTCATCCTCAATTCATATTTACATTTGTCAAATTATTGGACATGGAAGCACTAGTTGTTCACTACTCCAACTCTTTTCTTTCTCTTGTTCTCCCAACATTAATATGACAGGTTTTTGTTAAATTCATACTTTTTTCATTGATATGACTATGTATATATGGTTCATTGGTGCCTCAAGTTTTTGCACTATGATTATATTTGTATATTTCATTTCTATGTAAGTATTGTACGTATCAAAGAGAATTATCTCATTTTTTCATTTGCTTTTCTTCAAATATCCTGCATAGTTCTCCAGTTACACTTCAGATAATCTGTCAGTTCTATTTTCTTTCTTCTTTCCTCCAGTTTTATAGAGCCTGATTGCTTACCATGTATACAACTATAAAAATATGGGCTTTGAAATTCCTAGTTCTCTTTCCTATATTGGATCCCTCATTTCCTAGATCTCTTATTTTGACCTACTTTTATTATTTTGATGGAACACATTTTCCACAGGCTTCCTAAGAAGGAGTACAGATGAACTTTATATTTTGATAAATCCATCTCATTGCTGTCACACTTGCTTGGTACTTCTAGTGGATGTAAACTATGGATTAAAATCACTTCACTCTAAAAGCATTATCCAGTTGTCCTTTTGCATTTGATACTGCTTCTGACAAGTCAGAATTCTGATGTCAAGTTCTTTATGTGATTTCCTTCTTCCTTCTGAAATTTGTGAGCTTTTCTCTATATTTTTGGTATTTATCTCCGGTGTTTTGTTATGCCTTGGCTTAGTAATTTTGTTGTATATCCAATGGGTCCTTTGGACTGTGGAACTAACTATAACTTTCAGCTCTGAAAAAACTTTTTTTGGTATTTTTATAAAACAGTGTCCATTTTCTTAGACAGTTCTTTTATAGAACTTATTAGATGTTCAATCTACTGAATATATAATATATATCATAAATATAATGTATTTTCTAGAATTTTAATATCTTTGGTTTTTAAGTTCAATACTAATATTTGAAATTAGACAAAAAGTATAAACAAAAATATTAAAACTTTTACATACTGCTGGGGTGGGAATAGGAAGAAAGGTACAAGAGAGAATACATGCATCTTTGTATTGTGCATGTATCTCTCCAATAGTTTGACATCTCAATCATATAAAATTGTCAGTTTATAATAAATAAAATATGCCTCGAACACAAATGGCCATAAAGAACAGTGCTTTGAACTTAAAACACTATATAAATAGTAGCTATCGTTTTATGAGTAAGAGTTTTCTCTTTTTCTGTACGGAAAATACAAATCCCACTAGATATTTCAAACAAAAAGGTACATAATCCAAAGGTATAGGTTCTTAAAATTACAGAGAGACTACAGAACATAGGTGAAATCCACTACTAATTTTCAAATAATCAAGAAGTTATAGAAATCTCAGAAGACCATGACTGAAGTCTGCCACACTGAAGACAGTTTTGAAACAATGAAATAACAAACTGACCTTAGAGGAAGCCATTGGCATGAACACATACACTAAGAAATCATGTGAAAGTACGTTTCAACCTTATGAAGTAATAGCCCTTCATGTACACCCAGCTTGTGGAGGCCTGTAGGGCTCCACCAAGAGTCACCAGCCCTGGAAGAAATACTCTTAACAACACAGCAGCAGCAGCAACAAAAGATCTCTAAACACAGAGGGAAAACAATTGAGAGAAATGTAGAGGCATTCAGAGGCAATGTCGGCAGCAGGGTAACAATGCAAAGGGAAAATATTAAACAACAATAATAAGCATAACAGTGTCAGATCGCCTTTTAGCAATACTTTTTCCTTCACATTTTCTCTTCTACCACAAGATCTGGAAACCCGAGAAGCTCATTTCTTATAATCTTGCTGACATAATGCCATACCAGTAGGAAGCACTTTCATAAAATGCAGAAAACAGAACAAAAGTGGTCATGGCTTTTTCAGTATTGGAAAGTAAGCACGTGATTTTAACAGACTACCAATATCCGACCACCCTGGCGGGTCCTCCGGACTTCTCAGTGAGACAGATAGTGTGAATGACAGTGTAAAGGACAGACAGACTGGTACCTCGACAATAAGTACACAGATGTTAGCATAGTTCCATTTCCAGTACCACTGCTCATTTTTGCCCTTCTCTGTTGGAGTTTGGACGATTGCTGCAATAGGAGCTTCCTGGAGTTATGATCACTTCAGGCATACAGGGACTCAGCCTTAGAATGGCCCCAGAGCTCATTTAATTCTCTACTGTCGCTCTGTTGAAATTCCTAATTTTTGAACAAAAATTATATTATAATTATATAATTGCATTATATTCTGATTTGGTACTGGGTCCTCTCAATCATGGAGCTGTCTTTGCTCTGTTTCAAATTCTACAAATTCTGCATCTCCTGACTGCTGCAGTTGCTTTAGTGTTCTGCAGATGGGAAGGCATGATTGTAATTGAAACATACACAAGCTTTCAACAACCAAACTAATGGGACCTTCACTACCCTGCAGGCATCTGCTACTTCAATTCTACTTTCTAAGACTTCCTGGGCAGCCCTCACCACAGCACACTGAGCTTCTCCCCAAATAGCCACTGATTTTCAGTCCGTGGTAAGGAGTACTGACATCTCTCAGTTCACTGAAGGTTAATTGTGAATTTTATCTTTTGTCTTTTTCTTATTTTGAGAGTAATATTGGCAGAAAGGAACAGAAATTATTCATGGACCCACATTGAAACCAGAAGCCCATATAATAGTTTTAATAGTATCTAGAAGCAGAAATTTGAGGAGCTTCTTCAAGCAAGCCCTCCAGATTCAAACATATCATTTTGAAATACAGAGTCAAAAGGTAAAGTCAACTATCATTTATTTTACTCTTTCAACTAAATATGTTATTTGCTCAATGTGTTGTCAGTGTTACTTTCTAGACATCCATCATTATTTAAGTATGGAAGTATCATTAAACAACTATAATATTGTTACAGAGAATTATTTATTCTGCTACTATAATGGAAGTGGCTTTTGCTAGCCCTTGTAATGATTTGTTTTTCTGATTCTAAACTAAAACTGCACCCATTAGTAGCATATATTTTTAAATTTTGTCATCTATATTTACTTTGTTATAAACACAATTTAAAAATAGTCATACATAACAATCAAATAGTTTAACAAAATAAAACTATATAAAAATTGCACTCATGTGAAAGACTTAGAGTGATTGGCCATTACATTAAGACCAGAGTTTCCTGAGAATCATAGGAGAGAGAGAGAGAGAGAGAGAGAGAGAGAGAGAGAGAGAAAGAGAGAGAGAAAGGAAAGGGAGGGAAAGGAAAAAAGAAAAGAGTAGAGTAAGTTACATGTCCTGGTTAGTTTCAATGACAGAGGAAGTTTCGCTTCAACAGAAAACTCTAATAGTTTTGGTAGACACCACTCAAGTACCCAGATAGGAAGGACTATATATTTTCTTTATATAAAGTCATGGAGGAGTATGTTTGTCATGGGACTTCTGCTATTCCACATTCTCTTAGCCAGAGAATATGATGTGAACATTTTGTTTTCAGCGTTTTGGTCTAAACTTTTTACTTCTCTCCCTTCCTCTACATATGGATGTATGTAATCAAAATATCTAATGTGCCAATAACCTTTAGGTTATCAATATACTGTTATCATTAGTGCAGACATTTTCAGATATGTATCTATTGAGTTGTTTTTTTAATACTATAATAGGCATTCTTGAACCATTATACAAACAAAGCATAGAAACTTAATAAAAATTCTCATCAGAGGCCAGAGAGAGATATCTTTCAAATCAGTCTGTTTAACCTCAAATCTTGTTTAACATAAATACAATATTCTCTTTTCCCTTTATATAATTCATTGAAATATTTCTTCTTATATTGCTAAGGTTCATTTTTCACATTAAACTACACTTAATTCATTTTTCTCTACAAAATATACCACTGTACAGCTATACATTTTTTACCCTCTTTATACATTACTCCAATCAATATTTGATACTGTGCACTTTTTAAGAATCATGACTGCAGTGAGCAGCAAATTAACTTTTTAAATAAGTGTATACTTTTTAAGCATAAATGCAATCGTCAATAAATCAACTATTTTTTCCAGCATTTCAGATCTCACTCACATGAGCAAGGCTATCATGCCTCCCATTTTCTCTTCCTTTATACGACAGAAAATTGTCTGGTAATACTAAACTACTAGCATATTCATGTACAAGAGTCCAAATCAGGGAAAGGTCAAAGACTTTCAGGGTATGGCACCAGGGTAAAACTGCTGCTTGTAAGCTGAGGCCATGTTTCCACTGCACCACAGATTTTATACCTTCAATCTATGCCAGAGTCTGTTCTTTGTAACTTATAAATGGGAACATAACTTTAGCTAAATTGTAATCTTCTTTATGAGATATCACAAAGCATGCAAATCCTAAATAAATCTACCAAACTTAAAAGGACTTTATATCTAGCATCCTACTTACAGGGTAGAATATAGTAATTTTTTATTATACAGGCACATTTTAAAACCCATACAAAGTGGCAAATAAGGAATGACAGTACATTCCCTTGAAATTGAACGCATCTTCCCTTTTCCCAAACTATATGAGCACCCTCTTCACCCTTATTCAGGATCTGTCTGCTGAATAATTGTGTGTCTCCAAAAATGTGGCTTCAAAGTATTTCTCCAAAATGGCCCTTGTTTTCTCTTCCTTCTCTAGAATTGTCTTTACTTCTGATTTTATCTTTCTATATTTATGTGTTCAGTAATGCTCTGGTCATGAGACAGTTTGTCACCTGGTATCTTGTCTACCACTTCTGCCTCCACACACTGGCTTCCACAAAGCAACCTCTACTCTCTGAAAGTTTTTGCAACAATGGCCCAAAGCTGCCCTTTAGAGTACAGGAAACATTGGCTGTCACATGCATATGTTTAAAATCTACCCTGAAAAAAATCAATTAGCGTTGCAGGGTGGCACCGATGTCAGGCTAACTACATAACACAGCTTCTTACTATTTTGTGCAATTTCCCAGTGTCTTTTTTTTTAACCATTATTACTTTTCTGGCACCTTCCAAAAGCCTGAGTCCAACGCTTCCTCACTTGTCCTTTGGATGTTCTCTGTCATCCCATGTTTACATTCTCTTGCCTTTGCATTTCTCCTTTCCCTTTCCCTGAAAACTTACTTCTCCTCTTTTTCTCTTTTATTTTATAAGTAGTGTTTTTCCTATTTGTTATTAGACCACTACATTTTTTAACAAAGGTAAAGTTAAAAGTACATATACAAACATATTCTTCTGAAGGAGCACATATAGATATAAAAGTTTCTAAATCACTCGAGAAATCTCTCAAAACCATATATTGACTTATTATCATATAAGTTTGAGATAAAATAGAAATTACTCAAATCAATGTGGTACTTTTTCCAAAAGTACGACATGTTTATTGACAGTTTCATTAAGAGAAACAGCATATGTGAGGACAATATTTTCCAATTAGAAAATAAAATGTAAAACTACATCTCTAAAAAATAAATATTTAGATAACTTTGAATGAGATATATACTAACTAAATGCTTAGAGCTATTTAATACATCATTGTGCATTGATTTAAATGCATGTTTCTCCTATTCAAACTAGGAATTTAGCTAGGCCCGACTCTGCTTAGCTTCCAAATTTTTTCCAACAATTGCATAATATCATAAACTGAGTTATATTAATACCATAGACAACTACTCAGTTGAAAAATGAATAAACTACCATTTTATACAACGATTTCCATGTATCTCAAGGAATGTATGCTAAGTGGAAAAAGAAGCCAACTTCAAAAGGTCACATGAAATTATGCAGTGCCATTTATGAGACATTCTTAAAATGAACAAATTGGCGGGATGGAGCCCATATTACAAAAATTCAAAAGAAGGGAGGGAGGGAGCTGGTGCTATGAAACACAAGCAATTTTTGTGACAAATCTTCTGTAACTTAACTAGGATAGTTCTGGTTATATAAATGTACGCATATAATAAAATTTCTTACAACTAAGTATGCATTTGCACGAGTGTGTATAAGATCTGTGAAATGTGAATAAGATCAGTACATTGTATCAATGGCAGTTCCGTTTGTAATGTTGGATGGTAGTTATGACAGATGATACCATTGGAGTAACTAAGTGAAGAGTAAAGGAATCTCTCACTTTCTTTTCTTACAATTGCCTGTAAAGCTACAATGATCTCAAAATTAAACCACCTTAGTAGGCAGGAAAGACAGAAAAATCTATTTTTAATATGCTGGAATTTATTTTGTAAATGGTATCAAAAGCTATAGCTATATATCTCACTTCAACATTCATTTATAATGAAAATTCTTGGCAAACAATGGATGGCCATTATCTTCAGCTTACACGTATTTTTCTAAGACAATTAAATATTTTGTGAATCTATTTTATGATAAATCAGTACCATTTTGTTTTAAATGAGGGAAAAGACAATGGTATCATTTATTCAATGTTATATTTGGGGTCCTAGCCAACACAAAAAAATTCAAAAGCAAAAATAAGATGTAAGAATTGTAAAGGAACAGGAACTTTTCCTTATTTCTAGATGATGAGTTTGAAAATCTGAGTGAATCAAAGGAAAATATTTAATAATTGATTTTTAAATATTCACCAAGATTACTGGATATAAAATTAACTACAAAAGTTTGAAACACTTTCATAGAAATTAGCAAGCAGAAAATGCTATCACTCTCGGTATCAACAAAAACTCTATGGTATCTAGGAATGTACCTGACAAAAACACAAAAGCCCCTTCATAGATAAGGAAGAAATCCTGAAACACTAGAGAAATACAAATAATGATAAATTTTCCTCCAGTTAATATAGACATAGAAATGTTATTTTAATTGGATTTCAGATAGCTGGATGGAATTTAGAAAAGGATCCTGGAATCAGTACGATGCCTAAGAGATAGAGAACAGTCACAAAAATCCTGAAGAGGAACCGCCCTGTGCGAGCAGCTCCCTACTAGAAATAGGCTTATGCTACCAACTTTGTTAGTTAAGAGACCAATGGTGCTGTCAGTGCTCAGGAGCAAAAACACTACTGGAACACATGGAGGAGCCTAGGAATAGAGCCATGCATCAATAAAAACCCACAGTGTAAAGAAGTGGCAAAACTTAGTATGCGGCACAGGTGGTATTACTGATCACATGCAAAAGATGAATCAGTTTCAGTACACTGCAGAAGGACAGGTGGCAATACAGGTGAAAATAAATAGGCCTATGTTTCCATCTCATACTATAGGAAAAAATAAAATTCAATGGATTAAAAAGTTAAGTGTGGAAAGCAAAACTTTACAGCTTCTAGTAGAAATACAAGAGCATGTGTTTATGACCTCTGGGTTGAAAATCATCTTAAAATGCAAGGATTATAAATTCAGCAGAGGATAAGGGTTAGTAAATTTAACTGCCTTAAAATTCAAATCTTATTTTCTAGAAAAGATATCACAAAAAAAATTAAAAGATAAAGTCTTGGTATAGAAAAATATATTTGTCAGCATATTACTGTCAGAGGATTTGTATTCACAATTTATAAAGGACTCCTGAAATCAATTAGAGAAAAAAGGAAAATAACCCACTAAATAATTCAAAAATATATAAGAACAGTTCATTTATATGAGAGAATGCAAAAGGAAAAAAGCTAAACTTCATGAGGATTCAGAGAATGCAATAGCATATATAGTTTTAATATTCATTAATATTTATATATAATTTTATATTCATATATATATCAATGATACCATATCATTTCTTAGATTAGCAAAACTTTAAGTTTTACAAAACAAAGTCTAGAGAACCTGTGAATTTAAAGTGCTTACATGATTATAAATTGGAATAAATATACCATCAAGCAATTTGGTAGCAAAAAGCAAAGTAAATGTGCATAAATATATATACCCTTCAACCAAGAAATTTACTTCTCAATATGTAATGCAGATAATTTTTGCACATATGTGCAATAAAACTAATTGTAAATGATTTCATTACCATATTGTTGGATAATGGAAAAACAGGTTTAAAATATCCCTTAAAGAAGAATGGACAAATAAAATAAGGTATAGTAATGCTGATTACATAAATTAAAATAAAGCTACATGTCGATATGGATAAATCTCAAGAAAATAATTCTAAAATCTAAAAGAAAATTGTCTAACAATCCACTCAGTAAATCTGTAAGACAAAGCCATGGAACTCTATGGATACATTTGTACTTGTTGTTGATCTACAACATGATGGGATGATAGATATCAAATCCATGACAGTCCCTAGGGCTAGGAAGAAAGAAGAGTGTCAGGGAAGTGTGAACAAAGAACCTCAGCACTGCATGTTAACATTTTAGTTTATGCAAAAATTTCAGACTTAAAAAAAATCTGAAGGCAAAATGGAACATGTATGACAAACCACTAAAAGTGATCAGATAGGGACGTAGAATCTAAATAAAAGGTCTTAGCATGAAACTAAATAAAGATCTTAGCATGAAACATACAAAGTGAGAAATGGGAAGCCAGGAAATATTTCCTGAGATGTGAAAAAGTTCCAGATTCATTTTGTGGGGTACATGTCACATGTGACATGTGACATTTGTAAGTGAAGGTTCTTTTGCCATCATATTAACAGAGTTAAAATGTCCAAAATCCTTACATGAAGCCCGTACCATCCTATCATTCTTCAGAGTGTCAAGACCAAAGCATATTATGCGACCTGGAAAAATGTCAGCTCCTGGAAATTGACTCCATCACAAGAACCCTGTTAAATGACAAGGCCAGTTGGCCATATGGTCACTAGAGTTGGCCAGCACTATCTCAGAATACTTGAATTCAGACAGAAAGACACTTTTAAGCTCACAACTTGTTGTATATGTTAATGCAGCTGCAGACCCAGTGGGTACAACGTCACCACTATAGCACATGCACATGATTACTAATGCTTTCAATGAAATATGTGTTACCTTTTCAAATCAAAGACATAAAGACAAGCCATGCCAGAAGTATAATAGTAACAATTTGGAACATCACCCTCTCCTTATAGCTATCAGACTATGCATCAGGGAAAGTACCTTCATGTACTGCTCTGCATCTGTGGTTTCTGGCCTGGAGGCCTGAGTTATTTGTGTAGTGTATAAAGGCACAAAAAATATTAGATTCAAACTATCTCTTGTCTCCCCCTCCTCTGCAAATAATCTTGTTCTGCAGTGCACTTGGTGAAAGCCTCTCCTGGAGAGATTAATGAGGTTAGGAGATGAGTTAAGTCATTTATTTTTCCATTCCATCTAGAAAGGATTCAAGGTTGCTGCTTTCAATAAGCAGTCTTGATCATGTGACCACTAAGCATTCCTGATTCTTTCGGTCTATCTGAATTTATTCATGAAGGCAGAAAGCATCATAAAAAGCCTTGGATGAAGCAACATGAAATTCAATAGGCCTTATGCCTTGCTTAAAAGCTTTCTCATGTGTCTAACCTGCGTAGGTACTCTGTAGAATAATCTGTAATATATAGCAAATGTTGGCAGTCATGAAGAAGTACTCCATTTGGCTTCAAGTCTGCAATCATGTACAGAGACTGGAAATACCAGGAAAATGTTAAGTGGAGATTACCTTTGCTCTCACAATGCCTCCCCCTCCATCAAAATATCTCCGATTCTGTCTCTGTGGTACAATTTAGGCTAGTTTTTCAGAAAATATTTCAGGGAAACATACAAGAATTTTGATATTTTTCAGTACATTTTATCATTTACTAAATATGAGTATTGACTCTCATATATTCCATCACGAAACGTTATGGCTGCAAGGGTCAAATGCTCCTGCATAGTCAATCTGCCTTGCTAGTAAAGATTTCTTTTACATTTGTTCTTACTCATATAATCTGTTTCACAATCAAGCTGTGAAACTCCAACTCCTACCTTAGATGCTTTTTCAATTCAACCTTAAAAATAATGTTTTTTGCTGGTAAAAGCTTCTTCCTGATTTCTGATTGCTTACTTATCTGGCAGCCCTGTTTCCTAGCAATGGAAAAGAGCACTTGAAAAGATGGTCATTTTCCTCATGAGAAAGAGAAAATTCCCATTTAGAAGGAGAAAAATACCTAAGCATTCCTATGGGCATGAATGCCCAATTATCACATATAGCCATTAATTATTTGGAGGATGGAGTGAACACTATCTACTATATCACTTATTTTGGTAACACTGTTGGCCTTACCTAATAATTTAACTTTCACTAGAGGCTGTCTGAATCAATGAAGTGCTTAGGTATTGAGTTGGCTTCTTTGCCCAGGAATCTCCTTGTACACAGCTGCTAAACACTATCTGGGAGTCAGTAAAGTCCATTGTATCTTAAATGAGATAACATAGGCACTCTAATTCTTAAATAATATGCATTTTTCTCTTTTCTGACTAAAACATATGCTTTGGAACAAATGTCTCTCTGCCTCTACTTTTTAAAACTACCCTGAAACATCAGAAATGAAGCTTATTGCCAGGGTGGTAATCAGTATCTGGTAGTGGCAGAATTCAATGTGAGGTTTTTAAGAATAATTATAAGAGGGAAAGTGAATAGTAAATTATTAGTATTTTAATTCTTAAGGTGAAAAATGATGGCTACAAAGATAAATACTAGTTTATAGTCAATAGAAAACTCTAATCATTTCTGAGCTAAATTGGAAATTACCTTGCATTTTCAAGATTTTTAAACTTTATTTTGTAATGATAAAATATATGAACTGATTATTTTTTACCTAGACCAGTGATGGCAAACCTTTTAGAGATTTCAATGATAACAAATAGCCAGCTGCAGCATGTGTGCCATAGGTTTGCCACCGCTGACCTAGACTGGATAATTATAAATAATTTTCTATATTATAGATCAAAAGCTAAAGTGCAGCCCTGCCCTTATCCCAGGAAGATGCACTTACATGGCCTTGAGGAATGATGGGATGTCTATGGTCTTTATACACTACCTGAGGGGAAAAAGGAATTTTTGGTATTCACAGAAAGGAAATAATCAGGCCTACAGTTGGTGGTACTGTAGGTCTAAATTGGGAAATTTAATATGAATTTAAGTTTTTGTTTTCAAGTACTTAAAGTAGAAATGGTCCTGGAACATAAATCATGATTTCTTTCCTTAAAAAAATGATTGGATAAATATCTTGATTCAGATCAAAAGAAAAAAGTGGTGCATCTGCTAATGCAGCTGCAGTCAGAGTAGGTACAAAGTGAACGCTACAGCCCAGCTCCACACTTACACACAAGGCCACTCACACTAATGGAGTATGTATTTCCTCTTAAAGTCAAAGACATAAGGACAAATCATGCCAGAAGTATAATGATAAGAACTGGGAACACCAAGTTACCCAAATCAGTTCGGACTTCAAGTCACTGATATTCTGTAAATTATCATCTCCTCCACTAATTCCAAGAAGGGTGAGTCAACAACAAATTTCTCATTCGTAGCTCCTCTCCTACACCATCAGTTCTCTCCTAAACAATATTAAGAGCAAGATTTTGTTTTTTATAAAGTATGTTTAAAGCCAGAAATCTTTAGAACCTCTCTTATATCTGACATTCTATAAACAAAATTCTACTAATGTCTGTGTCTTGTCATGGTCACTCTCTCTATTAGTATGACAGACTTTTCAAGCAGTTCACAAAAATCATTCTCTTAGTCCTCTTGGAAACACTGATAAGCCATCTTTCCTAGATTCCTTTATAGCTGGGTATAGCATATGACTGAGTTCTTGCTAATCCAGATTATGATTCAAAGTGATTCCTGTGCCTGGCACCTAAAATCTCCCATGCGCTTCTGACCCTCTTTCTCGGTCTTCCCATGGGATGGTGACGCTAGAAGTCCTAGAGTGATGGCAGAACCACAATATGGAATGAATCCCTGAAAGATCATGTGAAGGAGAGCCAACCCGGCTTGACACTCTTCCCTCCACAAGACTATTAAGTAAGAAAAAAAAATCAATTTCTTTTATGTAAGGTCTCTAAAATGTTGAAAAATATGTCTGCTAACATAACATCTACCCTAATGAACATGATTAGAGTTCTTCATAGACAAGGACTTCTTACATAGCTTCACAAACTATCGTTGGACCAGCTCTGCTTCTCATGCCAAGATTCCCATGTGAATCTTTAAGAGATTAATGTCTCTGTCACACTGGATAACAACCCTTATGGTGATGGAAATGGACGCTTTCCTTTGACTCTTACAGTCACAAAAATCAGCTAATGATTCAGTTTTGGAGTTCCAAATAACCAAGATACAGAATAATTTAAATTTACAGATAAAGAGAAAAATCAGACAATGGGAACTTTCCTTGGCGGGGGAAAAAAGGAAGGTTAGCAAATTTACCTGGAAAAATTTACAAACTCTAAAACAAAAGGGGGTATATTAAATAGTTTACATGGGAACAGAGGTTCAGTTTGGGATGACAGTAATTTTATCATTGCATTATATTCTTTAATCTCAAAATTGTCAGTTCTTTATTGATTCCTAGCAAGGGAGGGTAATCTCTAATCCCCAGCTGCACATTCACCCATTAGGAAATTTGGAGTACATGTAAACCAGCAAATCCCAGCCAGAAAGTTCACCAAAAAACAGCATTGAAAGAATATGGTCTTCTCTGCCATTCTGCACTCTGGTCTCTTATTCTACTCTTTTCAGATTCTCACAAAACTTACTTTTATTTCTGTTTCCCCAAGGCCACAAAGGAGAATGTGAGCCCGAAGGACAGATGGTTTCCCTGCCAATCATTCACCCTTTCTGAAAGAAGAAAACTCTCTTACCAACTTTCTCAGATTCCTATGGTTTCTGTATTCCTTATAAGGGACTTTGTTGATGTCATAGATGAAAATGTCACTATACACGCAAAACTATGGTCTGTCTCTACTCCCTGTCATCATATTTACTTCATCTATTAACCCTCAGAAACTTAATCCATACCTTCTGCTCTTGAACATACCTCTTTTACCCTGTCTTAATGCCCTAAACTCATGACTTTTATTCCAGTTCAGGAAAACACACAAGCAACACAAAGACAACTTGGAGTCTTCCACCATCATATTCAACACCACATCAATATCTAGGTCTGTGTTCTTTGCTTTCTGCCTATTATGAATTGACTAAATAAAATATACCTTTTCATTTCAGAAAATTAAAATTATATTTAGGAAAATAACTTTGAGAATATATAGACTGTAAATTAGCCAAAAATGTATATGTAAAAATTATATTAGTTCCCATGCCCTCTCATCCAGCCAAGGAAAATATTCTGGAAACAATTCTCTTCAACATCATTAGATTTCTTTTCACCTGATTATTCACATCAACATAAAATGATGCTCTAATCTCTAAGTTGTCTATCCATTGACCCACTCTCCATTGTTTTCTAGTTAGTGCCTTGGATCTCTTTTCCCTTTAGGAAGCATCTCTCAAAAGAGTCATCCATGTTCTCTGTCTCCAGCTCCTATCTTATTATTCCCTTTAAAACTCAATCTTTTCCAGCTATACACCCTAACACTTAGCCACATCTCAAAATGCCTACTACATATGACTGTATTTAGAAACAATATTATACTCTCAATTTAAAATAATAGTTTACTCTTTTTTTCTCTGAGTTTCTATCATTCAGGTAGTTTGTAGGAGGTAAAGTAGAGTGTGTGGAATTCACATCTCAAGAAGATATATGCGTAGAAGGAAGGAACGTAATAAAGAAAGATGTCAGAGAAGACTCACCTGAGAGTAAGTGTTGCGAGGAGGAAAGTGAATGGAATTGGCATCCTGAAGAACTATCAGTCAGCCTCTGTCCATTTCTGAGACTAAATCTGTTCCTTTCTTTAAAAAGGCTCATACTATCCTAAGTAGTTTAAATATTCTTCAGGTAAAAAGTATGGTAAAGATTGTGAACAGAAAGAGGAGTTCAAAGATCTTAAGTGTGAAATAAGGAAATATCATTACATATTGTTAGGAAATAAAAGGAGATGTGGCAATGGGAAGGGAAAACAGATTGGTAGTGGCATTTTGAATACTGATTCTTGAGAACTAAAATCAGCATAATTCCCCCTTTGTGGCTTCAACAGCAATGGCATCAGCATACTTTCTCATTCTTATTTTTAAGCAATGCTGACACTGCACAAAAACAACATAATCCAATCTGTCCTTGGAAGTTGCCTGTGAACACAGCAGAAGTGCATTTATCCAGACTGACCTAAGACTCTCAGCTCATTTTGCTAGATTAACTATTAAGTCACAAACTTATCACAGTCCCAAACAGTGTCCCTCTTTGTAAGATTAATCTTAAAAGGACACATCCCAGGTCCTAAATCCCTATAAGCATATTTTCCCAATGTCATCATTGTCAGATAATGTTCCTTATTGTGTACAAGTATAACTTTTGTAGAAAATAGTTATTGCAGGCGGTCTTTTGAGATATTGCCAACACACAGGAGGGATATTTTAATTTTAACAGTAGAGAAGGCTTAGGGTTCTAAGAAGAAAAGATATTTGGGAAGTTATTAGAAAAAAATTGGGTAAAATTAAAAGAAGGTTGGGAGTTTCTAATAGTACATAATCCTAATTATAAAGCAAGGTTTCTCCTACTTTGAAAAGAGTATCAAGGCATAAAGTGTTTAGTTTCCTTTGCTGCAATAAGTTGACAAAATATTAATTTTTTAATATTCTGCATTAAAATTCTGTCAAAAACTCCTCAATTACTAGCCTAATTCCTTTTATTATTTCATCAGTTTTTACCATTTCTTCAAAGGACTGAAGGTCAACCAAGAGGCAGTTAGGGAAGCTAAACAATACTTTTTGTGGGACTCTCTAGGATCTTCCTTTCACACACACACACACACACACATGCACACGCACACAGTTTCACCTATACGCAGGCACACAAAAGCACTGTATTCACAGAAATTATTCTATTAACTTTAATATCGAAAACTCCAGGATAATCATCACACAAGGTAGAACTCAGGACCCCAAAATATTAAGTCATACACAGCTAAATTATAAAAATAAAAGGCATTCCCTAATGAACATCTGATGATTTAAGTCTTTATGTTTTGATAACTGGAATAATGAAAAATATACAATGGAACTATCATTTTTTAAAATGTAATTAATTGTTGAAATACTGATTCTTTTAACTGAAGAATATGAATGATTTTCAAATGTCCAATGAATATTTTTTAAAAGTAGCAACAACAAAAAACAACAAAGAAAAAAATCAATAAATTCACAAATTGAACTTTAGAACAATTTTAATAAATTTAATAAAACTAGCAATTAATAGCAGAATTGTGCGCATGCACGCGCGCGCGCGCGCACGCGCACACACACACACACACACACCAAGCAAATTGGAAACCCCAAAATAAACGGAAAATAAAACCTTAACTGTTGGTTTAGAGAAATAAAAATACAAATATAGTCAATTTAGAATGTAATTTAAATAATATGCATAAAAATTAATAAATGCATTCAAGGGTATTCTCAGAGGAAAATTCAAACCTCTGTTTTATAGTATTTAGAATAAAATCTATGGAGGAAATATATTAACTTAACTGCAAAACAAAGAGAAACATATAAAGGTATAAACATAAGTTAATGGATACCAATTCTTGGAAGAGATTGACACAGACAGACCGCTCACACCCTGACCAATAGCTGCAGTTGAGCCCCTAGATCTTGGTCACTAGTTCAGAGCCTTGAAGTAACTAAGAATATCATTCTATTGAATTGAATATAATTCTGTTGAGCTAAGACAGTAAGAAAAACTGTGTCACGAGATGTTTCCTTCAAAACTTATCTGAAATAGAGGCTTTTTCTCCAAAACTGAGAGAGAGAAGATAGAGTCGCTAATTCAATTAGATTCAATAACAAATCTTTGTATTCTTAAGAAAGTTACCTAAACCTTTTATCTCATTTGAATGGGGTCCTGTTTCTGACTACAATCCATAAACAAGATGGGAGCTAGCTACATCTTGGAGAATTAAAAAAAAAACTTTCTTGGATGAATTTTTTAAAATCCTTTTAAAAAATCATATGAACAGTATGAATTATTGTTTCTAGCATACTTTTTACTGATACAACCATGATTATGAAACATAACTCCACCTTGATCACATAAGAAGGTCTAAGAAAATACAAAGAAACTACACAAACTCAAGAAAAGTACTCATATAAGCTCATTATGTGCACACGTGGAAATGTCTCAATGAAACTCATTACTTTGTACAATTAATATGCATTAATTTTCAAATTTCCATGATAAAATGAAAAGAATATAACTAAAATACTCCCATCAGTACATGTTATAAAAAATAAAACATCACATTTTAAAATAAAATTCTGTTCACCAATTTTTACTGTATTTTTACCAATCCTTATTACCCTCTCCATCAAGACATTGAATATAAAAATTATTTCAATAAAAAGATGTGAAAGTTGTACAAATTCAAAAGGAAATCATGCATAAACAGTAAAAAGTAAATATCCCCACCATGATTGTCTCCAACCGAGCCCAGTTCTCTCTGCAGAGAAAATAATTGTTTCTGTTTTCTTAAGTATATTTTCACACATATTTTATGTATACACATTTATATTACATTTGCATGGAAATCATTTAATAATTACCTATTATTATTACCAGGTCTTTTTTTTACATTTTAAAACATATTTAAACAAAAAAGCTGCATCATATCAAATTTTTATTGTATGGTTATTATATTATCAGGTATTTTAACTAGATGTTATGAGGAATATTTCAGTTTATAATTTTTGCTACAAAGCTACATTTAAAATGAATGAATATAAAGCATGTTGTAACTGAGTGACAACAAAAATAAATTCCTATCAGATGTTTGTGGTTATAGATATAGAAGTTATTTTATTGTAGCCACAAGTGAATTTTCCTCTAGTGAATGTGAATAGATATGAAATTACCTGTTTCTTTAAGCCCTTGCTGAATTAGTCACTTTCCTGTCACTTGGACAAAATCCTCAACACCCACAAATTAAAGGAACGGTTTATTTGGCTTACGGTTTCAAAGGTTTTAGCTCACATTCTGATGGCCCCAAAGCATAAATAGCACAACAGAAGAGCTTGTCTGAGAAAAAGTGGTCCTGAATGAGCAGGGCACTCTGGGTATTTCTTCTCAAAGCCAAGTTTTTCAAAGGAATATATCCTTTTACAGTCTTGGGCCTGAGAAGGGTGGCTATTTCTTGAAAAATTCTCAAGGAATCTTTCCTATTGTTTCAATGCAAAAAGTACTTAGCTTCATTTTAATAACACTAATATTTTTAGCAGCCACATGTTTCTCAGACCCAATTTTATAGACTTACTTTCTGGCCAAGCTGCAAAATTCTTACATCTTTTGGTTTTGGTTTTGCTCATGATTGTCACTGCAAATCTGGCTAAAAGCAGCACATAGTACCAATGTCATAGCCTGAATGTTGGGCTGCCTTGAAATTTCCTCTGCCGGATTAATTAGCCCATCACCTTTAAATTCAACCTCACACAAAGTCCTAGGACATGAACAGAACATAGATAAATTTTTTGTCAGATTGAAACATGCACAGTTTCTAGTCCAGTTTCCAATAAAGTCCTCATTCCAAAATGAAATTGCATTAAGACTGTCATTCATACTCCTATTAGCATTCTAGTCTTCTGACCTGAGAATTATTCCCCATCTATCACTGCTCACATCATTCTACAACTCCTCTAGACTGTATCTCCAGACTTTTCCAAAATCCCAGCACAAATCATTTCCAAAGGTTTCTGAAACATGTGGTCGGATACAGTTACAGTGATGCCCCCACTTCTCTGCTACCAATTTTATGAAATAGTCATTTTTCCCACTGCTGGATCAAAACAGGTTTATTTGGCTTATAGTTTCACAGGGCTCAGTCCATAGCTGGCTTGCTCCAAGGCATAAATGGCATGGCAGAAGGGCCAGTCAGAAGAAAGCAGCTCAATCCCATAGCAGCTTAAAAGCAGAAAAGAAAGAGCCAGAAGAGAGGAAAGTGCTGGAGACAAGAATAAACCTTCAAGGCCATGTCTCCAGTGACCCACTATATTCATGCAAGCCCCACCTTCTAACAACGCATTCAGCTCTGAACTCATCAATGGATTAATCCACTGATAAGGATAGTGAAGATCCAATCACCTTCTAAAAGTCCCACCTCAGAACACATGAGAGCTTTGGGGGTACATTTAAAATGAAACCAATGTATTTTCATTTTTGCTAATTTAAGTAAAAAATCTCTCTTTAGCCTTAACTTGTATTTCTCCTTTTATAAGGGAAGCTTTGCTAAGTTTAGAAGACATTTGGTTTTCTATGAACTCTGCATCATTCTATTGGATTTTGTGTCTTGTGCTGATTCACAGAATCTCATAATTTGTTTAAGAGTTATTAATCTATTTACCCCTCTGCTATTTATCTGTTTTTCCTTGTGATGGTTTTTCTTGCCATGTCCATTTTTTAAATATCTTATGTATTTAAAATATTCATTATTTAATGACTTCTGTATTTGGTGTCATACTTCAAAAAAAATTTACTGCTCAGTTTATAAAACATTACCAGAAAGTATTTACTAATATTTTATGACCTCAATTTTTACACTATTAGTTCTGACTCATATGATATTTACTTTGTATAAAGCGTAAGATAAGGAACCAATTTTATCTTTATTTTCTAGAGAACAAAGCGATTCTTCCAACAGCATATAATAAATAATCCATCTTTTCTCCATGGATTTGTATGCTATCTTTATTGCATTAAAAACCCATATATTTTTGGGTCCACTTCAGGACTTTATATTCTGTTCTAATCAAATTACACTCATTCTAATCATATGCCACTTCTATTCTTCAAAACATAAGTTAGTGCTGTAAGAGGTTTTATCATGTGATAGAAGTAATCTCCATTACATAATTTTCAGAATATCTCTTTTACTGCTGAATTATTTTGTGGATTTTTTAGGGAATTTACTTTAAATTATTCTATTGGTATCTTGATAGGGTTTTCAAACTATAAATGTTACCCAAATTTTGTTCTTTGGTAGTTTAGTTGATGTCATACCTTCTTAATATGTATACATTAACAGACTTACTAATATCTATAATGTTATAGTATTTTTATAAATAATTTATTATTTTCTTAGCTTAGCATACAAATGTGTGTATGTGTGTCAAGAATTCCTGTTGTTCTAGTAAAAACAAATAAAATGTTTGGACAATAAATAGAGCAATACAGATTGCTAATAAACACCTGAAGAGAGTTAAACTCATTGGTGGTTAGGTAATAAGCATTACTATAACATTATATTTTTACTTTATAAAATTGTCAAAGGAATGAAGTTGTCCATACATTAGTATGCAAGTAAAAGCTTTTACCTCTCTAAAGAATCCATCAAATGCGTACATGCACCCATTCAACTTGTTTCTTTTTAAAATATCCAATGGCTTTGAAAAATCTTCCTAGCAAGACTTTACATGCCAAAACTTGAGAGCACAAAATTGTATGGACAGCATGATCACAGGATTGTAGCTATAATACATACTTTAAAAAATCAGATACATGCATACCTCCATGCATACAGTAATTTCTTGAGATTATGCAACTATTGGTGATTTGTATTTACTTTTATATTTCTGTATTTTCAACATCTTTGGACACAAAATGTTGTCATAAACAATACATATTATTAAGACTTAAAACAGTTTTCTTCTGATGCTTGTAATTGAGTACTCTATCATAATATACTGTATAATCATTGTAGTATCTAGATCATGATTATAAATTTTCAATTATGTATATTTCTTTTAATTTGGATATTAGTTGTATCTATAATCAAAGATTATTGAGTCTATATTACTAATTCTATATTTACAACTCTCTATATGTATACCTGTATCTAATCTCTTTAGGATCCTACTCGATTATTTGCATGCAGAGGGAGATTCCCTGCAACATTAACAAAACCTGAGTTTGACAGCCTGCACACTTGCATGAAACTTTCTGAGGCACTAGGGCAGTGCATTCACATAGTGACATGGTGTTGGTAGACTCTCAAAATGAAGATAGCCTGCCATCAATTTAGACTTCTGTCTCTTCCACTCAGACATAACCAAAGTGGGTTTAGACATTTTGGAGAGTTGTCTATTTGGATGTAGAATTAAAGATACATTTGGCTTAGGTTTAGTGGGGTATATTTATGTGGTTTACACTTGCTTCCATGTATAATGCAGTTACTATAACAGCCTGATGTAGGAAAAGCAACTAGGGTGCAGATGTAGGAAAATACACTATAGTGCAGAGCAGAAATAACCCGAAAAATAAACTCTCCAGGGGCATCTGGTACTGCAAGTATGTGGATAAGATTGGAGAAACAAAATTTGTGTTTTGTGGAACCAGAACTTAGTTTGTGAAAAAAATGATAACAGATCTTATAGCAAAGTAATAGAAATACAATTTTTCCTAATTTTATTCTAGTTCTAAAGTGTCACACAATATTGTAAATGAACTCATAAATTATCAATCAGAATTTAAATTTTTTTAATCAACCATGATGAAAACATTGAATTATCTATCATCTGTATAGAAAATAATACTAACAGCTGCTGTCATTTGAAGAAGCAAAATGGAGTGCTCTAAGGAAAAAGATAAATAAAGATTATAAAGGAATATTAGGCAGTAAATAAAAAATTTTGCTCCTAGATATTGACTTATGTGGTATTGTTACATTTAATGTTTTAAATTTTACTATGATTCCTTCACATTTTTGAAATAAATTTTTTCTAAAAAACAGTTTACCATTGAACTTAATTTTGAATCTAAACTTTTGTTTTTTTCCTTAAAAAGAGGCCTCAAGTTTATATGACCTTCAAATCAAAAACTAGATCCACCTGGTATATGGGTGCAAATACATAAAAAGAGAGGACAGACATAGAAGAATACAGGTCAACTTTTTATAAATCATCACTATTTTGTGAATTTTAGTGCATTGAGATTTTTAAAGTATGTTATGAAAGGCTTTCAGTTTCTATGTCATATAACTTTTAAATAAAGTCCAGAAGTAATTTATTCCTAATTGTAAGTTAAATTTTAGCACATTAAATATAACATACTGTATTTCTATGGTTAGTTTTGTTTCCTACAAAGTATGTTTTTTTACTTTCTTCTCACAAATGGTCTTCACATTAATTAAGTATGTATGTTATTTATTTTTATCATTTGCATTTCCTTCTCTCTCAAATTTGTGGTTTTTAGTTGAACCATAGATTGTTTTATTATTTAAAAATCCTTTTGGTAATTTTACATTATTTATAACAACTAGTTGATTTGAAACTAAGAGTAAATAGAAAAGAAGGCAACTCTATTATCTGATGAGATTCAAAAACCAATACAACCAACAAACAAACAATCCCAACAGTTTTAGGGAAGAGCTAAAATGTTTTGCATCTATTCAAAATAGATGAAAAGGAGCCACACTATTCCTTTTCCCTATTCTTGAATGGAAATATTTTAGAGACATCAATTTATTACACAGCAGCCTCTGACAGCGTTAGGCAACACATGTTAAATCCATAAAATTACCAAGGTATTGGCTATAGCACATCCTACAACAAAGCACCTATACCTATAAAGAAATCCTAGGAACTCTGCCGAATGCATCCCAAAGTGGCATCCTGGTGATTCTGACCTTTACTGATTAGACCTCTGGCACTGAAAAGATTTCAAGGTCACCTCCTAACCAAAACTTTAGGGTTCTTCAACACTTTAGAATTCAAGAAACATTTCCACCCTTAGAAAAGCCTACAATTTCCAAGTGTTATTTAAGCCTCTTCAGTCTAAATCAGGTTGAGAATCTTAGGGTTGTGAGAAGGAACTGTCCAAATTATAGGTATCCACACACCAAATTTTAAAATATTCCGAATAACTTCAGGTTCTGAAACTATTGTCTAAAGCAGAAGAAATGATGCCAGGACGGTAGAATGTTGGGATGCTGAGCAATCCCTCTCACTTTTCTCATCTTTGGGTATTTGGTTTTACAGACAGTCATTTAGGTAGATCAGAAAGATTTGTCCTGATGAGGCGCCTGTTTTCTTAGCATTTCCTCTGAGAGTTGCAGCACTTCAAAGCTACTCCCAGCCAGGCCTTTTTAATTGGCAAGGAGTTGGTGAAAGGCATTATTCATTTTCACTCTGTTCACAAATTTCAGGTCATAGATTCCAGTAAATATGGATTATAGGTTAGACACATTTGAGTTTTTGTGTATTCACTCATTTACCAAATATTTGTGAAATAGCTATTTTCCAGATGTAAACACTCAGAAAATAGACATGCTTAAGGATCCACTGCCTGCTTTTAAATACGTTCTAATAAGAGGGATAAATACAGCAATGGATAATGACAATAAAATATCCTACCCTCTAAGTAGAGTGTTATGAGAGTACAAAAGAAAAAAGTAACTAATTGGTGCGTGCTATGTCCGTAGACAGGATGGATTCTACAGAAAGTTGGAAATATTCCTTAAGCAAGGAGAGTGATACTGGAGAAAGCAGGTCAAAGTGTTTTGGTTTTTTTTATTTGCGGTCTGTAATGCAGAAATTTTACAAGTGAGCTTAAATAATATTATCTAGCTGTTTGTGTTTCAGTATAAATGATTTAATTATCAATGACTTCATTAAAGATCAAGTCTATAATTAAAAAGTAATTGTGCAGTACAATAAACATTAAACATCAAAGAGGAGATAGAAAAATATTTGGGAGCAGGATATATAATATACCATGAAGGATCCATGCTCATTGCATTGTTTTCCATTTAGTTATTCATTCTCAATCATCTGCCGAGGCACTTCATTCATTCCTTTCACAAGAATGAATTTATATTTAAGCTTAAAATAAGCATGCCCAGATAAGCTTTTTAAATTTGTTTTATGTCTTATTTTTTTAATCCTCTGAAACACCTTACCAAAGCCTTGCATATGTGATCAGTACATATTGCCAGAAGGAATAATTAGCATATAAGGTAATGGCAGGCTTTATAATGTTACTCATTAGGTTTTTAGTCTTTCTTTACAGAACTGAGGAGTTAACTATAGACGTCATGACAAAGTGAAAAATGAAACAATAAGGTGGAGAAGTGAGCAACGGATGGTAATGGAGAGGTGAGAGGACCCTGCTGAAAATGTTGACAGAAGGAGAAAGAGCTAATTTTCTCGATCCCCTTGGAGCACCTCCAACATCACCAAGATTTCAGCTTTAAATATATTCTTATATCAAGTCACTCTGAAAATTTATTGTGTGAATGCGCACAATTACTTGCAAGGATCTTGAGCAGGCTCCTTTGTCACTAGTCCACAGGCACTGTGACAAAGAGAATATTAAAAGGCTCAGCTGGCCAAGATCCAGAAGGAAGTAGGCAGACCGAAAAGATAAGGCAGGTAGTTAATCTTCTGGAAGGTACTGCAGGTGAAGACAAGTTTGTTCACCCAGCTCCCTGACTCAAGTCTACTCAAGTTTGATTTGTTATCTGACTCAATGGGAAATCTATGCCTTGACACTGAATCACAAAGCAAGGAAGGCTTGGGTCACTAAATAAGGTCAGTCAATGCAAGAGAAAAAGCCTTTAGTCAAACTTTATACCACAAATGAAATCTGAGAAAAATCTGGCCCTGAGTATAAATGGCTCTAAGCACATTTATTATTACTTCAGGAAAGAGAAACCAATGAATTGGCAATGAGCCTCATTATTACAAAGCAATCTTTTTTATCATCATTCAATAATGACTGTAGATGGATATCTCAGCCAGAAAATTGCACTTATTGCAGAAAATTATATTACATGTATTATCATAAAGATGACATCTCAATTGTCAAAAACATTAAGTGCTATCTAGGTAGACAGCATAGATTCTACAGAATTCTCAACTGATTGAATGTTTCACATTCATTCTCTGATGTTCCATTACTCTGCTTGATATAAGCAAATGTAGTATTTTAATAGAATATGTATTATACAAACTTTCAGAACAAGCTCAAATTTTGTCATCTTCTTAAATATAGTTTACATGACTTTTATGATGACACTGCGAAATAATCCCATGAACTTTGTTAAAAATTTTGGTTTAGGCTGCAGAGACTAGGAATTTTTCTGAACAAAGTCACTGATGCAGAGATGATTTTTTTTTGAGTTACTCTAAGATACTGAAATTTCAACAGATGTTTTCTGGGTTCAACTAGAAATGATGATTTCTCATTTTGAAAGTTTATTTAAGCAATGTTCTTTTTTCATCTCAGTGTCACTGAAGTGTGGTTCTAAAGCCACAGGGGAACAGCTAAGAATGAAATCTAAAACCAAAAAATAAGAAACCAACAAGCTATCAAGAAATAGAAGCCACACCACTGAATTTTGTTGCCTCTAAAGCTTGGCCACTTACAGTGGTGCCTCGCTTCATGAACTTAATTCTTCTGCCATTCTGGGAAAGATGGCCACATTCATGTTCATACTGGAAAGAAACCACCTTGTGTTCATCGCCCAATGCAGAGTTTGCAAACTGAAGCAAAATTTTGCCAAATGGAACTGAATTGTTCACAAACAGAAGTGTTCATGAACGGAGGTATTACTGTACAGTTGTGCATAAAGTACTCTCTTACTTGCAACTAACACCTTTCCCACACATGCTTAATAGATGGCTATTTAACACAACTTCAGCATGTATTAAAGTTGTTAAAAATCTTTGTGTTCAAGACAATAACTGGAACACAGGTGTAATTATTGAATGAGCCCTGGGGAGAAGACAGGAGGGAAGTGACAGGTCACATGTTAAGTACATACTTAACGTTTAAAGAAACTGCCCTACTCTTTTCAATGTGGTCCTCTCATTTAACTTTACTAGCAGTGTATGAGAGACCAAGTTTTTCTACATCCTTGCCTGCATCTCGTACTCTCATTGCTTCTTTTATCATCTTGATAGAGTGAATAATGACATAGGGATTTAAATTTGCATTTCTCCAAAGTAAGCAATGCTGAACATATTTTCATTTATTTATTTGGTCTTCATCTATCTTCCTTGATGAAATGTCCCATGGAAGCCTTCAGTTCACTTTTCTAAATGGGTGATTTTCTTACAGTTGAAACTAGAGAGCTCCTTTTATACTCGTATACAAGCTCTTTACCTGATACAGTGTGTGACTTTTGAGTACTTGGTATCAGTTGCTAAGAATGCTTTTACCTTTATTTTCATCCTCTTAATAGGATTGTTAGAAACACAATAGTTTTAAGATTTTTTTTTTAATAGAACTCAAACTTGTCCTTTTTTTAAATTATTTTATGGATCATGTCTTTGGCATCATATCTGAAGATGTCTCTGACTAACCCAAGATCATGAATAACTAACACTTATCTTTCATTTTCTCTTAGTTCTTTATACATACAGCTATCCCATTTCTTCTCGCCTACTTTGCCTTTCCTCCATTTCCTTCCTTCTTTGTTTTAGCCTTGCATCAGGTAATAGAGACACTATATCAACTTCAGGTGAAATGTTTACTTCCACATGGGTACGATTCACACTAGGCCTCCATCTGGGCTCAGTATGCTTTGGTCCTATTATCTCGATGACCCACTCAGACTGGCTTCTTGATTAGTTTCCTGCTCGAGGTGGTAAAAGGTAGGCCTACTTGGACACTCAGGTCAGGACAATAAGTAGAAAGGAAATTTTCCTCTCACATTGTTTGTGAGATTGAGTAAATAAGATATTGTGCTGCAAAGAAAATAAAAGTCTAGGCAAGTATAGCTCAAACTGAAATGTCTTTTTCATAAGGCAGACAAAGAAATAAAAAAGAGCTAAGTAAAGAACCAAAAGTAGAGAAAACAGAAAAGCAAGTGAAAATGAGAAATGATACAGTTAGCAAATGATGGGAACTAAAGTTTTTCCACTCTCATTCAATGAGAAAAATAAACCTAATGATAATTTTTAAGTCTTACAGTTAGATTCACCAATATCTAAAATATATAAAATACTAAAAAATTAGATCCCTCAAAAATAAAAGACCCAATCAAAAAATGAGCAACTAAAATTTTCAATAGATACTTCTCAGAAGAAATAGTACAAATGGCCAATAAATAAATGAAAAAAAGTTCAACATCACTGGCCATTAGAGAAATGCAAATCAGAAGTACATTATGATACCATTTTACCCCAGAAAGAATAGCTGTCATTGAAAGATCTAATAACAAATGCTGGCAAGAATATTGGGGAAAAGGACTCTTCTACATTTTTTTGTTGGGAGCAGAAACCAGTACCATTATGGAAATCTATGGAGATTCCTCAAAAAACTAAACATAGAAATTCCACTTGACCCAGCTCTCCCTCTTTTAGATGTCTAAAAAAGTTAAAATTAGCATATTTAAGGGATATGTGCATATCTATGTTTATATTTATAGCAGCACAGTTTATAAGAGCTAGTTCTTGGATCCAATGTATGGATCAGGAAAATGTGGTATTTATACACAATGGAGTACTATTCTGCTATAAAGAAAGGTAAACTTGAGGCATTTATAGTTAAGTGGATGCAATTTGAGAATGTAATGTTAAGTGAAGTCAGTCAGACTCACAAGATTAAATATCATCTGGTTTTTCTTATATGAGAAACTTACTCTACACACACAAGCCTGCACACACACACAACAAAATAAAAAAGTAGGGAGAAGTTCAAATAATATCCCCAAATTATCTTTGTAGTTGTTCCAAAAATATTTTAATATAGATGCTGATTTGTTTCATTTATACTACTAGTTTCTTAGTTTCCTGAAAAGAAAATTTTGTGCTATTACCTGTTTATTTCTTCTTTGTAAGAGAATCTTTTTGTCTATGTCTTGTACTCAGTGTAACTACTTTGAAGAGAATGATATGGCATGTATTAACTCTTGTTATTCACTTGCTATGAAATTTTATTTTATTTTTTCATAAAATAAGGAAATTATTAAAAAATCTGCAAACTTACATTGATTACTATAATAAAACATTTGATTTTTTAACTGTGTCTTATGAATAATATGAAAGTTTCCAGGAGCTAAATGATATGTGATATTACAACAGATTGAAAATAATAGCCGAGATATGAGAATACAGCTCTTTTTCATTAAGCCAAAAAACAACAGACTTAAAATTATATATAAAGTAATGCTAGTCTTTTCATAACTTTTTTCTTGTTTCAAAAGGAAATTGATAGGACTGGAGAAAAACACAATGGTCTCATTGAAGGAATCCTTCGATAGATTTAACTATTCCTCTTCACACTAGATGAAAAGTTGATAGGAAACCAAGAAACACTGTCAAAATTAGACTATTTTCATATTCTACCTAAAGCTAAAAAGATGAATACATGAATTTCAAATAATGTAAATGCCAAAATTAGGAGGAAGGAGGAGATGTAATGTAAATGTAATAAATTCCTCAAGCTTGATTTCCATAAATAAACAAGGTAGGTATATATACATTATTTAGCACAGCTATTCCTCATTTAATGACCAAGGTCCAGTCCTGCGAGTTGGTCATTATATGAATTGGTCGGTAAAAGAGGAATTATATATAGAATGAACATTACAATATTCAGAACAAAGAAATGGTCAAAGGAAACTCCAACTTGATGTCTTTGCTTTTATTTATATAACTCTTACATAACAGTGCTATAATGTATAACAGAACACAAAGTATAGTGTCATACTCTACAATACAATCAGTGCAACTTAAAGTACTGTATAAACAAAGTATACTGTAAAGAAAGATACTGAGTCTCTCTAAACAAGATGTACAGAGTTAAACCAAACAACAGACTGGTCCCAAGTCCAAGTGGCAGGTGGAAAGTCCGATCAGCATTTCTCTGTCATAAATCCTAAGTGTTGTTTAATGGATAGGTCACTAAATAAGGACCATCTGTATTAGGAACTTACACTTCAAACATTAGAGAGTAAAACCAGTAATAGTGATTAATAGGAGTATGGAAGTGACTGAGTATTTGAGCCGAACACAAAATAATAAATTGAAAACCTAACCTCCAATATGATGGCATTAGAAAATAGAACTGCAGCTAAGTAGGTGGTCAGGTCATGAGGATGGAGACTTCATGAATGAGATTAATACTCTTATGTAAGAGAGCCTAAAGAGTTCTGTCACTGTCTTGCTACCATATGGAGATAAAACAAGATGGTGGAAGTGTGCAACACAGAAGAAAACCCTCCCTAGACTCCGAATCTGCTGGCCACCTCACTCAGACCTCAGCCTCCAGAACTCTGAGGAGCAAGTTTGATTTCTAAGCCATACCTAGTAGTTTGTTATAGCAGTCCAAATTAAGAGACAATATATTTTTCTAAATTTTATAACTTTTCCAAAGTGTATCTCTTACTTTTATACTAATAATTTTCAAAATATGTTTCATTTATATTTCATAATACCCTAAATTCATACTTGCCAAGCAACTATCAGCTTTTATACTTAGAACCTTGAAGCATCTCCAAATTGTTTCTCAGATCATTTATTTTCTATATGTACCCTTACATAACCAATTCATGTTCTTTTTAAATAAAACATAAGGGAGGAGAAGTTTATTTTTGGTTTGTGGTTTCAGTTGATGGTGGGCTGGCTACAAGGCAAAAACAGCATGGTGGAAGGGCATGATAGAAGAAAGCTGTTGAACCCATGGCATCCAGGAAACAGAGGGGAAGGGATAGAGACAGGAACACATCCTTCTGAGTGACTCCTTCAGTGGGCCACTTGCCATGAGGGCCCACTTCCCAACAGCACATTCCACTACTAAACTCATCAATGGATGACTCCATTGCTGAGCATAATGCCCCATGATCCCGTCACATTTTCCTGATGGATGAATATACCCGATGAAGTCAGAACTCCCACAATTCAATCATTTCCTCAAGACCCCATCCATTGGCAATGAAATCTTTTTCAAGTGTTTGGGAGGACATTTCAAATCCGAACCATAAGAAGCTTCCAGTGAGTTTTCTTTGTATGGACAATTAAATGTCACATATTAAAAAGAAAAGTAAACTGTGTGGCAGTTGAGTCATTGCAATAATGTATTTTGTTTTGTTTTGTTTTTTGGTACCGGGGATTGAACTCAGGTCCTTGTTATGTTGGGTATTTTGTCTCAGTAACAGGAAAGTGACTACTAGGCTAAACTTTGAAAAGCATTGAGATGGAGGAATGGTCTTTTGGACCCTCATGCTAAGGAAAGGGGAGAAAATTTTATTGCCCCTGTCTTTTCCAAGAATACTGACCACAGCCAGATTCTTGTTTACGTTCCAACTACACGGAAACTCGCTCTGTAGCTTACCTCAGAATAAGTAGTAGCTGTTTACCGAGAGACACAGAATTCTAAAGGTGATTTAACTACCAAGAGCACAGAGCATCAAATATCCCTCAGCAGGGGATGCAAGCACAAGGACCTAATGATAATCACTTCCACAGAGCTTTGACACCCTCAATTGATAATAAACTTTTGAAATGATTATAGGTGAAAACTTTCAGAACTCTTAATTATGAAAGCTGTTTGCCTTTACATAACAACTGCAAATTTATCTTTTTCATTTTTGTTAATATGAATAAGTAATGTAACTGCTTCATATCAAATAATGCAATAAATTTGATTAATCTCTAAACTTGATTCAGATGTTCTAGGAAAAATTCCAATTCCACTTAGCTCCTTTTTCATCATAAATATTGATGCTCGAGATCAAAATTGATGTATATGTGACATAATATTTACACACCCCAAGAAGTTCCTGGATCATTTATATACTTCATCATCTTTGAACAAACTGTCATAAAATCAATTACAGTCCTCAGGAAATTAACTCGACATTGACAATCATTTTCATTCAAAGCTAATTTTATAACCCACTATTTTTTCCTGAGGTAAACAAAGTTCTTATGTGTCACACATTGGCCATGACACAATACCACAGATGAGCAGGTAAACTAAGTAAAATACTGGGGCAAGACCATGGTGTAAGAAAAAGGTAAGATCAATTATTACTTAGGAAAGTGAATAACCCTATGAACTTTTATAAACTATATCATAGAAACAACAACAAAGGGCAAATGAAGCTAAGCAAAAATTATAGATCAGTACCACTTGTTTTAGAATATGAAATCGTAATATTAATTTTAGCATATTTTAAAGAACACAAAATATCAGCTTCATTCATTTACTCAATATTTCTTTTATACTATGAAAGAATTTGAAACCACTTCCTAGTTTTCATCTCATTGTTCTTAGTTATTAAATATTTTTACATCACTAGAAATAAAGCAAGTATTAACCACACCAACTATATCAAATATTTACATTTCCTGTGATATGCAACATCCATACTTTACCTCAGAATAAGTAGTTGTTGTTTACCAAGAGACACAGAATTCTAAAGGTGACTTAACTACCAAGAGCACAGAGCACCAAATATCCCTCAGCAGGGGATCCCATTGCACAGTAAAGTCCTATTGATACGAAATCAAATGCTGGCTCTGGTGCTTGTCATCCTGGGCTAGTTACTTAACTTCTCTCAGCCCTATTTTCCTCATTTGTAGACTGAGGACAAAGGGATCTATCCCTTATGTAGAAAGTGGCATACAAAATTAGTCCAGAGTAAAAATCCTGGTCAAATACAAGAAATAGTAGCTTTTATTTTCAGAAACAACTTTTTTACTATAACCAACATCCCAAACAGTGTGGGTGGCAACGACACAATGCTCCTGAATGAGATTTCTCCAGTCTACATTAGCACATCTCCCCTGACCAGGAGCTTACAAGCTTGGCCAACCCATTCACAGACTAATTTTTAAATGTTTTTCTATCTCATTGGATCTACCTTTTATTACTTGTATATTTTGTCTTACTAATGCCTGCTGGGGTAATCCAGTATAAATGTACTTATTTTGATTTGATGCCAAAAGTAATGGCACCAGGAACTTCTTTGTGACAAATTCAAAGCTTGTTAATTCCATGTAGGCCACATTACATTGTCTGCCTTCAAGGTACTTTTCCCAAGATTAATCCACAGGATAGTCAAGCAAATGTTTAAGCCACTCATTGCTGCATAGAGAAGCATCAGCACTTCATCCACAGAACTTTCAAGAACCTTCTAGAGAAAGAAAAATATGCTCTTAAGAAAATTGCTCATTTGTTGCTTCTACCTAGCTTCATGTAATACAGGCTTGTCTTGAACAATTTCACATCGTGGAGAACTGACCATTAAAAATAACAAGATTCATGAAAAAATAGAATTGGAGCTATCTTGGAACTTTGTGACCAGAGCAATAACAAAAACAATAATAGCACCAACAAAGGAGCCAGTAAAGTTAAATCTCTGCAAGCATGACTGTCAGAAAACCCTTTGCAATATAAGAGACTCTGTGTTTCCTGCTTCCAGAGTCAGGTTCTTGGAGAGTTTACTTTTGATAGAGGGTTTTCATCAGAATTCCTCTGTCATACATTATTTTAATTCAAGGTGAAATGTATCCATATCTGTCTCATCTGCACTTCCCAAGACAGCTGAACATGGTGGAAAGCCAAACACTTTTTGATTTAAAGAACTACTTCTTGCTCTAAAGGAAGCCACTTCTAAGGTTTTCTACCCCTTTGTAAACTCCTCATTCATTGTCAAGGTGCCTTTTTAATTTTTACACATTTTCCCCTGACTACTTCAAAACATTAATAGGTTGGGGATAATTGTGCCTGTGCCAACATAACCTCTACAACATCTACTTTATTCTTAAAGAAAGTTACTCAGTTTACCAATAGTGCATGAGGTGATTCAAATCAAATAAATTACAAAGGAACAGACTACAGTAACAGCTGCATCTGCTTCAAACCCTGGGCATCTGATTTCTGCAGGTGCTTTTCAACTGTCTCATCACAGTGATCCCCAAGGACACTCAGCACATTGGTCCTTGGAATGATGGACTCTGGGCACCCACTTATTTCTCCAAAAACAAAATGTATTAAGAAGTCTTTGAGGTGAGCAGAGGACATTTTAAATTTTTATTTAAAATTTACACACCACTTACTTCCAAAAACGACTTTAGCTAACTGCTAGAAAGGAAGGGCTCCATGCCAAAGAGAATTTCATGCTCTTTTTGTTTGTCATAACATATAAATCAGATATAATTTCTACCTAAATTTTAGTGGCTCCAAATGGATAGAGAGCTTAGTGCTTAAGCAGATAGATACTGGATTCAGACAAATCTGAGTTTGAATCTTGGCTTGTCACTCATTAGCTATGTGACACTGAATTAACTCACTTCTCCAAGACTTGGCTTCTTTTGTGGAATGAAGCTAATAACATCTCTTCACAAAGTTCTTCTGGATAAGAAAAGCAATAAGATGCTAAACAATATCACAAATTGTAACTATGATTTTTTTAAAAATTTCATTATTACTTTGTTTTATGCCAAGAATGGATTTCATTCAGTACAATCATACAACCATGCAACATCTATCTATACACTAAATGCTTTGCAGTTTCTAAAAGTTAAAATAAGAAATTTTTAGCTTGGGTAGGCCTCACTTTCTCTGTGAAATGCTAGCCCAAACTTACAATACATTCTGGTGTCTCTTAGCCATGCTGAATGTCATTGAAATCATATAATTATTGAGAAGCCAGACAAGTAAAAGTGAAAAGTGTAGATCTAAAAGGAAAGCTGGAGAGCTTGCTCAGTCAATAAGAGTGATTGGAGCTAGTTATCTCTCCTGCCTCTTTCATTATCCCTGGAGACATTTGGAGGTTATAACTTAACCTGTTTATAACACCAGATCAAAGAAAGAATCTCTTTGTAGTAATTAATATTTTAATAGCCAGTTGATGAACCAAGCTTCCTAAGGGCACATGTGAGAAAAATAAAGGAAGACACATATAACCAACCTTTTTATCCCTTTTGATTAGTTTCAAATTGAAGCTTTTAATAATGGCCCTGGTGTGTTTGTGAATCAAGAAAACACTTCTCTGGCTGAGACAATATGCCCTATATTGGCCATTCCTAGAAGATGCCAGTTTTAATCACGACCTGTCCTTCAGGATCTTGCTACTGAAAGCATCAGCCCTGGACCATCAGCATCAGCACTGCCTGAGAACTTGGCAGTAAAGCAAACATCTCGTATCTCACCCAGACCTTCTGAATTGGCATTTGTATTAGAAAAAGAGGCCAGGGTGAGGCCAGTCCACCGTGTTTGTGAAGCACAGCTACATGTGTGTCTCTAACCCCTTTACTCTCCCTGAACAACTACCCAGGTCCCCACACGACCTACCACTTCGATGATCTTTAGTGTCACTTCTACAATAACTGGGTATTTGTTTTCCAAAAATCTGTATTCTTCAAAATCACATCAACATAATGTGGTTGATAGGAAAAACAAATTTTGGCAGGATCATTCAAAGTCTAGTCTGTTTGGAAACCAGAGCCACTAACCATCACCTTAACTGGTGCCTCCAGAGATAAGACGCACTGCCAGGCAGATGCTAGGCATGGCTGGAGGCTGCTTTGAAAACAGTAAAATTCACAAGAAAGTAGACACGCGGGCTTACAGCTGCAGAGGCAACGCAGATATAATTGGTGCTCTGGGTGTGGAAAGGTGAACATCCTGCCAGAAGTAGAAATCTGGGGTTCAGTTCTCTGGAGATGTACCCATAAGTGCCAAAGCTCCTTCTTCATTGTTTTAAAATACAACCCAGAGTACATTGGTGTAGTCTCTGAGCTAATGGATTTTGCTTTCCTTACAGAAGTTTCTAATTACTTGCTACACCAGCCCTTTTTCCTTAGGATTAGATACTGATGGACTAACGAAGTTTGCCTTTATGTTAGCAGTATTCTCATATTTATAAATAATACCAAGTTCATAGTTGTTATAGAAACAGGTATTCTCATATTATTCCAATTTTTTCTATAAGACAGTCCCCACAAACTCACTCTTTCTAAAGATTTGATGATTCATTCTAGATGCACTTGACAAAAACAGTGCATAATATTCTGAAATCAGTTTTAAGATGGAATTTAAGATATACAGAAAAGATGTAGTTTAGCAGAGATCTCTCAAAACCTTTCACATCATACAATACAAGCTTGTACTTATACACTGTTGTCAACTCTCTTCCTCCCTTTTCTGCCTATTTTCCTTCAGCTATTACAGCTCACCCACTATGTACATGGCAATATATTGGATGCCACAGACAAAATACCTTGTAAAATTACAACACCATTTGGAGAAAACTATTGAAACATCAGTAGAGAAACCACAAAAAATTGATCAAAGTTTACATGCAAACTTTTATATATTTACAAACTTTATAAATATTTAAAAAGTACAAAGTTTATTCTTATATTTTATATATATTTACAAAGTTTATATATTTACAATTTCATATTTTCGTTTATATATTATATAAATATTGCAGACTCTTTATATATTTATAAAAATTCATACAAAATCATTATTGGGAAACAAGTAATTTATCCTAAAGAGACTGTCAAGGGGTCACTTTATGAGCCTCAAGTTTGAGAAATGCTACTTGATTAGTAAGTTGTCCAGCAGTTCCAGAGATGCTGTGAGAATATAGAAAGTGACCTAAATCTAAGGAAAGGGATTATTATTAGGTGTTTAAAAGACTATCCTATAGTGAAAAATCTTCTAAGTTATAATGGGTACAGTGTTTGAAATGTCCAAAGGTCAACATTGGTCACGTTACAGAAGGATTATTATCGAACAGAAAGTCTAACCCATTTCTCCCAAATACACTTTATGTTGCACTTCCAAACTTGTACTAATACTGCGCTCACCTGAAGGCAAGTGATAGTCATTTAGGCCAGATACTAACTACACCAACAGCTTGTTTTGTGTGCTGGTTCTGCCCTGGGAAAGGGAGGACAGTGATGCAATTAGCCCAGCTGCAGAACCTCCCCTTGTGTGTGGCATCACCAATATTTTATCATTATTTTATCATCACAAGTCATCACCAGTCCACAACGAATGTGGATTAAGGCATTTGCTGTGTGTCTAATAGTCCCTGTAAGGGAATTCTCTGGTCTAAAACTCCCAAGTTGTCTACCTCAACCCAACAGCCATGTGAAACTTCCATACAGGAAATTGTGCAAGTGAGAGACTGTGTTATTTCGTGTATCACTAAAATTAGCACGAAATCCCACTCCCTTCAAGTAGTCTAATTTCGTTAGGTTTTTTTGTTTTTGTTTTTGTTTTTGTCATTTAGGTATTTTAAAATCAGGTCATATAAAGCTATTTGTCTTAATTTGTCATAAGTAAACAGCAAACTTGTAATACTTGATTGCCAGTAGGATAGCTGTGCAGCCTTCTGGGGGAACAGCGGCTTTTCCTGGAGGCGGGACACTTGGCTGAGACAGGAAGACATGGTCTCAGCTGTTACAGAGCCGCAGCACTCAGGCTGTGCCCCTGCCTGCCAACCGCGCACATTCGGGGTGCAGCTTCTGACACGCGCTGTTTCGCATCCGACAACAGCTTCTCTTCCTTGACGGTGAATCACATATCTGACCTTAGGATCTAGAATCCTAAGAACGTAGTATTTCTTTTCCCCCAACTTCTAGTTCCCCTTGCACTGCTCCTATTCATCTTAAATTTTCTACATTGCCATGTTAATCCCTTCTGCCAAAATCGGGGGAGTGTATAAAGTTTATAGTTGACGTGTCATCATATACATATACACACTTGCATTTTTCATCATTGTGTATCTGTGCATGTGCATGTGTCCACATGTGTATGTGGGGCACATAGTATATGCACATGTATAAGATAATGCAAAAAAGAATGAGAAAACCATTAAGATCAAAAAAGGATAATGGAAAGCAGTTTTAAAAACATATCTAATACACTATTTAATTTCACCTTATTTGGTGTTAAATAATTTTACAATGTAGCTTATACATGATTTCACTATCCTAATTACCAACATGAATATCTAATTTTATTATCGATCTTTTTATCACTTTAAACAAAAAGTAAATATTTCTAAAAGTTTCCAGGTTATCCACAAATTATTTTTATTCATTAGAAGTTCTCATATATATGTTACTCTTGGTATTTTTATATTTCATTGAAAATACTCTCTACTTTTAAGTGCCAGGGATTTAGCTCAGTGGTTCCACTGCCTGCCTCACAAGCACAAGGTCCCGAGTTTGATCTTCAATACCAAAAAAAAGAAAAAAGAAAATACTCTCTAGTTTAAATGTTTTTCTGACAAGTGTGTTGTTTGTAAGTTTTAAGTAAATTTTCCTAATGATATTTTTACTTATTAAGAATAGAGAGTTATTAGATCTTTTAAAAATATGATTTAATTATAGAATGGATGTCAGTCTTAAGAAAACAGGCAAATATATTATACAAATACTCCTACAAAAATAATTTCAAAGTAATCTTTATGAGTTAAAAATTTCATTTTATGAAATATTGATAACACACTTAAAGTAGCAAAAACTACTTAAATCTTCTTTGCCTTCCAAATTACCAAGTTTTTTCAGAAAGCCTCTATATTATTTGGCAACAAATTTGTCTACTAAAGAAATCAACTTAGAAATTTCTCCAAAAAGAAAAATCCAAATAGGGAAAAATAGAACAAAATGTACAGTTAGGTAGTCTCTAATCATTTATATCAAGTAACAGGAAAAAGCTGAGTCATAATTACTCATATTTAATATGCAAGAGTTTTATTAATGCAGGATGAGAAGCCACAAGTCTTCTTTGCCTATTTTTATCTATCTGTTTTACAAAACCTTAGGCTTAGGCTCAAGTTTACAAAAACTTAGGCTCAGTTTATTAAAAACTTAGTAAATACAGGATAAATACCTCAACAATATGGCTTCAAGCTGCCACTTCTGCTTGCAAATATTCAGGGAAAGAAAAACCACTTCTCTCAGATGTCTTGCATTGAAAATTCCTGTAATTTTTTTTTCTAACATACAAAATTTTTTTTCTAACATACCATGTGTGACAATAAAAATGTCTTTATCAGTAAAAAAAAAAAAAAATTCTAAAAGTCAGCATTTGAATTCTAAGAAAGTTCTAAGAAAGTCCCTACTATAAGAGCCCATATCTTTCTCTTAAAGAATTACTGTGGAGAACTTTCTAGAAGTTTCTGGAAGTTTAAATAGAAATATTTTCTAGCCATTTAAGTTTGGAAGATATTAAACCAGATCATAAGAGCTTAGTCTGGCATGGCCCTGGCACCATGAGAACCTAGACTTTGTGTATTTAAGTTCCTTGTTCTCTCAATAACCTTGCTCTCATTTTCGAGTTATATAAATTACAAACTTACATAATTCCTCCAGGATTTCTTCTGTTTCCTTCAAGGCAATGATTATGATAACATACAGCCACAGTTTTTCTTTTAATTCTCTTATTTCAAGATTCAGATCCTCGAATGCCATTTTAACAATCACATTTGCCTTCGATTAGGCTTGATTCTTTTCTCAAGATGTTAACATTAATGTGACTCTTCCCAGCACACATAGACACACATACTGTCATTCAAAAACCTCTTCCCTCCACAGGATGAATCAGAGCCTCAGCTATCTGAACAGTCGTGTCAAACAGAAACCTTTCTTTCTCTTAAGTCTGATCTTCTCTAGAACGGTGTCTCTAACTCCTGATGAACAGAAATGTATACTCAGAGGTCCCTTATGCCTTTCCTTAAGTGTCCATAGGAAAAAATATCCATATTATTTGTTTAAACTCCCCAAACTTATTTGCTTTGAACACTGAACAATCAGGGTATCACTCCCTAAGGAAGGAGACTTCTCACCTGACTACCTTAAAATAAACCACTCTCAACTATGACCACTCTTAACTTCAGGGTCCAACTTGGATCCTGCACCTGGGACCAGCGTGGGACAGTCCATGTGGTGTCACATGGCTTGAACTATACATGGACGGACCTCTAAGAACAAGGGGAGGGATGTGTAACTGAACAGCAGCCAGTGAGGCTCACTGAGTATAAACATATATGCCAAGAAACGAAGTCCTGGAGCTCCCAGGCAACTTGCACATGATTATTTCATGTCCCAAGGGTTCCAAACAATAAGAAGATAAGTCTTATATTCAGCCAAAAATGATCTTTACATTAAAAAATTACAATACAGGAAAGAGCAGAGGGGTACAGGCAAGGGCACTAAGCAGAGATGAGCAGAATAAGTGTGGCTGCCTAGAGGAATGTGGGTACACTGATTATTTACTCTAAGGAACTATTAAGGACCCCAGTCCTTTAGCTAGTGGGAGTAATCTAAGTTTCAGGTCTCAACTTACATGTTACATCATCACTTGGAGTGATCTTCCCTAAACCTCCCTAATGAAGGAGAAGCACATCTCCATTGTCTTTGCATTATATTGTCTTTGCATTATATTGTCTTTGCTTTTTTTCATTTACAACATTAATTGTCCATTGCATTTACTGATTTGTTTGTATATTTACTTGCCTGGCATAGTGCAGTATGTGGCTATGGAGGAAGATTGGATTCACATACTGGTTCTGCCACTCACTAGCTGTGGGACCTTGGGCAAGCTTCTCTGTGTCTCAGTGTCTTCACTCACGTAATAGTAATACCTGTTCCCACTGTGTCACTGTGAAGATAAACAATCTCCTATACACCATGTTTCCACATTTACAAATATTGACCCAATGTCTACTACATTACTTGGCAGGGATTATATACCGAAAACTTGAATATGAACAAGATGGGAACTTGACCATGTTAAGAATTATAAGGACATAAACTTTGTTGAGATGAAATAAAAAATGAAAATCACTTATCTTCGCTGCAAGGCACTCAAAATATCACTGTACTGATTTCTGAGCAGAGTACTGATGAGGTTCGGGTCATGCTGCCTCCAAATAGTTCAAGCTAAACACATGTGAGAAAGCCAAAGATACAAGATCACTCTCTAACTTCTCCCATCCATCTCTCCTAGGGAAGGTCACAGTTGTCATTTGAAAGGTGATTTCCCTTTCAAAGGAACAGGCTGCTCTCTCTGAAGACAAAAGCACACAGAGAAGTATCTGGAAGAGAAGACTGATAAACACTCCTCGCTCCAGATTACCATCAAGTCATACCATTTCCATCCACTCATGCCTCTCCACAGGCATCCAATTCTTCATCAAAACTAGCAAAAAAAATACACAGGTTTCCATGTTCCTTTGAGTTTCCAACTCCTTATGAAGGCCCCTGTGTCACATAAAACTTACATAAATTAGTTTGCTTTTCTCTTGTTGATCTGTCTTGTTAATGGGGGGGACTCAGCCATTAACCCTAGATGAGAATTAAAGATATTTCTTTTCTCTAACATCATCACATTAAGAGCTTCTTCCAAGAACTAAAAGAGAATAGGAGGGGGAGGTTGAATATGCTAAAAGCCTATTATGCCCAAGTAGGAACATTAAATTCAACAATTAATCAATAATATTTACCGTAAATAAGGAGGAACAATGGCATATTTGTAAATTATTAGAATAGTTTTAAACAACACTTTATTCTGGCCCTTGTCTACACAAAAGCTTACATTTTCTAATAGATTAACTGTATGCTTATTCTCTCCTTCAAGTCATAAATTCTTTATGTTTCATGTTTAAATATCTGAGCATTAACAGCAGTTATATTATGAACATAAATCACAAGAGCATAGTAAATATCACATTTATAATTTAGAAAAATTGAGGATTAGTTAAAATTAGAGACTGTAGATTTACATATGGCTTTGAAAAGAATGTCACTATTTCTTTGATGAAGTTAGTAACAATGTAAAAAGGAATTAGGGGATTCTTTTCATGGACAGGAAAACTTTATGTTTTCTCAATCATGCTGATATAAAATTAGGTATAGTTTGGAAGCTTGAAATGTGCTTTAAAATGGCTTTTAAGGAATTTTAAAATGTTCTCCAGTATTCAGCTTCAGCTACTATATTATGTGACTAGATCACAGAGATGCACCCCATTCCATGCTCAGTCCAGGCTAACATAGACTTTCAACCTGATGCCTTGAGACTCAATATGACTCCATGGCTGGTGTGCTATGAGCAGAAGTTGTACTAACTGTGATGAAGGCAGCTGAGACACTCTGTTCAGCTTGATTATACTTTGAAGAATCTTCTTTCTGACTCTAGTACCCCACCATTCCTTTAGGGCACTATCTTAGCAAACTTGTACTTTCTTTCCGTACTCATTTAAGATATACTTTTTTTGGTGGTGAGAGTGGTGGTACAGAGGATCAAATCCAAGGCCTTTACACTGAGATGCATCCCCAGTATATTTTTTTATTTTGAGACAGGATCTAGCTAGATCACTGATTTGCCTAGGCTGGGCTCCAACTTAAGATCCTCCTGCCTCGGCCTCTCAGACTCCTGGGATTACAGGCATGTCCCTCCTCCATACGCTATATATGTAAAGCTTTTAAAGAGCTTCTTGCTGATTTTACAGCCCAAGGATGTCTTTCCCCAAGGTGAGAGAACTTTCTTTTTGAAATGGAATCATCAAGGAAGACAGAAACCTTATCTTCTTCCATGTTTTAGGGAAGGACAGGAGCATAGCTTCATGAGCACCAATTAGCAAATGCAGCTGACAGATTACAAAGAACATATGCAAATTCAGGAGTAACCCAACATGCTGGACATATTCTGCTGACCCACTTCACCCCTACCACTCTGCCACCAGTTCAGTTCAGAGCTTAAACCCTCTCCCACCTTGTTTCAACAGAGTTCAGTTCAGCCTCTTTCCTACTGCAATAGCCAAAAAAGTCTTTCTTGATCACTCAACTTTTTCAATACAATTTATGCTTTGATGATATGAAAGATATTGTTACAAACAAACAAGAAAACATTGTCTGAACTGCTATTTTTAATATTTTCCACAGTGACCACCAGCTGGAGCCTACCTGGGCTATTCAGTTGGTCCTGCTATGCTTTTGTCAGTGAAAACTTATTCAAATAGGCCAACTTCAACTTGCCTTCTCCAAGGTGAGAGGCCTGGTTGAACTCATAATAAAAAATGATGAAATCTGTATTCCACTCTTGCATCTTAGCATAGATTCTACCAGAGAGGAGGGGGTGTAGCTATCCTCCTCAAGTGGGCAGTCTAGAATAAAAGGAAGGCTCGGTGGAACATAGGCTACAATTTTACCCTTCAGTCCAACACATTTGGACATGAAAAAAAAAATCTGGGATGGTTAGTCCATACTACTTACTCCAGGACAAAAAAAAAAAAAAAAAAAAAAAAAAAAAAAAAAAAAGGAATAAAGACAGAAAAATCCTTACCAGCCAAGAAATAAATAATCTTTACACAGGCTTACATCTTCAAAGGTAAGCATCATTATATAGAACTGTATTTCTAAGCAAAAGCCTTTTGTAGCTACTCATTCTTTGTATGTGGGCAATAATTTACTGAAATTTAATGAATGAAATGGATAAAAGAATATCAAGAGAAAATTGGACTGTATGTGCTGATAACAAAAGACTATTCTGCCTTTCATTCTTTCTTATTCCATAATACACCATTAAATTTACTAAAGCTGCAGAAGAGCCCTTGCTGTAGGAACTCCCTCTGCAATAAAGTTCTGAATACATGCATATATAAACATATGTGTGACAAACGAGGAGAGAAAGTTATAAACTTCCCCAAGTATCCATGATCTAAAATAGTCACTATTGTTTAAAACCACATGACAAAAGACATCTTATTAAAAGCATAACTAACACTGTCCTGTTATTAAATCACAAGATAGAAATCACTGGAAAGTAAATATGGGAAATTCAAGAGAGGTATTCTGATGTTGTTGTGAAAGAAAGAACAGTATGATTCAACCAAAAATATAAAATTATAGTTAGAATTTTCAGCCTCAGCTACATGAAAAGTTTTCAGGTGAAACACTTTAATTTCCATGTAATCTCTCTGCCTATCATTTTCTTTCCTTCTCTTGTATCTAGGAAGGACACAGCTCTGCCGACTTCCTGTGGATTCCTGCACTTCACTCTTGGCTTTTCACTGAATGAAAACTCTCAGAAACAAATAAAAACATAGAATATCCAAGACCTGTCCTTTCAGGTCTTTAAAGGAGACTGCTGTATTTAGAAGGCACACACCTGTCCACCTTAAATTTCAGTAACTAAATCATTAATGACTTCACACACTTGTCAGCAGAGGTTTCATATGAGTCAACAGTTTATGTGAGTGATTAATCCCTAAACCTTCGAATCAATTGGAAAGCCATAATGATTACGAATAATGTACTCCAGAACTCTGAGATGGATATAACACTTAAAGGGAGAATAATTTTTAAAAATATATTGATATCACATATATATTTAATGTGATACAATTTTTTAAAAAAAGAAGATAATTTTCTTTTACACTTAATCTATCTTGGTGTCCAAAAATGTGACATATGAAAGAACTATCCTTGTGCTTTGAAGACTTCAAAAGACCTAATGAAAGAGAGATACAAAAATAAGGTAGAAATGTTGACTTGAGTTAATCATAGTTTGAGGGACCACAGCAAATGTTTCATGTTTTGGAGAAAAGGGTACAATGGAATTCTAGGAAATTATTAATGCTTCTTCTTATATTGTAGACAGCTAAGTTCTTATAAATATTGCAGGCAGTTAGACAGGGCCGGGCCCTTAGCAGGAAAGACAAATGTGGTGGGAGGCACATTCACTGATTGCCAGGCTTCAAGAAAAGGAGGAATGACTACACTCACCTACTTCCCCTAGGGATGATCAGCAGTGAATGGTATTCTAAATAGGCATCAATCACCTTGGGTGGGGACCAAAACCTCCCTAGCCCATTCCTTCCTGGGAAATCCTTGTTCATTCCCTGTACATTTGCTACGTGACTTGCTTCCCCATTTGACCCCCATTTAATCAAGATTTCCTAACTGGCTATAATTGTAATAAACTTATTGGTTGATCATAGTTTTGTCCTACCTCATACTCACCTTGTGATTTCCCATTGGATCAATATTACCTAAGAAACTGTACTTGTAATCTTATTCATTGACTATAGTTTTGTCCCACCTCACCTCATGGCTTTACTCAATACTAAACACCTTTGAGAAGTGGGGTCAGCCAGCAACCCATTTTCTGGGCCCACCTCTCTCTCTCTTAGAGAAAAGCTATCTTTCTCTCAATAAATTCTTCCTACTCTTAACCTTTGTTGTTCCTAGAATTTATTCTTCAGTTTTAGACAACATGAACTCAGCATGTTGGACATCTAGCATGTTGGGAGTTATATTTCCCTTATATTATTTGGAGGTGCATTTATTATATGTCCTATATCACTTAAAAAGGGAACCAAATATAAAACCAAAGATTATGTCCCTAATCTTGCCATTTCTGCATTTTATACTTTATTTTTATATTTGGAAAAATAATTTGCTTGTGAATTTTTAAAACAAAAGATATGGAAAATACAAATGCTATCAAAACCAATTGTAAGTTAACCTGGTAGAAATTTTAACTAAAGCAGTCATTTATAAATGTATATATAAAAATTAGCTAAACATTTATTTGTTAACTGCTTACCAAAAATATCATAAAGCTTTTAAGCAATAATTCATCATTATGGAATTAGCTGTCAGTGAATACAATAATCTCTTTCAGCAGCACAATGCACTTATTAAAAAGTATAATTTGCTGTTTATTCATACCTTTCTATCCACCTTGGATTTGAAATGCTAATCATTCATGGTTAGTCGCTGTTGTTTTCAACACCTTTAAAATGCACTGCAAGTGATATCAAGATTGTAAACACCTGTATACTTCTGCATAACTATGTATAGAAAATCAATATTACTATGCTAAAGTGTTTGAAGAAATATTACAAGTACTTCGGTAGTTCTGCCAATCTATTACTACCTTGATTTTCCTTTGTGGTATTTTTTATGTTTTTGTAATATAAAAAACATACAGTCCCAGTTTACTTACCCTTCTTCTTCAGAGAAAAATAGTTCACTGAGTCAATTAAAGATTTTTTTCTAAAGATGTATCTTCCTATGTGTGAAAATTCTTTATCCAGATGCTAAAGTGAGCAAATGAATATTTAACAAAATTTAACAAGTCCTTTCACAAGATCCCTCCCATACGGTAATTCATAGGCTAAAGAAAAAAGAGTTTCCTTAGAGATAACACTGAGTAAACCAATCAACATTCTTCAGCTTTTATTTGGGTATTTTTCAAATGTTCTAGAAAATTAACATAGGTGTCCACACAGCTGTCTTTATGAAAGCAAAACGTGGGCCAGCTCTCAGGTAATTTTGCCAATTACAGTATCCTAAATGGGGGACATTCACTCATTCACTCACTCATTTATGTTAATACAGGAACTTGGAAGAACAAGCAGCAGTATGCAAAGCAGACGAAAATGGGCCCACATTGCTGGATGAGAGCAGAGCGGGAGTCCGCATTCTGAAGGTCACCTCTATGTCTTGTAGAGCTGACTACAGATACCTGAATGCCAGTGTTCTAATGAAATGAATTACAAGGCACAGTGTCACTTTTGCTATGTAGTTTAAGAGAAAAAGAGTAAGACTGTGTTAATCAGCTTTCTATCACTATTACAAAATACTTGAGAAAAAAAATTGAAAGAAGGAAAAATTTAGTTTGGCTCAAGATTTCCAAGGTTCCAGTCCATGGCTGGCCAGTTCCGTTGCATTCAGGCCTCTAGTGAGGCAGAAGCATCATCGAGGTGGGAGGGTGTGACAGGGAAAAGCTACTCACCCCTCGCAGTAGCCAGCAAGCAGAGAAGGCAGGAGGGAGAAGCAGAAAGGAAGGGGCCAAGGACAAGGGACAGAACCCGAGGCCCTGCCTCCATGACCCACTTCCTCTTGGTCTACTCACCTTCTAAAAGGCCCACCTGTGAACACATGAGATTTGGGGGAGGGGCATTTTAGATCTAAAACATCATAATACTACCTACTTCATGCCTTTTCCTTAGTGGTTTATAGTTTGGCACATATTAACATTCTTCTTATTTCATCAGAAAAATAAAAGCTTCCTTCCTACCTTTACATGTGCACTTAGAGGTTTAGCAGACATAAACGAGCTTAGTTCAGAATAAAATAGCCAATCATACTCAATTTACTGGGTATTGTCACTAGCAAAGAACTACAAAATTTTCCATTCTTTATATTACTTTTCTTTTGCTTTTCTTATGGTGACCTGCTGATATTAAAAACATGCTTCTCAGTTGATAGGCATTTGGGCTGTTTCCAAGATTTAGCTATTACGTACTGTGACACTATAAACATGGGTGTGCATATACCACATATACCGCTGTGATATGCTGCTTTTAATTCTTTTGGAAAGATAGCAGAAAGGAAGATAGCTGGGTCAAAAAACTAATCCTAGTTTTTTGAGGAATCTCCACACTGATTTCCACAGTGGTTGCACCAGTCTGCATTCCCACCAGCAGTGGAACAGGGTTCCTTTTTCCCCCACAGCCCTGCCAGCATTTGTTATTGGTTGATTTCTTGATAACAGCCATTCTTTCTGGAATGAAATAGAATCTCAGTATTGTTTTAATTTGCATCTCTCAAGTGGCCAATGATGTTAAACATTTTTTCATATATTTATTTGCCATTTCTACTTCTTCGTCTGAGAAGTGTGTATTCATCTCAGATGCCCATATTTGGATTGGATCTTTAAATTGAGGGGGGTTGATTTTTTTTCAGTTCTTTATATATTCTAGATAGTAGTATTTTGTCTAAAGAACACCTGGCAAAAATTATTTCCCACTCTGTTGGTTGTCTCTTCACTCTGTTGGTGATTTCTTTTGCTGTGCAAAAGCTTTTTAATAAGATGAGATCCCAGTTGTGGATTCTTTGTAATATTTCCCATGTGATCAGGGTTTTGTTCATAAAGTCTTTGCCTACACCTAAGTTTTCAAGAGTTCTCTACCTATTCCCTCTTTGATAAAGAAGATTGTGGTTTTTTTATACAAAGGAGTACTACTCAGGCATAAAGGAGGATAAAGGAGAGATTTCAAGGTAAATGGATGTACCTTGAGATGATACTCTTAAATAAATAAATCAGAAACACATGTGTAAATGTCACATTCTCTGGTATGAGAAACTGAAAGTGTTAATAAGGACCAAAATGTATAATAGATACTGTGAAATGGGAAGAAAATATTTAAATGGAAAAGGGCACAAGGGAAGAATGAGTGGAAAGGGAAAAAGGGAAAAAGAAAAAAACGAGAAAAGAAAGAGAAAATGAAAACAAACCTTTTGCGAATAAGGAGGGGAAGAAGGGTTGAAAGGAGGGGAAGGGAATGGGTAAAAATAGGAATTGAGATATATCTTGTACAAGTACAAATTCCATACGATGAAAGTGATCATTATGTATATCTGAATTTTACCAATAAACTTAATTTTTTAAAAAAGAAAGAAAATATCAAGAAAGAAGGAAAAATAAAAAACCTATAGATTATAAAGAAATAACACTTAAAACTTTTGCTTCTACACAAAATGACTAGAGGGGAACTGAATGTGTGCTAAGTGGGCTAAATCAATACCTTTTACCATATTAGAAGACAAAATGAAAAGCAAATTATGAGTTTAGTTATTAATGGATGTAAAATAGTAAGAATATACTTATGATGTGTGACTATATATATTTTAGAAAAAGAACTACATTTTGTAAAATACATTAAATGAAAATGTTCACCTTGTAGTGTTTTTGCAAATATACATATCTGTCTAAAAAAACAAAATTAAAAGTTCCATTCTGCTTCTTCAAAAAAAATTGTCTTACTGTTGCCATCATCAGAAGTGCTTTGAATGAAAAACTTTTTGTTGGTGTAAAGAAAATCTAGAGTACCTATGCTCTGAGTCTAACTTTTGAAGAAATTCTTCCAACCTCTGCAGGCCTCGTTCTGGCTCCTCTTTGGCCATAACCAGACAAGCGAAACAGGACAATCACAAGGGTAGAAGCTATTAAAGAAATCACTCTGCCTCATCATTTTAATTTAGCTGTGCTGCTTTAAAGTATTTAATAATAAAGTGTTTTACTAAACCCAAAAGAGAGCCTGCCATCAAGCTCTACTTTTACTTAAGTTAATGGGCTCTTAGAAAAGAAGGAATTAGGGGATTTTCTGGCATTTCATGGGTCTGATATTCATGAAAGATATGTGCAAAAATGGATTCTATTGCTACTTTATTTGAAATACAGAGTGCTTAGGTTTCTCATTGGGGAATATTTTCACATGCATTGAGAAATAGTCATTTTAATGGAAAGACCAAACTGTTATTTGAAGCTTCCCACTGGCACTCAGAGTTCCATTTATTCATAATTTTATGCATTCACATACTGAGTGACCACTATGTACAAATTCTTTGGGGGCTAGAGTTTCATAGTTAAAGAAAAAACAAAGAGATCATTTCTTAATAGAAGGTGAAGAAACAGAAAAATCAATACATGCTATGGAATGAGCCACTTAGAAAGTTGGAAATAAACAAAGCAGTAATAATAATTCATAGGAAAAACAGTGACCAAACTTCTCCAGGACTGCAGAGTAGATGATGTTAGGGAACTCTTCCTTGATAAACAGATACATTGGCTAGGTTTGGAAAGTCAGGTAATATGACCCAAGTAGAATGCAGAAGAGGCCTTCCAGGCAGAAGACAACCTGTTCAATGACAGCAGAGGAGAAAATTGGGGATCTGCTGCTTCTGCTGCAGCTTCTGCTGCAGAGGGTTGATGGAAAATGAGGGAGCTGCTGCCACTACTGACTTGGAATGGAAGACACCATTACAAAGATGCCAAACCAGGAAGCCATGGCTCATGGGCTCTAGAGACCTCTTCCATGGCTGACTCCAAAACCATATTGCTTCTACTATAACCTGCACACATGTACTAGATGCTCCTCAGCTACAGATAAATTAAGAATCTGTTCTATTTGAGTACATCTATTTTACATGTAGAACCATATCTCTAAGAGTCTGGACATATAGTGTTTAGCTCTTTACTTTTGTACTATAGAATAGATTCAGAATGAATAATGAAGAAGCCAAGTCCTACTTCTGGCAGGGATTTGAACTTAAAACCACAACTTAAAATAATTATCCATTTAAATAACAATTTTAAAGCTGGGCTACAACTCAAGACGAAGTCTCTTATTTATTATAAAGTGTTACAGGATTTTTAACATAATATTGTGCTTTTCATTTTCCTAAACATTTTTATTCCTGATTTTATATGCTTTCAGAGTTGGACAATATCTATTAGGGAGACATTTGTCATTGCAGCACACAAGGACATACCCTGGCCAATGTTTAATAGTGGCTATAACTTGAATTCTAAAATTTAAGGGTATCGGGATCTAATAGTCTATGCCACTTCAAGACTGTCTACATACTTTTATATCATGTTAAGGTCTATCACCCCAAACTGATTTTATCACATGCTCAGCCTATCAAATCCATTTACTGCTTTATTCTCTTCTGAATTACTTTTATACTTACCTTATTATAACCAAAATTATAAAGATATTGCAATAAAGTAAAAAGTAAATTTGAGTATAAGTAACTATCATGTCTGTCAGACCAGCAGATTGTATTAGATCAAGTCATGAATTTGTAGGAAAATTATAGAAACAAGTAGTTTTTAAGGTACATAAGATTTGCAGTTGATTATGGAGGAGGGGAATGAAGAGAGATTTCTCCAGAGGGACCATTTGGAACTGTTAAATAATCACAGGGATGATAAAATCTCAACTGTTTCAGATTTTTAACATATAACATACAGGTATAATGAATAATTCATACATTTAATCTGAGTATCAAAGGAACTTGGATTCCAAAGTTATGCATGTTAACTTCATTTTTTGAGAGAATAAAAATGACAGTGGGATATAAATATTTTAGAGAATATTTTAAAGTTCCATTGTAGTTTTTGTGTGTGTATATATTCATAGTTCTTTTTCATTGCTATCGCCATTTTATATAGTTAATTTTATTTGAAAAGATTAGTGGGTGGTGCCACTGCCTGCCTCACAAGTGCAAGGTCCAGAGTTCAATATCCAGTACCAAAAAAAAAAAAAAAAAAGATTAGTGAGTCAAGATTTTAAAATCACATGTAAAATGACATTGTTAAAATTATATGGAAGATATACCATGATGGAATATCACAATATTTACTCCTAAACACTTAAAATTAACATGTAAATATAAAAAATATATGGAGTTAAATTTTATGTACCTAAGACAAATTTCTACAAAAAAATAGTCATTATTGGGCCAGGGATTTAGCTCAGCAACACCTCATTTGCCTTGCAAGCACAAGGTCCTGAGTTTGATGCCTGGTACCAGAAAAACAAAACAAAATGAAACAAAAAAACAGTCATTATTGAGTAAGTGAATAGTTCTTGGAGACAAAAATGAAGTCATTAAACACACTGCAAAAATATGAGATTTTAAAACTATTTGGGACCTTAGATACCAAGTTCATCACTTTACTGCTGAAGAAACTGAAACCCTGATAGGTTAAGTAATTTGATCAAAATTACATAAATGATCAGTGTCAGAACTGGGAGTAGAGATGCCTGTTTATCTAAGATTGCTGAAATAATTTTTCTTTTTTATACTGTAATTCTGATATGTTTGTATTTAAAAAATTTCTACGAGAGGGCCAGGGATTTAGCTCACTGGTTCCACCACCTGTCCAGCAAGCACAAGAACCCGAGTTCGATCCCCAGTACCAAAAAAAATAAATAAATAAAATTTCTACTAGAACATCTTAAACCATTTTTTTTTCAAAAAAGGTGGATGGTTTACATGTAGAAATAGTAAGGCAAGGAGAAACAGATGATAGAGAGAGAGGCTGTGTGCAAAGGGGGCAGAGAGGGAAAAGAGGGGCCTTATCATCTCTTAACTAAGGGCAACTTCTCTTCAGCAGTAACTCCAGCTCAAGTGTATGTCTCTAGCAATGCTCTTCCCTCCCATCTCTTCTACAACACCACTATACCCATCACTCTTTCATCATCAGTAGACATTACCATACATATTTATCATCTAAACAAACAAACAAAAACAGTTCTTCAAGTCAAAACCTCTTTCCTTTGCTCTACTTGTAACAAAGCTCCTTAAAAATGTTTTATATTCACTTACAGCAACATGCCATCTTGCATAACTCCCTTTTTTAAAAATTTTATTTTATTGGTACATTTTAGGTATACAATATAATGACATTCATCATTCGAAATTTCCACCTTTACATAATCTTTCTTGGTTCTTATTTTTCAACCGTCCCCTGTCTTCCCTTCAACCCCTCCATTCCTCCCTATTTACAAAGATTTTGTTCCTATTTTTCCATTTTCTCATATTCCATTCCCTGCTTTCTT